>CM017570.1:49338708-49613636 GCA_007844125.1 Sinonovacula constricta
GGAAAGCAAAAAAATAATAACTTAAATTGACATTTACATTTACACGTATAATACTATCATTTGTTATCGTGTATATAGACATGTTTATTTAATATTACTTATAATCATGGTTTCTAATCAAGTGTGTGTGTTAATTTTTGACAATTTCTAGAGCTGTAAGAGCCTTTTACTTTTCACTGTTATTTCATATTTATTGTTTGTCCTTTTGTCCTAAGCATTCTCTTGCAATGTATGTAATTGTTTATGTTAATGTCGGTGAATTGTTGTAAACCTACATATTTTTAAAAGTAGAAGTCTCGTTTTGGTATGGTATGGAGTTTTATTGACCGATACCAACAATATAGAGAGAGTACATAACTGATAAAATGTGAAACAATATTTCTACCGCGCTGAGTATGAAGCTAATGTCATAATAAGCTGATTTCAAGCGAACTCACAAAATAGCTTAAAGCAAAAAAATCAGCTGCACCTTTGTATAAAAGCAAACAGAGATATAAAATACTGACAGGTGAAGTTAAGTTCGCAACGCCACAGTTAATGCAGACATATCAATTTAAGGAATGCAACAAGACATCGCCATGATTTGGTCAACCCTTGTCATGCACTTATTTATGAAAAGTATGTTTTAAAAACCACTGTCTGGGCTAATCGATAGAAGTATGTAAACGTTGTTAACTTCTGTGTCTTAACTTATGTGTCAACAGTAAGTAGATGTTAAACATATATTAAATTTAATCTTGTCAATGAGAATGCGATAATTCTGCATCAATATTACAACCATGAACGGATAAACCGCATTCTTTGTTTACGTCAATAATTTATTGTTGCGAGTGTTGTGTTTATTTTCTTTCCATGCAATGATTTTTCTGGTGAGTTCTTCGAAAACACAAACATTATCAGTTCTTTAAGGGTTTTGCTTACTCTTCATTATGTTTCAATTATAATAATAGTGTATGATCTTTAATAAACTATACATTTTTGTGAACATAACAGTCGGACTATTAACATGTTGTTCATAATCGGGTTCATAATAAAATAACAGTACTACTATTGCGTAACCAGGTTTTTATTATGATTTTATTATATTAAGGCATTTGAATGTACGATTTGTAACCCAACCAAAAATTGCAAGCGGTCAAACGGATAAAGGACGTATATATATTTTTATACCTAATAGACCACTTTATTATTTAACATTTAATTTTTATTTACATATTTACGACCTATTAAAACAAACTTAGATATCACTTTCAACATACAAAGTAAACATATAGAGTCGAGGTGCTTCTCTAGTAAAATGTTTTAGTGTTTTAACAAAAGATGTTCGGTTTTTGGTACAACGTGCAAATTGGGAAACAAAGAAACAAAGAAAAAGTAAGTCATTAGTTCCTTAAATTTTTATATACGTCTGCACTTGATTTATAATAAATTGATTTATTTTATGTGTTGCTGTTTGTTTTGTTTCTTGTTGTTGTTTTCTTAATTTTGTACTTGATTTATGAGTTGATTAAATAAAATGTTATTTGCTAATGTGTGTCTCAATTTGTGTAAACATTTGAACAATAGTGCCTTAATAAATAATACCTTAAACATACATGTTTGTCAATGTTTATTCTTATTCACTCCTTCAACAAATGCTACCTTATCTGAAGTGGAATTCGTGTAGTTGTGTTGTTGTTTTATAATTTGTGATATATTTAAATTAATCTATAACCAAAGAATGAAAATCACCTCAAGATCGCACTCACAACTGGATTAATAATGACACAAAAGATTTCAACACTACGAGAAATTGTAAATCACAAGCTAGTCTTATGAGACCCAATTGAAAAATTAAGCCAACAACACAGCACTTTACTGTACAATCTGCTGTTGTTACATTCCCTAGCTTGACAATTATGTGAACATGCTCTTTACATTGACGTCCATAATAGCTAGGCTTAGACCTCTCACACTATTTATAATCATCAGCATTCTCGCTCATACGTGTCAAGTTTCATTTTGAAATGCTCTAGTTACAATATGATTGTTTGGTTTTGGACATTAATTACATTAATATTCAGTTAAGTATAAGTTTTCTTTTTTAAAAGACTAGTCTTGCAAATGTGTATCTTTATAGGTAAAAAAGTCAACTTAAATTAATACAATTTAAAAATAAATTTAAAGCATAAAAATGTAAAAAAATCTTACATGTCCGAGCAAGGTTTAACGCCCTGACGATAAGCATACGGTTATAAATAATAATCATATCACAATCCATGGCAGTATCCATCAGCCCTCTAGCCCTCCATTGTAAAGACTGTGTGTTAACCATAACAATAACATTGTTTCTTGATGCCTTTTTTTGGAAACAACATGTCCCGGAGCATAATGTCTTCTGCAGTTAAAAGGGCAGTGTTGTTCGAACCACTAATAAACATGTACCCTTGGTCGCCCATGGTAATACCATATGCCTTAGATAGACCAAGGTCGTTATAAGTATGTCTGAAGAAATCCCTGCTGTCACTACTTAGGCATTGTCAGCGTCGGCGACGTAACTGCTGTCTCCTCTTTCATTCACCTAAATGCATTTAATTATGGAAAACATGATATCCTGTTCAAGTTTATCTTTTAGGTCATGAACATGCAGATTCCTGCACCTTCTGTAAACAATTATCCGCCATGGTAGGTAAGTGTCATGATCTAGCTTGTAGAGATCAGTTTGTCGACGTGGGAGATAACATTGACAATGTAAGAACCATAGCCTGTGGCAATCTACAATAAACAAAATCTGGCTAAAATAGTGCGTAAAAAAGTAAACTCTTGTATACTGATTTTTTATATTGCATGTTTTTTCTTTAAGTACAAACATATGTAGTAATTAGTAAATCAGTAAATAGTGTCTTTGTGATCGTTTTCTTACTAAGACCAAGGTCAGCATCAGAAAAGTGGAACCCAATTATTGTTTATGTTTATTTTCAAATAAATGTAAATATACTCGTGGAAACACATCGGCTGGAGTTCTTTACGTGATTTGTTTTTACTTCATTTCAAATACAAGACTTCTTACAGGTTTCCCTAAAAGTATTCTGTCACTCTGTTTGTCATTAAAAGTGTATGTGAATTATTTGTCAAACATCGGATTCTTTTGTCATTTGAAACAGTCATAAGTATGGTCAAGTGGCATTATTTTTATTTGTAATAAATCACTCGTTTGACTGAATGTAATAAAATAGATTTTAAGGCTATTTGTTAGGTAGATCTTTGAGGTTTGAGTCACCTCCTTATGTCCAATGTTGAACACACTTAACAGATATCAGTCCATGTCATAGCAGTGTGCGACTGTGTTAGTGATTGGGTCGACATATTGGGTCAAGTCACCTAGGCAAGAGCGGTCGTGAATATGACATTCTTTAACATCCTTTAGTATTTATCTGGCTCATGTTGGTACAGCTGTCAGATACAGTTCCGGCAAAAACAAACAAACACGGAAGGGGGGCGAAGAGAGAGAAAGCAAGAGGACAGCGAAAGAGACGGGAGAAAGGGGACGGGCAGAGGAGGGGAGGAGGACCAGGAGGGGGAGGAGGAGGAGGAGGAGGAGGAGGAGGAGGAGGAGGAGGAGGAGGAGGAGGAGGAGGAGGAGGAGGAGCAGGAGGAGGAGGAGAGGAGGAGGAGGAGGAGAGGAGGAGGAGGAGCAGGAGAGGAGGAGGAGAGGAGGAGGAGGAGGAGCAGGGAGCAGGAGGAGGAGGAGGAGGAGCAGGAGGAGCAGGAGGAGGAGCAGGAGGACGAGGAGGGGGGAGGAGGAGGAGGAGGGGGAGCGGGAGGAGAAAAAGAAGGAGAAGGAGGAGGAGAAAGAGAAGGAGGAGGAGGAGGAGGAGGAGGAGGAGGAGGAGGAGAGGAGGAGGAGGAGGAGGAGGAGGAGGAGGAGGAGGGGAGGAGGAGGAGGAGGAGGAGGAGCGGGAGGAGGAGGAGGAGGAGGAGCGGGAGGAGAAGAAGAAGGAGAAGACGAAGGAGAAGGAGAAGGAGGAGAGGAGGAGGAGGAGGAGGAGGAGGAGAGGAGGAGGATGAGGAGGAGGAGAGGAGGAGGAGGAGAGGAGGAGGGAGGGAGGAGGCAGGAGGAGGAGGAGTGAGGAGGAGGAGGAGGAGGAGGAGGAGGAGGAGGAGGAGGAGGGGAGGAGGAGGGAGGAGGAGAGAATGAGGCGGAGGAGGGAGGAGAGGAGGAGGAGGAGGAGGAGGATCTGGAGGAGGAGGAGGAGGAGGATAGGAGAGGGAGGAGGATGAGGAGGAGGGAGGAGGAGGAGGAGGAGGAGGAGGAGGAGGAGAGGAGAGGAGGAGGAGTGAGATTATTATATTATAGTATTATTATATTATTATTATTATATTATTATTATTATCGTATTATATAATTATATATTATTATTATAATTGTTATTATTATTATTGTTGTTTCATTATTATTATCATTATTATAATTATTATTATTATAATTATTATTATTATTATTATTATTATTATATATATTATTATTATTATTATTATTATATATTATTATATTATTATTATTATTATATTATTATTATTATTATTATCATATAACATATCTCATGTGTAGTGACAATATCAACATAACTGGGAAATCACTGAGATTAAATTAAACATATCTCACTTATAGAGACAATGATAACACTAACGACATATCAGTGAAATACAAATTAAACATATCTCACTCTAGAGACAATATCAACATAAAGGGGATATCATTGAGATGTTATTAAACATTCTCACGTGTAGAGACAATGTACACATAAATGGAATGTCATTGAGAAATAAATTAAATATATCTTACGTGTAGAGACAATGCCAACATACATGGAATATCAGTGAGAAATAAATTAAACATATATCATGTGTAGAGACAATATCAACGTAAATGGGAGTTCACTGTGATGTGTCATTAAACATATCTCACATGTAGACACAATATCAACTAAATGGAGTTCACTGTGATGTAAATTAGACATATCTCACGTGTAGACGCAATATCAACATCAATGGGAGTTCACTGTGATGTAAATTAGACATATCTCACGTGTAGACGCAATATCAACATGAATGGGAGTTCACTGTGATGTAAATTAGACATATCTCACGTGAAGTGATGATGTCACACTAAAGGGAGATTACTCTGATTTGAATCATACGCAGCTAACTGGTAGTGATTGTCTCGACAACAAAGATCATTGTTGTATAAATTTCATGCATAACAATAATTATCTCAACAAGTGTCACTTCTTGCGATGTTTCCATGTTAAATTAGTCATTAACAAATGAGTGCATAACAAAAACATGCCCTAAAGCAAACAGGACACAACTATTTATTTAAAGTCAGTATTTTAAACAACATACAAAAACATTCGCTATGAATAGCTATTGGATGACATAAGGTAGTTGTGGAACTGAACCAATCTGACAAAAATAAGTGTAAAATTATTATAACCCAAACGTCTGTGTTTCCTTTGAATGTCAAGTGCATGATAAAATATGCTCCTTCAGACAGTCGGGAAAATCTGCTGAGAACTTTCGCACGTTCCACTGGGACCGATTTCTGCTCCCATACGGGAAGTATTGATTTCAAAAGTCTGTTTAGAGCAGCACGGTGGTGTAGAGAATAGCATGTTTGTCTTCCTACTGAGATATGTTTTGTAATCAATAGAGAAACACCAGAAACAATCGAAACGTGTTCAATCGGCCTAGAGCCGACACTGTGGAGCGACAATATGCAGCAGACTGACGTGCAATGGAACTAGAGATACGAATAGAGGTATGTTGCTCGTAAATAATCATGGGTTTTTAAACAGCGTTTTATGTCAATGGGATACATATAGATAAGCGGTGTCTTTATTGGAGTTAATGTTTTATTAGTATATATAATATTATTAGTAAGTATTAGTATTAAATCACGTTGCTTCGATGGAGTGTGTATACTTGTGCAATTAGTGAGGTTTTTAGTAATTATATTGAATTATGCTTCAACTTCGGTTCAAATATTACTCTCTGATAAGAAAATGACTTAAGATCATGTTTATAAACTATGATGCAATACTTACAGGTTCTTGTCATATTCGTATTCTTGATCAAAACAATGTTAACTGTGAAGTGTTGCGGTTGTAAAAACTCTATCTGGGCTTGCTATCTATGCTGTCACTTCATTATGGATCTGGATTGTTACGTGTTTTGTTCTTTGACGCACTTGTTCTCCAATACACTTACACTTGAGCAGGAGCGACATTCATTTACCTGTCCCTGATGCTTTGTCCTTGGTAAGTATTTAACTTTTTGAAATCAGGAATATTATTAGCTAGTCTAATAAATTAATACTTATCTCCTCATCCAATTTTGATGTGACATTTTTTTTAACGACATCACTGCATTGTACGCCATTACAGACATCTAAGTAGACGTGACTGTTTTGTCTCATTTTCTTATTTTCATCATTGTAGTTTTTTGTGTTTTATTTAATACCCAGTTGTATTGCACTTTTAACAACCGTGTTATAGCATGATAAGTAGTTTCTTGGTAAGAATATATGTCATAGTCCTATGAGCATTGCTACATGTACCAAACTCTGAAAAGGCACATGAAAAGGTAGTTCACATGCAAGCAAGTGAAAGTAAAAACAAATGAGTGATGAGTCATTTAACAAAAAGAGCTAAGCCGACAGTTACCGCCTTGGAACGGTCAGTCTGCATATGGGCCGACTGGTGCTTAACCGGGTTTACAGAGCTCTGTGTCCTTACTTTTTTTGTTAAAACAGGAAACAAACTTTTGATAAGCATTCCATTATGTTAAAATAAGATGTTGTAAACTTAGTTATTGTGTGAAATATGCATATGACCTCCATGGCAAAATACCTGGCGGGAAGGTAATTACGAGCAGGTTAAGAAAAGGTACCATAGACTGTTTGTAGTTTTTTTAAATGTTTGTGTGCAATACGTCTTTATTAGATGTTTGTTAAAGGTACCATTATTGCATTATTACCATTATATAATTCTACACCACTCCGTTTTATCCTCAAAAGTGAGCATTCAAATATGCAACAGCTACCATCCAAAGTGTCCAGCCTTAAATATTTATCTTTGTTTTGAATTAACAAAATAAAATTACAAAAAGGTCAAATTCTTATTCCTGTTTCAAAATTTTTTTTTTTAAATTAGAATCTAACTTGCCAGAAAATTTAAAAATAATGATAAATACCAAAAATAAATAGAGTTATCAATCGGTATTTCTTTTCCGGCATCATGTTTGATTTTTGTATTATCGGATATGTGATACGTCTTGAGTTCTATCTACATACCATTTGGGATCAATACCAAACCAATCAAAATACAATAATTATGATTTTAAACTAATTAACTTCGATCAGAAGTGGCAACAAAATACTTCCATGCTAAATAATTTATGCAAACTACATAAAGTGATGTCTTTTCCTTATAAATATGCATAGATATATGACTCGAATATGTGAAGATGCCTCGATGGCGAATCCATATCCTGTTATATATTTTATTACATGCCTTCGACTCTTTTACTGATTGATTTTCAATCAATGCTGCTTCGAATAATACGATGTGGGCTTTCCTCGGTAAAGGATGGATGGGATTAGCGGCATTGTGCCGATACAGTGCAGCGACATTTCTGTCATTATAGCACAGGGGCACTTATGAGGTACGCAATTACAGATGTAAGATGAAACAGTTGTGTATGGCAGATTGGTAAATACTGGTACATTCATGATGTTTTTGAACTAACGAGCAGTAACTAGTGTCAATAAAGCGCTCCACAAATTTGCTTTAAGCACCCCGTCGTCCTTTTGCCGACTGACGGTTCAATGCGGTAACTGCATGTTGTTTTTTTTGTGTTTTTTTTTGTCTGTGTTATGTCTCGTCTCTGTGTTTTATCCTTTACATTCATCCTATTTGCCTTTGTCTAGAGTAGTTAGATTTAAATATCTGTGGTAATTCTTATAAGCCATTTTCTTATTTTCCTATTATTCAACGAACCTCAAACTAAAAGAGTAAACAAATACGTTTTAGTATGAATTTATAGGTATTTTTATATATCAAATGATGACTTAGGCCATAAATCTATCTATCTGGATAATGCGTGTTTTATGGCGGCAATGCGTTTGATATTTATCATAGTATACAAATTATATCAAATCGATAAGCATGTCATTTATAATGTTGTTTAAAGACATATGTTAAGTAAACATTATTTCAACTACCACCACCACACCATCATTATTATCATCAACATCGTCCTCATCATCATCATCATCATCATCATCATCATCATCATCATCATCATTATCATCATCATCATTATCATCATAAACATAATCATAGTCATCATCATCATCGTTGTCGTCGTCGTCTCATTATCATCATCGCCATCATCATCATCATCACCATCATCATCATCATAATCATCAACAACAACAACAATATAGTAATCGTAGTAGTAGTAGAAGTATAATAGTAGTAGCAGTAGAGCAGTAGTAGTAGTCGTCGTAGTAGTAGAAGTAGTAGCAGCAGCAGTAGTAGTAAAGTAGTAGTAGTAAAGTAGTAGTAGTTATATCCAGACTGATGTACTACAATGTCTAGATCTGAAATAAGACTTTATAAAGAACTGTAACATTAGTTAATATCAAGAGGTAATAATTATATATGGTTGATATTTAATACTAAAAGTAGTACACTTGCACTATAATCACATGTTGATTAAGTGGCTCTCCAGAGGCTGTATGTACAGTGCCTCTTAACATGGGAATGTATAAAAATAATAAAATCGAATTTGAACATAATCAATTATTTTTTTTAAACATGTCTCGTAAATCTCGTTAAAGCTGTTTACATTTACTTACACGATTAAAGTCACAGATTCTACAAGAATTTTTAAACATTTTTTTGCCATGTTGATTTGCTACACTTTGCACAATGATTTACGGGTATTAAAAAAGAGCCACAGTAAAGTCCCGCCCATATATTAAACAAGGAAGGGAATTGCACGCGAGCCACAAGGCAGTTTATTAGAAAATGAACATTATTTGAAGCTATACTTCATTGCAGTGATAAACATTGAAATCAAAATACCAAGTTTTGAATATATATTAAACAATGTCCCCTCTATATCTCAATCTTTTCAGATCTGTTTTCTTTTAAACTATAAACAATTTTTAAAACATCTCATTTTAAAAGAACAAGTTACAAATTAAAAAAGGCATATACATGTACCAATTTGAAGCAAGAGACTGACTAATCGACGAGTTATGTACCTTATTAACTATTCTCTGGAACCCGCACAATCAAAGAACGTAATTCTTGAACACGTCGTCACTTGTTTACATTTTTAAATCAGTCATTTCACATGATTATTAGGTATTAATGCTCGAGAATAACAATTGACGAAAATGATGCAGATTCAAACATTGGTTATTCTATTAATATGTAATTGAGAATAGGTCCTATAAAATTACCACATATATTTAAAATCTAAATCATCTCTAGACAAAGGCAAAGGCGGTATATGTATAAATGAAAACAAACACAAGAGACGAGGCATAACACACAAAAATAAAAAGCCACCAGTTTACCGCCTTGGAACGGTCAGTCAGCAAAAGTGCCGACTGGGCTTCTTAACCTTGTTTGTGGAGCGCTCCAAACTCGCATTTCTTTGAGGTTTTTATCAGACAGTGTAAATAAAAATATCCCATCAAGTGAGACAACTAACAGTTAGCACCTGCATTGGGAGTTAAAACTAATGAAATAAACTACTTGTTTTGTGTTTTTAATACATCGCAGCAACCAATTATGATCATTATTGCGACGTCCAGCTATTTGGCCGAGGAAGACCCAAAGACAAATGTCTGGGTAAAACCACCGGCGCACCGCAAGTCAGCTGGAAGACCTTCCCATATTAAGTCCTTCGCCCCGACCGGGAAAATGAACTATATACAGACAAAATAACTGGTAATATAATAAACTATCAACAAATGTACAATATGTACAGTAAATAAACGCCTCGGCAACCTAAAAGTTGCCAAGTAAACGGTTCAGTGAAACTTCCATCAAGGTGGAGAAACGATAGTGTCTCACTTTAATGGGATATTTCTATAATTTACACTGTTTGTTTATTTGTTAGGGGCTTCTTCAGAAAAGGCGGGCAGAATAACTGTAGGGGTTGACCAACGAATCTGACAGTAGAATAACTGTGGGAGTTGACCCACGAACCTGACAGTAAAATAACTGTAGGAGTTGAAACACGAATCTGACAGTGGAATAACTATAGGAGTTGACCAACGCATCTGGCAGTAGAATAACTGTGAGAGGTGACTCACGCATCTGACAGTGTCTGTGGGAGTTTACCCACGCGTGTGACAGGAGAATAACTGTGGGAGATGACCTACGACATGTCGAGAATATGGTTTAACTGGCTCTATCGGTCGGCCAATTAGGATGACAAGTCGCTTGTAATCGGTTGTTAGTTCCTACAAAAAGCTTTCCTAATGTACAAAATGTTTTATTGTAAGTGTCAAATGTTTAAATATGCATTAGAACACATGTTCCTGAACAGCTTTCCATTAAGATGAAGGCAGGAAATACTAAACGAATAAAGCAAAAGGAACCAGAATTTCTTGTCGTGTTATTTGCTGTTTCAATGTCGGAAACTTCGGAAATACAAACGAAAATATGCGTTTTATGACCAGCGTCAATGGTTTATGTTTTTAACTATTTGAAACGTACTGAAGCCAACGAGTCTGACAAGGGTGGTTAAACGTGTTTTGCGTAGCGTTTCATTCTAGTCCGTTTTTACAGCACGCCAGCATAACAATGAGATTTTTTCTGATGCGTCTTAAAAAAAGCAAATTAATTTCGCTACTCTAAAAAACAGGCCAAAACCACATTTTCTAAACTATCGATAGGTGTTCCCAGCTGCTTTTTGTGATTTAATATTTAAAGCAACATTTAAAACACCTCCATCATACAATTATACTATTTCAGTTATGACCTTTCATTTCCACTTTCAGGTGAAACAATCCGGTTGTCTCAAAGCTCATCCCTGCTGTAATGCTTCCAACCGTGAAACGTAATCACCACAATAAGATTACTGGATAAACAATAGCGGGTCTAATAAATATAAATATAAGCGACGATATCGATGGACACACACGACAGTGAGGAAATACTCCCTAGAGAGAAAGAGAAAGCATTGCGAATACCACTGTTATCAATAATGCACAAAATGCCAATAAATACAACAGCTGGAAAGAGTCAGTACGACACAGCCGAAGCCTTTAAATAAATAACCGACTGTGTCTCTTTTGCTGTTAACAAATGTCAACTCTCATTCCAGGGAACCATAAATAATTTTGCTGAAAGCTGAAACACAGTTGGGTTATCAATATAAGAGATACAGGCAATTATGAAACGGCTGTTTTACGGATTGATCATTGCAGCATTATCGCTTTTACTCATCTTGTTGAACAAGTTTCCAACGCACCTTGACAGAAAGAGGTTTCGAAATTTGTCTTTTATCGCAAGAATTAAAAATATGACGTCGTTTTCGCTTACGCGGGATTCGCATGACGTTAAAAGTTGTATTGGCGATCCAAACACAAACTTGACATCACTTATACTAAATAGAACAATATACACCACAAAATCCGAGTGGCACTTAATTAAACAGCGTTGTCGCCACTTTATGATGCACGGATTTGATGTTGGTCGTACGGGCAACCATTTGTTTCAAATCGCTTCGCTTATAGGGATTGCTTATCTACACGGATATATACCAATCATCAAGAAAACCCACCCTATAAATGAATTCTTTGATTTGCCGTTCGCTGTTGATGATATCAGCATGCACAACAACAAAGTATTAAGTGTTCCACAATGCGCAAGTTATGACAAACGCACTGAGGCAATTAGCCACGAACACAACTGGACACTTAAAGGATATTTTCAATCTTGGAAATATTTTAGCCACGTTGAGCATATCGTGAGAGAATCTTTCCGCATCAGAAGACGGTTTCTAGATGAGGCCAAAAACTTCCTGAAAAATGTATCAGTTATGGGCGTTGTAAATGTCGGTTTGCATGTTCGGAGAGGAGATATGCTGTACGGAGCTGAATCGGGATACAGTGTCGCTGATTTGAGTTTCATCGAAAGAGCTATGGAATTCTACCGCTTAAAATACGACAGCGTTCGATTTATCATCGTTAGCGATGGGATGGAATGGTGCAAAGAGCACATAAAAAGCGTGGATGTACTGTTCAGTCCTTTTCTTCATCCAATTTCAGATTTCGCGTTACTCTCGTTATGTGATCACGTGATAGTGACTTCCGGTACATTTGGATGGTGGGGAGCCTGGCTAGCCAATGGAACGACAGTTCATTTTAAAGGATATCCCAAGAAAGGGACATACCTCTATCGACAAACGAATTTGACGGAATATTACCCGAATTCTTGGATACGGCTTTAGCCGTCATAATACAAAAGGTTGATGTGTTTATTATCACACTGTACTAGAGTATCTTCATACGCCCAACTGTAAACTATCATATTATCAAAACGCCAGAATGTAACTCACGGTGATCGTGTGTTTGTGCAATTGGAGGTAAACATTACATGTCTTTGTGTCTTTTCTTATTCGGCTTTTATCTAAATTGAACACTTTCTCTTGATGAAGTACTTAGAATACAATGTTTTCACAAGGTTCATACAAGGAGTTCTCCTTATAAGGAGTTAATGCATAGTCATAGGTAACGAGTTTACACCCACGCGGGGCGGTATCAATTGTTTTCATTATATCTACTTTTATATTTGGCTTATTAGAGTATGATTTTGTTATTCGTTTATTTTTTTAAAGAATGATTTTGTTCAAACCACTTCGCTGAACACCTATTTCGTGTTTCCTATGCGAACACAGTATGTTATTACTATTATTATTATTATTATTATTATTATTATTATTATTATTATTATTGTTATTATTATTATTATTATTATTATTATTATTATTATTATTATTATTATTAAGAATTTATATCTTAAATGTACATATAACATGTCTACTTTGCTTATATTTCCCATTTTCGAAATGAAAGGAATATTGTAGTTAATTCCCTTGTGGGAAACTTTTTTCATTATTATTTTCATACTTTATATAAGGAATAAATATTTAATAAAAAAATAAATAAAAAAGCGCTCTGGGTTATAATTAATTTTTATTTCAATTAATAAGATTCCATTTTATGCGCGTGCATATTTTCAAAAGTTAAAACAGTGAAAAGAATCTTCATTTTCTGTAGTAACTATATACCAAATATCTACCCACAGGGGAGGTAAGAATGTATTTTTTAAGATTATGTCCATTTACATACAAAAAGAAGGAATAATCATAGAGAGTTCTAACATCGTCAGCCCTCAGTTGTCATCCAAGTGAAAAGTTTTTAATCGCAAAAAATATCAGTTCAGAAAGTTGTCGTATCAGACTATATAGTTATCACATCGTGAGTTGCATTCTCATTAAATGTTTCGTCGATTGACACCACAACATACATATGTATATATACATATAAATCATCAAACCACTTTCCTAATTTCACCTTGGTGACTTTTGCTTGGCCTGGTCTCTGCAGCATTGTAGTGCAAGTATGAATGTAAATCCTTTTAATATATCCGTATGCATGAAAATTAGTTGGCTCATGTTAGATAGAATGATTTTACAAACCTTACATGTACCAAATGTTATATTTGATATTAAAATGTAATCTTCATTTTTCCCTTTAAAACTGTATTTTACATGTTTAAAACACATTGTTGATTGAGATTGTGTGATGTTGTTTTTTTTAATCCGGGTAATACAGTACTGAAATTAAGCACATTCCATGTTTTCTATTATCCCGTTGTGAAATTCGTAAACCTCCACTTCAAATTAAAATAGAAGTAGAGCCGATGGGTGTTATACTTGGTAATACCTATCTGAGCAATGGTTCTACGTGTCGACAATAATTGGTATCACGTGTTTCCCAATGATTGCCATTCAACACAATCAATCAATTAAACAAGGCGTCCTAGGTAAAGATTGCAATAACTTTTACTGTCCTAAACAGCCATCAACGGACCAGTGATCTTACTTTACTCATAGTGATTAACCATGGAGCCGTCCTGCTGAAGATACTGGTTCATCAAGAACAGCAGGTCTACCAAGTGTTCGTTTAACTTCGACTGAAAGAAAGAACTCTGGGCTATCACTGTTTCGTTGAGCTGCTGCAGATCTGCCGCCACCCCAGCAAGGAGACTTCTGCTCAAGTTGGTCATCTGGTCCATCAAAGTGACGGAGTTGTTTTGAATAGCCGTCAAATCTGTCCGGATAGTGGTCAGATCTCCTGTTGTCTTCTCCACAAATGTTTCGTTAATTGACGCCACGTGTTTCTTAACAATTGATACCTCCTTTCTTAGTTCTGTCACCTCGTCTTTGATTTCACCAACTTCTTTAGCAATTTCGGATCGCGTAACCTGTAAAGACAGAAAAAAACTTTAAGCGACATCAAATTTGGATTTCCTTTATGCAGTTGTTCAACCTCGTCTTTAGTTTGCCTCAACATTATTAGCAATGTAGGATCACGTGACCTGTTAAGGAGAGAGAGAGATAACAAATCTGATGTAATGAGTATTCTTAACAGTTTAATGACTCATCACAAATTTGTTCTTACTTTTCGCTTGGCTTGCATGTGAAATACCTTTGTTCTGTGCCTATTCGGAGTTTGGTATATGTTGCAATGCTCATAGGACTTTGTCATATATTCTTATTAGCAATCTCTAATAACATAGCCTCTGAAGCTGAAGATAAAGAAAGATGGAGAGGGTGTGGGAGAGGAGAGAGAGGGAGAGAGAGAGAAAGAAAGATAGAAAGAAAAAGAGAGGGAGAGAATTGAATCAATATCAACGTTGAAAAGGTAAAAAACAGTGAACTTAATTATCCTAAGAATAGTCATAAGCAACTGCTTGTTTGGATTTGTGTTTTCCTATCGGACTTTTGAAAATGATCTCAGACTGAGCCTACAGCTTATATAACCTCTTTCACTGCAATAAATGAGAAGTTTTTGTACTTCATTTTACATAAATCCTTGTTAAGTTTAGATTCTAGAAGATAATGCATGTTAAAATAAGAAATGTCATATGTGCATGAACTGAACTGAACTGCTGCTTTAAGAATGTTAAAATTACATGGAGGTACCAATAATAACAAGTGGAAATTCTACAATAATAAATCAACGACATTCAAAGAGCTGCACACGGGGCTGTCCAAAATATGAGAACTGTTTGGTGATTTTAAAAATATATCTAAACTCTAACATTTATAGTGAATATAAAACTGAATCGAATGAAAATCCTGATTTTTACATTGTTTAATTATCTTAATTAAAATCAACACCGGCCAATGTTAACGTCGATATTAACGTTTGTTAATTGGGTTTGTCGTCCCACCAACAATATTTCAGTTATCTGGAGACGGTGTCCACTTGAAGCAGATATGGTGCTGCCTGCCGTGAACACCTGGCATGATACCACATCCAGTCACATTATCCTGACAACGGGCCATTTAGTCGTGAAACTACAATAATATTTGCTTGAGCGTTAGCTAGGGAGTTATATCACTACCATTTTTGCGACTATGATATGTAGCGGCCCGAGATCGGACACGGGGCCTCCCGTATCTGGAGCCTACGCTCTACCGATTGCGCTACTAGGTCCGGTCGATATTACCGTTACTATAAAGTGTACAAACAACTCTAAAACACTTAAAGAAAGGGAAATGTCCTTACTATCAAACGGGGTTATATGTTTACGTTTATGTTGCAAAGATATAAGGTTGATAATACTTCTTGAAAGCAAAACTTTTTTACATTTAAAAAAGCAACAGAATTCGTAATACAATGGAAAACCGTCGATGAAAAACAAATGCAGGCAGATTTTCGTTATATGTTTATATGTAGTAACAGGCATCAATCCAATGAAATTAAAAGAAAAGAAAAGAAACGCCAATGGGAAACATGACTAAGAAGTGGGCGTTTTGTAACTGACACACAGACACACCCACCGACAGACACCGACAGACATAGACTGACACAGGCAGACACCGACAGACACCGACAAACACAGACAGACAGACACAGACACAGACCGACACTGACTGACACTGACTGACACCGACAGACACCGACATACACAGACTGACACAGACAGGCACATACACAGACAGACACAGACAGACACAGACTGACACAGACATAAAGCCACACAGACAGATAGGCAGGCAGCCTGCCTGTGCAGTAAGGCGAGCCGGCTCACAGTGACAAACACACATAGCCAGACAGTAAACAGATAAAGAAACAGTGACTGAGCGAGACTGAGCGAGACTGGGTGTGGGGGAACATAGATGGAGATCTGGAACAAATAGAGGCAGAGAGAAAGACAGCTAGATAAAGACCATTGTGCACCTTTAAGACGTTATGAATAGTCTCGTTTAGTTTCCCCAGCTGGTTGGTGGTACCTACAGTCACCTTTCTGTCTACATTCTCTAGAGCTGCGAGGACTTGTTGCATCTCAGAGGCAAGGTTTTTCTGACCTGATTAAAGACAGAGAAAATGAAAAGAAAGAAATGTCTAAGGCCAAATTTATAAACATCAATCAAGTAAAGACAGACAAATTAACCGAAGTTGCTTTGAACATAAAATCCTAAAATTGGAAGAAGAAATCGGCCTAATTATTTTACCCACTTTGAGAAGCAGACGATACAAAGGTTTATATGACTATCTGAACTATTCCCTTTGGTGCCAATTTGCAGAAAGAATGAATGTTCTATTAAATAGAAATTGGTTTATTGTGTTTGTCAGTCCATCAGAATCATTTCAATCAGTTATCTGGACACGGTGTTGCATTTACAGGAAGATATAAAACAATAATGCAAAACATTAATAAATTTTAAAAAGACAATACGTTATCTGACGAAGACAACACCGGATGTCCGATGAATACTTTCAATTAAAGTGAGCTGAAAATGTGAGCGAACAATTGGCCTTCATATGGACATAACACTTGCGACTCCACTTATATTGCACATTGTCTAAATGTATCAAGGAATTAATTTAATAACGCAACTAATTTTTTACGAAACTCACGTAAGAAATATTAAACGAATAGCAATCTTAAAGCCTTAAATTTAAATTGACACATGTACATAATAAAAAAAATATTTTCCCAAGGAAACATTTATGAAAAAAAATCATAAAGTGCTATAAAATACAATATTATTAGTAGTAAGTGGTGCTGTGTGACGTATGCACACTCCATGTCCGATGACACTCGGAACTCCTCGGAAAATTCCGTCCTCAGGACAATAATCCCTTGGAGCAATGATACTTACAGAAATCACGATCGTTTTGTTCGCCGGAAGTCGGAAAAAGAATATGTCTAAAATGTAGTTCGCCCAAAACATAAACAATGACATCATTTGACACCTGTGTATCTGCTGCGCTGAGCTAATTAAAATTGGATGATTTAAAGTTGAAGCAGCCACAAAGTGAAATTTTACAGGCATCGTACTATAGTGAGCTGTCATCCAAGCTGCCATCTTTGTTTGACGTCTGTCTCAAAAGAAGTCCGATTTAGGGAAATGGCCGAGGTCATCCGACTACCTACATACATCCGAGAGATAATTCGTGAATTATCCGAGGTGTTCCGATTGATTGTATTTAGTTACCAATGCATTTATCTATCCAATGTTTTTATTGTACCCGTTTCAGATAGTTATATATATTTACTGTAATGTTGTTTTTAAATTGTATTTTTGTTCAGTTATCTCTACGTTGTTATGTTGTTGTTGTTGTTGTTTTCGGTTTCCAGTTAGCTTGTCTCTATGAACCTTTCTCTAGTGTACGTTTAAATTCTGATTTATGTGATAATTCACAGAACCACTTTATATTTTCCTATTTATACTTGCTTTTAAGAATGAGACGACCGGAATCTTCCCAGGCACTCTTCATGTCTTCGACCACTTTCTTCGTGTCTATCTTATGATGGAAAAACGCTCGTTTGAGACGTCTAACCTCCTGTCGCATTGCAACATTTGCACTACAAGACGTTGTTTGGCAACCTAAAGTGGTGTTAAATAAGAAATGACCGATTACGATGGCAAACAAACGTTAATAAAAGGCATCATTATCATCAGCAGCAGCAACACCAGCACCAGCAACGTCGACGTCATCATCATCATCATCATCATCATCATCATCATCATTATCACCAGCAGTAGCACCATCACCACTACCACCACCACTACCACCACTACCACCACCACCATTACAACCACTAAAATAAGTATCTTAACAATAACAGCATCTATCACCACCACCATTACCACCACTAAAATAATAATCAGTATCTTAACAATAACAGCATCTATCACTACAACAACAAACACTAACAAACAACATAAAGTATGCCTGCCTTCTTTGTTCCCATTTCCATCGTTTTGTTCCGCATTCACAATCTACAACAACAACAAAGAAAATGATCAAAGATATGTACGTTTAAACGACGTGAGCACTAATAAGATTTAACCTAGCAGTAGATCCAGGCGCGAACATGCAAGTCAAACATAAACACACGAGATACAACCATCGCTAACCACATTAGAACGGTCAGTCAACAAATGAAAGCTTTGTGACATATTGTCCGTATTGAAACTAGTAAGTACTTGCATCAATTTCATATATTATCTTGTATAACAAATGCTTTGTTCAGAATAACATTCAATTAACTTGGACACTATATTAAATATAAAATAATATTATATAATATAAGGATATGTTATGTAATGTAATATAATGCAATATAATGTAATGTAATATCATGTAATGTAATGTATTATGATATAATGTAATGTAATGTATTATAATGTAATGTAATATATTGTAATGTAATTTAATGTAATATAAGGTGTGTAGTAACATGCTATCTATGTAGCGGTAAGCACATACAAATTAGCGTAAGCATAATAAACAAAGTTATTAACATATACCATGACAGTAATCAACAAAAATACAATAAACAAAAATAGAAATAAAAATAATAATAATAAAACAAATAATAGAAACACAAAAACAATAATAATACAAAAAAACAAAAAAAACAAATATAAACAAAAAAAACAAATAATAATAATAAAAAGAGGAGAAAATAATAATAATAATAATAAAATAATAAGAAATAATAATAAAATAAAAATAAAAAAAAAAAATAATAATTATAGCAATAATAATAAATAAAATAATAATAATAATAATAAAATAATAATAATAATAATATAAATAATAATTAATAATAATAATAATAATAATAATAATAATAGTAATAATGATTATAATTATACTAATAAAACTAATAATAAAACTAATAATAAAACTAATAATAATAATAATAATAATAATAATAATAATAATAATAATAATAATAATAATAATAATAATAATAATAATATAGTAATAATAATCATAATAATGATAATTATAATGATAATAATGATAATAATTATAATGGAAATAATAATTATTATAATAATAACAATAATAATAATAATAATAATAATAGCAACAACAACACTTATAATAATAATAGTAATAATAATAATAATAATAATAATAATAATAATAATAATAATAATAATAATATTAATAATAATGAAGCTGATGCTGATGATGATGGTGATGATGATGATGATGATGATGATGATGATGATGATGATGATGATGATGATGATGATGATGATAAAGATGATTATGATTATATTAATGATACTACTACTACTACTACTACTACTACTACTACTACTACTACTACTACTACTATAACTACTAACTACTACTAATCTACTACTACTACTCTACTACTACTACTATCTAATAATATAATAATAATACATAATAATAATAATAATAATAATAATAATAATAATAATGATATAATAGTAATACTAATACTAGATAATAATAACGATTAATTATAATCTAATAATAATAATAATAATAATAATAATAATAATAATAATATAATTATATTATAATTATAATTATAATTATAATTATAATATAAATTATAATAATAATAATAATAATTATAATAATTATTATAATAATTATAATGATAATTATAGTTTTCCAACATTACAAATATTAATGCACAGAATAATGCCGGCGTATGGATGATTAGTATAGCCTGATTTCATATATTTCTATTCTTATGTAAATGCAGTAATTCTTTTTAAAATGAGTTAAATTGTTCCATTAAATGCACACAGTAAAGATTTTTGTTGTAAATAGCTCGCGATGAGAGAAAATTCACTTTGAACTAATTGAACCTGCCAATCAACACTACAATGGCATATAAGTAGGTCTGTATAGTAGAGTTCAAAATTACAATGAAATAAACTGCACTATGTTATGGAGACATACCTTTAGACTGTGTAATAATAATAATAGTAATAGTAATAATAATTATAACTATTAAAATAATTATAATAGTAATAATAATAATAATAATAATAATAATAATAATAATAATAATAATAATAATAATAATAATAATAATAATAAATGATAATAATAATGATGATGATGATGAAGATGATGATGATGATGATGATGATGATGATGATGATGATGATGATAATAATAAAATACATGTTATTAAAGTACTGCTGCAACAGTTATTACCTATTAGAATATATAAACTTGTTTGACAATGTAAACAATGCAAATACACCTTTAATTTCTTAATAAAAACAGATGAAATAGATACTTTTACCCTGAAAATCCAATAAGGAATATAAATTATATAAGACTCGATGTTTTCATCATCATCATCAGCAGCAGCAGCAGCATCAGCATCAACAACAACAACATCATCATTATCATCAATATCATCATCATCATTATAATAATTAATCATTAATCAACATCATCATCATTAACATGAACATCAACTTGATGATAATTGTACCGAGTTATCCAGTGAAGAAACATCTGCAATGAATATTAGAAGACAGAAATAGTAAACGTCCATGTTTATAAATGTTCAGTTTAGTCTCAGCCACTCATTCACATATGTCACAAAACACAAGACACAACTAATAAATACCATGGTTTAATAAAAATGTTGCATGAGTATATTCGGAAAATATCGGTCATGTTAACAGAAAGATCGTATTGTCAGAATTCAGCCGGAGACTTACGAACATATTTATTTGGACAATCGTAACTATTAGTTTGTAGGCACGGTGAAAGTGATCGAAATGATTATGAAGACACTTGAGACGTCTCGAATATTTCACGAAGATTTCCGATTGTTATGATGGATGAAGGAACGACCCGAGAAGTTCCGATTGTGACAATGTCAATTTGTTCAAAACACACACTTAAGCTTGTTTTCCTCTGTGTGTATGGTTACTATTTTTATTTTTATTTTCAAGAGGTCCATGGCCCTTACTGGCATCCGGAAATGTGCTAGAGTATCTACTTAAACTAATTGAGCCAATTAATGAGTTAAATATAAATGTCAGTGGAGAAGGCTAGTGTTAAGTAAACAGTTTATCTACGGTAAACTTTTTACGTAACCTCTAATTTTTAATTTTCATATATATACAATGAAAATATAAATTATAGCTCATTTATTTTCACTTTGTATATTGAAATTATACCTGCACATATATAAATTGAATTCTGAAATAGAATATTACAAAAAAGTAATTATATAATTATTTACTTGTTTTGTTTGCTTCTATCAAGTTTATTATTCACTTTGCTCGTTTTCTCAGAACAATAAACACTTATCAGATAGATTTTGTTCATCTGCATAAATAATATAAGCAGGGGCGGGGGGCACGAATTACATAAACTTTGTTTGGACGATTTTCATATACTTTATTTGCTTTGTTTGCACGAAGTTCATAAACTATCTTTGCTTTGTTTGCACGAATTACATAAACTATCTTTGCTTTTTTGCACGAATTTCATTAACTATCTTTGCTTTTTGCACGAATTTCAACTGTCTTTGTTTTGTTTGCATGAATTACATCAATCTTTGCTTTGTTTGCACGAATTTCATAATCTATCTTTGCTTTTTGTTCGAATTTCATCAACTGTCTTTGTTTTGTTTGCACGAATTACACCTATCTTTGCTTTGTTTGCTTGAATAACATAAGCTATCTTTGCTTTGTTTGCACGAAATACAGCTATGTTTGCTTGGTTTGCACGAATTACGTAACATATCTTTGCTTTGTTTGCACGAATTACATAATCGTTCTTTTCTGTGCTTGTACGAATCACAAAAGCTTTCTTTGGTTTGTTTGCGTGATTTACATAAATTTTCTTTGCTTTTTTGCACGAATTACATAAACTATCCTCGCTTTCTTTGCACGAATTATATCAGTTTTTTTGTTGTTGTTTGCGTGAATAACATCTATCTTTGCTTTGTTTGCTCGAATTATATAAATTATCTTTGCTTTGTTTGCACGAATTACACCTATATTTGCTTTGTTTGCATGAATTACACCTATATTTGCTTTGTTTGCACGAATTACACCTATATTTGCTTTGTTTGCACGAATTACACCTATATTTGCTTTGTTTCACGAATTACACCTATATTTGCTTTGTTTGCATGAATTGCATAAACTATATATGGTTTGTTTGCACGAATTACACATATCTTTGCTTTGTTGGCAAGAATTACATAAGCTTTCTTTTCTTTGTTTGCACGAACTAAATAAGCTTTTTTCTTTTTTGTTGTTTTGCGTGATTTACATAAATTTTCCTTGTTTTGTTTGCTTGAATTACATAACATATCTTTCATTTGTTTGCACGATTTGCAAGAGCTATCTTTGCTTTGTTTGCACGAATAATAAAAAATAGTTTTGCTTTGATTGCACGAATAATAAAAAAAACGATCTTTGCTTTGATTGCACGAATTATATAAGCTATCTATGCTTTATTTGCATGAATTATATAAACTGTGTTTTTGTTTGCTTTGCGTGCACGGATAACATAAGCAATCCTTGGTTTATTTAGAACTAATAATCTTAGCTATCTTTGGTTTGTTTAGAACAAATAATATAAGCTGTCTTTGGTTTGTTTAGAACAAAATAATATAAGCTGTCTTTGGTTTGTTTAGAAGAAATAATATAAGCTGTCTTTGGTTTGTTTAGAACGAAAAATATAAGCTATTTTAGGTTTGTTTAGAACGAATAATATAAGCTATTTTTGGTTTGTTTAGAACGAATAATATAAGCAATCTTTGGTTTGTTTAGAACTAATAATATAAGCTGTCTTTGGTTTGTTTAGAACGAAAATTATAAGCTATTTTTGGTTTGTTTAGAACGAATAATATAAGCTATCTTTGGTTTGTTTAGAACGAATAATATAAGTTATTTTGGTCTGTTTAGAACGAATAATATAAGCTATCTTTGGTTTGTTTATAACGAATAATATAAGCTGTTTTTGGTTTGTTTAGAACGAATAATATAAGCTATCTTTGCTTTGTTGGCACGGAATATATAAACTAATTATTTATTTTAATTTCTGAGAAATTAAAATAATTGACCACCTGTGACCAAGCTTTCTTCAAGATACTACAATCATACCAAGGAGAGGTGCAGCTAGTTCCCATTACAGTAACCTTTTGCATATAAACTTTTTTAGTGATGGCGAATATATGCCACCATAGTTATCCACTTTTGCGATGTTATGATTTTGAAGTAATGGTGAATTCAGTGCCTGTTACTGGTTTGGTTTTTACTGTTGTTCTTCTTCTTCTTCTTCTTCTTCTTCTTCTTCTTCTTCTTCTTCTTCTTCTTCTTCTTCTTCTTCTTCTTTTTCTTCTTCTTTTTCTTCTTACTTTTTCTTCTCCTTCAACTCCTGCTTATTTCGTGTTGTCGTCGTCGTCGTCTTCGTCGTCGTCGTCGTCTTCTTCTTCTTTCTCTTCTTATTATTGTACTTCAGTTACATTTGATGTCTCTCGTAGTCGTCGTACTTTTGTTTCTATTCTTCTTTGATGATTTTTCGGTCTTAGTCGACGGTGTTAGTAGTGGTGGTGGTGGTGGTGGTGATGGTGGTGGTGGTGATGGTGGTGGTGATGGTGGTGATGGTGGTGATGATGGTGGTGGTGGTGGTGATGATGATGGTGGATATGGTCTGGTGGTGGTGATGGTGGTGATGATGGTGATGATGCCGGTGATGATGGTGATGATGTTGGTGATGGTGGTGATGATGATGGTGGTGATGGTGGTGATGTGATGGTGGTGGTGATGATGGTGATGATGGTGATGATGGTGATGGTGGTGGTGATGGTGGTGATGGTGGTGGTGATGTGATGGTGGTGGTGATGATGGTGATGATGGTGAAGATGGTGATTGTGATGGTGGTGATGTTCTGGTGTTGGTGATGGTGGTGATGGTGGTGGTTATGGTCTGGTGGTGGTGAAGATGGTGGTGATGGTGGTGGTGATTTTCTGGTGGTGATGATGGTTGTGGTGATGATGGTGGTGGTGATTGTGATGCTGGTGATGGTATTGGTGGTGATGGTCTGGTGGTGGTGATGGTTGTTATTGTGATGATTGTGGTGGTGGTGATGGTGGTGACAAAGGTGGTGGTGGTGATGGGCTGGTGGTTGTGGTGATGGTGAATGTGGAGGTGGTGGTGGTTGTGATGATGATGATTGTGGTGGTGATGGTCTGGTGGTGGTGGTGATGGTGGTGGTGTTGTTGATGGTGATTGTGACGGTGGTGATAGTGTTGGTGGTGATGGTCTGGTAGTTGTGATTGTGGTGATTGTGGTGGTGGTGATTGTGGTGATGGTGGGGGTGATGGTGGTGCTCGTGGTCTTGGTGGTGATGATGGTGATGGTGATTGTGGTGATGTGGTGGTGATGGCCTGGTGATGTGGCGGTGATGGTGGTGGCGATGGTCTTGTGGTGGTGGTGGTGATGATGATGGAGGTGGTGATATTGATTGTCTGGTGGTGGTGGTGGTGGTGATGATGGTCTGGTAAAGGTGATGTTCTGGTGGTGGTGGTGGTGGTGGTGGTGGTGGTGGTGGTGGTGGTGGTGGTGATCATGGTGATCGTGGTGGTGGTGGTGGTGGTGGTGAAGTTGCTCTTGCAATACCCTACTATATGCCCACTGAGTGTGTTATAACTTTAGTCGGAGAGACATGTCAGGCCCTCCAACTGTAATTTGGTGTGCCTGTGGTTCTATTCACTTTATGTCCAGTGTCTTCCTTTACCACAACGTAGCTGCGTCGCTAGAACTCAGTGTGCTGTCAATTGTTCGCCAAGGGAAATAACTGGATGAATTTATATTCTAATATTACACTAGTTGTCTCGCTTGGACCATTTTTTTAATTGTGTTAGCTCTAGAATGGCGATAAATTAGAGGTGTTTTAAAAGCTTGCTATTAAACAATGTAAAACAACAAACAGCTTGTCACTTTAATGTTTTTTCCAATAAAAAAGTACAATGAAGCAATATAAATATGAAATATGTGTCACAACAAATACAAACTGAAAAATATGAAGGACTGGATAAATGAATAATGTATTTAGAGAGGCATTTAAAAATGAACGAAAGCAAAAATACAATGTTGTAAGTTATTCCAGAGGGAACTGTATTAATTATATTTTAAAAAACGTTCTCACTCAAATTTTCGGTAAATTGCCTTTTTCAAGAGCTTAGCAATTTGCCGAAAATTTGAGTCAGAGTGTGTTTATAAAGCAAAATTTTAGTAATTTAAAATAAAAGTTTCTTGCTTTTTTTTGCTGGTGTTAAAATTTCGGTAACTGTAGATTGTACGAAAATATGTCTCGATTTACCCACACAATATCGTAGTCAGATCTTGCGAAATATCCGAAATATATGTTTATGCTGATTGCGTTAATCAGTTATTAGTTTTTTGAAGAGGGTGTTCACTTGAAGCAGATATAGTGCTGCCTTCACTGTGTATAGCATGCCGTGAACATCTGGCATAATACCACAGACAGTCACGTTATCCTGACACGAGGCCAACCAGTCGTGTAACTACCCTTATACAGTCAACGCTCGTTATCTCAAAATCGGTTATCTCAAATTTCCGGTTATGTCAAACTGTTTTCTACGGTCCCGTTTTTTCCCTGTAGTTTCTATATATTCGAATCCGCTTAACTCAAATTCGGATGTGTCAAATTATCGGATATATTAAACTAATTTCTTTGTCCCCACACGTATAAAACTGTTGAAATCAGTTGGTCTATCTCAAACTTCAAATTGCTATAAGATGCAAAACGGCAACAATAGTAATTTTCACACCTACCGTGAAACTCTCGAAGATTTGGGCGCGAGTTTTATCGCCAATTATCGGCAATCAGGATGTCACGTAATTTAGAGAAAAGGTTAATCGATTATTATTTAATTAGCTGATTTAATGAACAACAATTTCGTTAATAAATTAACGCTGATATAACAAGGAATTTCAGTCATTATCAGTCATCGTGTAGCAGGTAAGATTTTTAAGATTTACACAAACTATCCTTAAATTCGGATAACTCAAACTTTCGATATCTATTTTCTACGGTCCCTTGAAATTTGAGATAACGAGAGTTGACTGTATTTGTTTGAGAGTTAGAAAGGGAGCTATATCACTACCATGTTTAACGTCTTTGCTAAGTCGCGGGATCAAACCCGGGACTTTCCGTACCTAGAGCCGATGCTCCACCCATTGCGCTACCAGGTCCGGTCCGAAATTCTTTAATCAAGCTTTCAGACTTGCATTGTCAGGCGTCTATTTTCCATATTACCCGGTTGTAGTTCATAATGCGACTATCTCAGACATATCATGCGACTGTCCTGCAACACTCTTGCAGTTGTCTCAGGGTTGGTTGCAGAAAATCTTCATGCGAGAGTCATATCATTTGATTTTTTTTCTGATACCTATGACAAAAATAAGTAAATCCTTTAATTAAAATGAACCATTTGAATAGGCTTTAAAATAATAAATATTTTAATTATACAACTGGTAATTCACATTCAACCGTAAAAATTGGTACGCAGAGTTATCGGTCGTCTCTCTCACATACACCCCTGCAACAGGCTTACAAATTAAAAACATTACAAATTAAAAACAGATTTTTTAGACTGCAAAATTCGTATTTCTTGGATAAATGTGCTGTGGAACTATTAGGTGTGCCTTTTTACAATGCATATTAATACACGGATGTAAAGAGACCGTATATTTAAAGCATACACGTAGGTTTTAGAAATAAAAAAAAATTACAAACTGGCATCATTTAATATACATGACAGAGGTAATTGTAATTAACAGGAAGTGAAAGATAGTGAAATATAATAAGCGCAATTTCACCTTACATCTTGTTTTACTGTAGCACGGTGTATTTGATCGTCACTTGTCGAGTACTTGCGCTGCTGTCTGGCTAAAGGAGTTAACCCTAAACTATTCATGGAGCCAGATAGAGTTACCAGTCCTGAATTGATTTCCGGTAAAGTGCACTGTCGTTCTAATCGATTATGTTTCTTATTGATAGGTTTAGTATGTTGCGATTTGGTTGCATTCGGATAACTTTGCGCAAATACGTCATCGTCTTCAGAGCATGATGCGTATGCATCTGGTGTATTCGCCCCACTTCCAGTATTCGGTGTACTTGCACCAGATGCAACAAGGTACCCCGACATATTACGCAGGTCCGGAAGTGATATTGAACCCCTCCTCTGTTTACGAAACTGTCCCCCACACTCAGTTTCAAACGTTTTATCATCATCGTCTTTACCTTTTACCGGCGGAAATTGTGACTTATTATCGGGGTTAAGAGGGTAATTTAAACCTGATTTTAAACAATTTTGTTTGTGACACATCCGCTCAAGTCTTGGGGACGACAAAGGCAAAGATGACGCCATTTGATCACGTCCGATATGTGGATTACTTCGTCTTACGGGCGCGGAATCACATTTCTCTGTAGAGTTACCTCCCATTTTCGACGTTATTTTTAGAGACAACAGGTTTTCGCGCAGCCTTGGGGAAGATGCGGATTTACTATGTTGTATTCCTTGAAATGATTTCAAAAGTTTTTCAGTTCTCACGTCTTTGCCATAAGCTAGTTTTAAGGGCTTCACGTCTCTGGTTGGAGAGTACGAAACCATAGGAAGTCGTATGACGTCACGACAACGCGGTTTCCGGTTGCGGGGTTGTCTGCCCAGGGACTGACTTCGATAAGATTCGAACAATCTCAGAATTGCTGTGTCTTGTTTTTCTTGCGCTATCTGATAAGGCGATTGACCTGAAATATTCAAACATAAATGTTTATAGAATACTGAAAAATATATACACAACAAAATTTCTTACTTCCTCTGTCAACTGATCATATTTCAAATTATTTTAATGTGTTCTCATCCGAACATTGACAAAATAATGTATATGTTAGCGAGTATGTGTTTTCGGCATTCGAGTCCATCTTGCACACCTTTTGATTCATCGAAAAGTATTGTTCAGTTCCATTTGGGCTCGGGGTCGGGGGATTTGATTAGTATAGTTGAGTTAACTAGGAGATCAATGTCCATTCATTTAATGGTGATTGCTGTTGATTGTCATTGTTGTTGTTGCTGCTACTGCTGATGTTGCTGTTGTTGTTTACTAATAGCCGTTCGATTAAAGACAACAATAAACGTCATTAATTTATCTTGCTGCAGAACACTTTAGAATAAAGTCTTTAAACAATTAAGGGGGTGGGTCATTCTTTTTTAAGGTAACCAAAGAAACAAGGACTTTAATTTCAAAATCAGTTATTGGCGCCGCTCTTGAGAGCTGTGCCCTTTATGGAATACATTTTTATAGTGACGATAGTGTAGCAGTCAATAACACGATGTCAGAGGTGTTCAGAGAGACATTTTTTTAGAGAAAAGAACCAAGGGTTCCAATTTTTAACGGGGTAGCTTGCAACAATACAGTGTAGCTTGCAATTATAAAAATTAGCATAAGACGAAGCCGTTTGGCGAAGTTTTGTTTAACAAAAGAAACCGAGTATACCGATGTTAAAAATGTAGCTTGTAAATACAGATGAAGCAGAGAACAAGGAAAACAAAGTAGCAACAATACTCCATTTTCCATCAGAGTTATGGTTCGTTACTGTCAAATATTTATTAATCAACAGTGTAAGAGAACGTTTAGTTCCCAGGATAGTCATCTTCTTGCTTACAGCTGGTGCTCTCTACGGCGCCTTGTTGTGGTTATGTTATGGCAATTAATATAAATATGGTTGTGAACCGTTGCTAGATTGATTGATGTTTCTAACATTAATGTGTGTGGTAAGTTTTCGCAAACTAACCATAGTTTTAGTGTGAGGTGAGGGGGTGTAGGATAGATCTCAGCGAGACGTCATAGTGACGTCATCCATCTCCTTTAGGCAGAGAAGGAATCAAGTGAGACACAAGTACTACATGCGTGAAGATATAAATAAAACTGCACATTGGGGACCAAAATGTACTTCGAATAATGCAGGAACTTTAATTATTGCAAATGAATAATAGGACTTTTTAACTTTTTTGACAGATGGTAGAATAATAATTCGTTTTGTCAATTTAATCATCTCCAATACCAGTCCAACCCATCAATACCACCACCATTATACCCACTACCATTGCAATCAGCACCGCAAAGATCTACTACCGCTATCACATCCAGCATTTTTCCAACCACCACCACAACCACTGCCATAAGCACAACCCATTCCGCAATCATCCCTACTGCCATCACCAGCAGTGTATCACCCTCAGTACCCCCATGTATATTATCATCAACAACACTGTCAACACCAATTGAGTCACCATCACCAACAACATCTGCAACACCAACGCAATCACTTTTTACTAACAACAGTACATGTATCACCAATCACTATAAAACATTGTCAATTACATCGACATAAACACGGACAAATTTACAAACTACTGCGTGCCATTTTTACCTTTAGCATTGTGGACATCCAGAAGTTTCGGACCGGATGCGTGACTTAATATATCCTCAAGCGTGTAAAGATCACTGTATTGTAATGCGTACGAGAGAGCTGAATTTCCCTCAAAATCAATCACCGTGACGTCAGTAGGTTCATACTCCAATAACCCTTCTATAATACACGGCTTGTTGGCGATACACGCGTGCATCAACACTGTTCTTCCCCATGAATCCTTAATATTTACATCCGGGCTCTGCTCGAAAAACGCTTCAAACACTCGCTGAATTTGTGACGTCTCCAACTCAACATAACACGTGCGCATCAGCAGCGTTTGTAAGTCGTGAGTGACGTCACGGAAGTTGACGTCGAATTCGTTTTCGTTGACTAGTTTAACTACCTCATCAATGTTTGCATCATAAAGTGCTTCGACGATTTTTGTGAATATCGTTTCGTCATCCGTCATTGTGGTGATAGTATAGTGTTAACTTGTAGCTTACTAATATATATCACTTGGTGTGGGCGGCGTCTTTTGACGTCCTTCCTGCGTCATGGCGTCATCGCGTCCCCGTACTTTGTGACGTTAATGACGTCACTTTAAATAGAATCTGAAACAAAACAAACATAGAAGATGAAGCTATTAGAATTCTGTTTTAAAATAAGAAGATTATGCTTTTAAGTAAATGAATTAAATTATTTATATACAAATGCATCGCAGACCGGCGCTCTTCAACGGTCACCCAGCCATACACCAGCCACAGTAACTGTTGCTTAACCGCGCAACTTAGGAAGCCGCTTAAAGCGCGTCGTTAAAGAGTTAACCCAGCAGCGAGGCTGGTTTGAAGCGCTTATATTTTTACCTCTGCGGTCGTTACACAAAATACGAAATTAACATGGCACATTGAAATCCTTTCTTTAATAACTTTATAAAAACATATCATGTGGAATGACAGTAATATAATAATTATACAAACCCATACACAGACTGTGGAAAATTTTGTCAATGAGTGTCATTGTAAATTGAAAAACCGATAATATTCCAGTTATTTCTATTCAATAAAGTAGGCTTAAAATCAATTGTATTGACCCTCGCCCTGAGGTCTGGGACCATTGGGACAATCATCGACAGTCGCCGAACAGAGGATGGTCATGTAACGTGATTTCAAATGTAAGCGGTCACGTGGTTTTCTTAGTTAAGAAATAGCTAATGTGCAGCGTGACTCGGATGGAAATACATTTTTGTAATGACTAAAAAGGGTATTATGCTTTACTTTGCATATGGATAAAGGGCAACAATTAACAGAATTTCGCTAAAACTTTTCATGTAACAATACATTTTTTTAGATGCATGAGAGATAAAAAAAAATGTCAATACTGTAACGACCGCAGAGGTAGAAATATAAGCGGTTTCAAACCAGTCTCGCTGCTTGATTAACTCTTTGTGGTTTAAGCGGCGTCCAAAGTTGCGCGGTTGTGCAGCGGTTACCGTGGCTGGTGTACGGATGGGTGACCGTTGGAGAGCGCCGCCTGCGGTAAAATACTATCGGATACCACTTATAATAACTTTCTCATTTCCCGAGCATTAACGATTATATCCTTTTATATGGAAATTGTCAATGACCAACTAATTAATCCGAAGTTATCGTTAAGAACTTACTTGCCGTTAATCCATTTAAGCCGGTTTTAATCTTTTAAGACTCTTGAAAATGGATAGAATAGGACTACAGAAAAGTTCACTGCCCGCGTAACAAATGAATTTTTATATCTTTACTTACATAAATATTTGCATAAGTGATTCATTAAATAAAAATAGCATTTGAGTGGTCGGTGCTGATTCAGAACAGTATGCATGCCATGGTGTTTGGGAGTGTCGGTGTATCGTTTGTTTTCTTTGTTTTTGCTGTTTGTTTTGTTTGTTGTTGTATGTTGTTACATCGCATCGACACAATTTTGGTCATATTGTATTATTGAAATTATTGACGCACCGCAGGTTAGCTGGAAATCCTCACCACACGACAATTTTGCCAAGACCGGGGCCCGCACACACGCGGGGATGGGCTGAGCAGTTACAAGTCTAACTGGATTATGATTCGTCGCGATATGTATTCATGACGTAGATATATGAACCAGCAATTGATCAAAAAACAGCCGTCGACGTGGAGACACGTGCACTTAACATCCGTTTCATTAATTATAAAGAAGTGACAGCATTAACACAGAAAATCGAAGTGTATAAAAAAAGATAACAAAACAAACATCATACAATGTCGACAAGCAAGCAGACAGACATAAAACCGTAACTCAAATTGAAAGACAGGCAAACGGACAGACAGGAAGGGTGACTGATAGACAGGCAGGCAGACAGACTGTAGACACACAGGCAGGAAGGCATGCAGACAGGCAGACTGGAAGGGTGACTGACAGGCAGGCAGACAGACTGTAGACACACAGGCAGGAAGGCATGCAGACAGGCAGACTGGAAGGGTGACTGACAGGCAGGCAGACAGACTGTAGACACACAGGCAGGAAGGCATGCAGACAAGCAGACTGGAAGGGTGACTGACAGGCAGGCAGGCAGACAACAGGCAGGGGAAGGCAGACATATAGCGGGGTAAGCTATGCAAATGATATATGGCATAAACAGACATGTAGACAGATATGTAGAAAGGCAGATAGCGAGGTGAGCTATACAAACAATATATTGCATAAACAGACATGTAGACAGATATGTAGAAGGACGGATAGCGGGGTGAGTTATACAAATAATATATGGCATAAACAGACATGTAGACAGATATGCAGAAAGACAGATAGCGAGATGAGCTATACAAATAATATATTGCATAAACAGACATGTAGACAGATATGTAGAAGGACGGATAGCGAGGTGTGTTATACAAATAATATATGGCATAAACAGACATGTAGACAGATATGTAGAAAGACAGATAGCGAGATGAGCTATACAAATAATATATGGCATAAACAGACATGTAGACAGATATGTAGAAAGACAGATAGCGAGGTGAGCTATACAAATAATATATGGCATAAACAGACATGTAGACAGATATGTAGAAAGACAGATAGCGAGGTGAGCTATACCAATAATATATGGCATAAACAGACATGTAGACAGATATGTTAAAAAGACAGATAGCGAGGTGAGCTATACAAATAATATATTGCATAAACAGACATGTAGACAGATATGTAGAAAGACAGATAGCGAGATGAGCTATACAAATAATACATGGCATAAACAGACATGTAGACAAATATGTAAAAAGGACAGATAGCGAGGTGAGTAATACAAATTATATATGGCATAAACAGACCGACAAACGTGTATACAGCAGACATACTTGTATAGACATCTAGCAGATGGCGGATAAACTCGAGCCAGTCAAACGTTCTGCTAAACTACCGATAAAATCATCTCCAATAAATAATCCATTGTACCTACATAAAGTGGGGGAATTCAAACGAAATGTGGAAATGGTTTCTTCCTTTATTATTTATGGCTTTCAATTCAAGCTTACTTAGTGTGACAAGTAATGCGAGAATAAATCAATAAATAATATCGATGATTTCTTCAAGTAATGTACGATGTTGCAAAGTTTTTAGATATCAGATATACATTTTTATGTGAAAAAAATAGAATATTTGTGGCAAAAAGCCGCAATGTTTAAAAGAAAGTGATAACTGAATTAGAGTTAAGAGATTTTGAGTGTGCTCTGAGTATTTTAACGGAACATAGGATTAGACATCATCCATTGCTTGCAATTGAGAAACTCCTCAAGAAGTGCGAGGTTATAGCTCTACAAAACCGATTTAAGCACCCCAGTCGGTCTATATTGCCGACTGACCGTTCCAAGGCGGTAAATGTTGGGTTTGCTCTTTTTTGTTAAAGACTCATCACAGCCTTGTTCGTACTTTTATATTTGGCTTGTATGTGAATACCTTTGTCCTGTCTTGTAAGAGTTTGGTATATGTTGCAATGCTCATCGGACTTTGTCATATATTTTTATAAAGACAAGTACCCTAAATAAGATTAAAGACTGTGTCTGGCTGGATGTTCGACTGCTTAAAATCCAGCGATTTTCGATGTAATATTTTATATTGAAAAATAAAATATAAAATTGTCTTTAATATAATGGCGCTGGCATTATATTAGATACGTTATGGTAATAACTCCGCTGACTGGGGGATGAAGAGAGGAAATGAGTGATGGAATAAGTGAGAGAGTTAGGATGGATGCGTGAGTGAGTATGTAAGTTAGTGAGTGAGTCAGGAAGTGAGTCAGTGAGTGAGTGAGTATGTGAGTGAGTGAGTGAGTGAGTATGTGAGTGAGAGAGTGAGCCAGGAAGTGAGTGAGTATGTTAGTGCGTGAGAACGATAGTGAGGAAGTGAGTGAGTGAGTATGCGAGTGAGTGAGTGAGTGAGGATGTGAGTGAGGAAGTGCGTGAGTGAGTATGCGAGTGAGTGAGTTAGTGAGTGAGAATGTGAGTGTGGAAGTGCGTGAGTTAGTGAGTGAGGAAGTGAGTGAGGAAGTAAATGAGTGAAGAAGTGAGTGAGAAAGTGAGTGAGTGAGGAAGTGCGTGAGCCAGGAAGTGAGTGAGTATGTTTGTGCGTGAGAACGTGAGTGAGGAAGTGAGCGAGAGAGTATGCGAGTGAGTGGGTGAATGAGAGATTATGCGAGTGAGTGGGTGAGGTTGTGAGTGAGGAAGTGCGTGAGTGAGTGAGTGTGGAAGTGAGTGAGGAAGTAAATAAGTGAGGAAGTGAGTGAGTGAGGAAGTGAGTGATGAAGTAAGTGAGTGAGTGAGTCACTGATGAAGTTAGTTTGTATGTGAGTGTGTAAGTGAGTGAGTGAGTGGGAAGCGCGTGAGTGTGTGAGTGAGTGAGGAGGTGAGTATGTGGGTGAGTGTGTACGTGAGTGAGTGAGTGTGTGAGTGAGTGAGTGAGTGAGCGAGAAAGTAAGTGAGGAAGTGAGTACGAAAGAAAGTGAGTGAATGGTAAAGTGAATGATGGGTGTAGTGATAGCGTTAGAGATTGAGTAAGGGAGAGAGGAGGTGTGTGAAGGAGGGAGAAAGTGAGTATGGGAGGGAGGAAGTGAGTGAGTGAGTGAATGATGAAGTGAATTAAGTATGAAGTGAAAGGGTAAGAGAGTGAGCGAGTAAGGAAGTGGGTAAGGAAGGGAGGAAGTGAGTGAATGAGGAAGTGTGTGAATTCTTAAGTAATGAAGTTGGTGAGCGAGTGGAAGGAGTGAGGAAGTTGGAGAATGAGTGAATAAGGAAGTGAGAGAGGAAGAAAGTGTCTAAAAGAGGAAGTGAGTGAATTGATTATTATGGTTAACAGTGTACAAAATACAAGACCAGACACGTTCGATGACACGTAACCATTTCCCTTTAATTGTACATATAATCAATCGAGTCGTACAGGTTATATTGGGAATTGACGCACATGCAGGTTTTAAAGATCTACGTAAACATTATCACATAAATATATTTGAAAAAAATCCTTCAAATGAAACCCGTCACCATTTGTTTAGAAAATATAGTGTTGACACGTTTGTTGTTTTTTTCAGCGTGGGAGCTTGCAAGATACACGTGAAATAACGTAATCGGCGGTATATATCAATTTTAAAACCAGAAGTGTATGCCACATGAGACTGACCAAAACAATAGTGATTGACTCTCAACAAATCCCGATTTAAAGCCGAATAAACAGATAAACATAGGGGGCGCCCCCAGCGTATTGACACAGACGACTGACCAGAAATAATAGCAGTTGGCCTCTGACTGGGCCAGGTTTATGTTAAAAGTGGTAGCCGATAGTTTGCCAACATCAAATGCATTTTCCACTGTTTTGGTGGATTTCTGCGTAAAACCATACTTAAGTATAAGTAAATACGATTTTGAACACTACCTATATTGTAAGCGTCTATATATTGCGCTAAAATCCCTCTAAATATTCATTATTTCCAAATCTATAAATAAGCCCGATTGTGATCTTCAAAATATATATATATAAACTGGCTACATTTAACTAATATTATTAAATCATTATTAACTTTAAAACTAATCCAGTATCGTATCACCTTATTACCAGCACTACAATAGAACAAGTCTCCGTGTACGGAAATTACCGATGACTCGCGAAAATTGCCGATGGTTCGATATCACTTTCCGTTAATCCACTTAAGCCAGCTTTAATCCGTTTAATAACGACACAACGACAACAACAAGTTCACTGTCAGGTACTGATATGAATGAAAAGTATATGCTTATTCTATTAAAAGAAATAATTGAGATTTAATTGTTCGGCGCTGCTTCAGTACGTGATGTCTCATTGTTGGCAAGTGCGGGTGTATTAGATACTGATAAGATTATATCGAGATGGTATTTACATAGAAGAAAGATTCGTCTCAACTTGTTTAAGAGACTTCGCTATATGAACCATGGGCGGAGCCAGAAAATGTTGGTAGTGGTGGTAGTGGGAGTGGGGAATGAAATCAAGATCCATTCAACTCTATCGCAGTAAATACTCTCTCTCTCTCTCTCTCTCTCTCTCTCTCTCTCTCTCTCTCTCTCTCTCTCTCTCTCTCTCTCTCTCTCTTATATATATATATATATATATATATATATAATATATATATATATATATATATATATAGATATATATATATATATATATATATATATATATATATATATATATATATATATATATATATATATATATACACACACACACACAGAGGGAGACAGAAACTCACAGACAGACAGAGACAGACAGAGACAAAAAGACTGAGACAGACAGACAGAGACAGACAGACAGACAGAGAGAAAGACAGAGACAGAGACACGGAGAGAGAAAGAGAGAGAGAGAAAGAGAAAAAGAGAGAGAGAGAGAAAGAGAGAGAGTAAGGGCGCCTAACTTCGACCAAAGCAGTCAACAGACAAAATTGACTTTAAAAGCTTACTTATTTTTAAGCTTTAATGTATGTGTTTTCACAATTCTCCTCTTTTACCTGGTTGAATGGGGATGCATCCCACTCCCCCCCCCCCCACCCCCCTCCCCTGGATCCATCTCTGTTATGAACTAGCAAAGAAGAATGAAACGTAAAGATAGAAATAGATATGTGCACTTAACATCCATGTAAATATTGAACAAAACAGAGACAGCAGGAACAGAGAACAAATCTACGACTACAGTAAGACGACAAAAATAGATCGGTCTACCTAGAATAAAGTACACGATTGATGGACAGGTTGAAAGACAGACAGACAGACAGACAGACAGACAGACAGACAGACAGACAGACAGACAGACAGACACTCAAACATACATGTAGACATTTTAACAAACAGGCAAAGAAACAAAGGAATGGACGGAAAACACATACATACTAACAAACTGTAAAACAAACACACATACACACAGGTAGGTATAAAAAAGACAATCGACTGAAAAATGTACATGCAAGGAAAGCGCCAATCGACAGAAAGACAATATTCATACAGACGAAATGACTAATAGACCGATCGACAGATAGACAGGTATACATACAAAACGACGGATAGATGCATCGACAAATAAACAGGTATACATACAAAATGACGGATAGACCAATCGACAGATAGACAGATATATATACAAAATGGTGGATAGACCAATCGACAGGTAGACATACAAAATGACGGAAAGACCGATCGACAGATACACAGGTATTCATACAAAATGACTGATAGACCGATCGACAGATGAACAAGAATGTCTACAAACAAAATGACCGATCGACTTACAGATATCAGAAAGAAAAGCAAGGAGACACAACACAAACAAACAATTCTTAAACTCAAGGTGTGTCACCAGATATACTTGAACATCCAAGAGACCGTAAATAGATTAGAGTTTGTCAGCAGATATACTCGAACATCGAACAGATCGTAAATAGTTTAGAGCTTGTCAGCAGATATACTTGTACATCTAACAGACCGTAAATAGATTAGAGCTTGTCAGCAAATATACTCGTACATCTAACAGACCGTACATAGATTAGAGCTTGTCAGCAGATATACTCGTACATCCAGCAGACCGTAAATAGATTAGAGCTTGTCAGCAGATATACTCGTACATCCAACAGACCGTAAATAGATTAGAGTTTGTCAGCAGATATACTCGTACACCCAACAGACCATAAATAGATTAGAGCTTGTCAGCAGATATACTTGTACATCCAGCAGACCGTAAACAGATTAGAGCTTGTCAGCAGATACACTCGTACATCCAACAGAACGTAAATAGATTAGAGCTTGTTTAGCGCTGTGAAGCACTTAAGGAGTATCGACAGAATCTTCGCCCATACATTATGCATTAAGCCCACATCAAGTGTGGAAATTCAAACGAAATGTTAAAATGTTTTCTTGCTTTATTATTTATTGCTTTCATTTCAGGCTTAGTATGCGTTACGGTTAATGGGAACAGAAATCAATAAACGGTATTGAGGATTTCCTCAAAGATAGTATTCGAAATTTTAATCCATTTTTTTCTCTCATTCAACCAATATATATTTAAGAAATCAACGAAATGATGTTTATTGGTGCAAAGCATCCTACTTGACCTTACGGCAAGGTATTTCCTATCAGAGCCACGCTGCACAATAAGCTATTTTTAAACTAAGAAAACCACGTGACCGCTTACATTTAGATCACGGCATATTATCATCCGTGTAATCTGGAATGACGTCATTGTCCATTTTCAGCAGAAATCCCATCCGGGTATATTATAGATGTGAAAATAATTAACATTTTTGGTGATTTTTAATGTAGCTGTACGGTCTTAAAATTGAGATTTTGGTTGCACTAAAGAATGGGTTTCTGCAGAAAGTATGCACAAATATCCCCAAACAGAGGTAAGATATTCTTACGTGTATAGGCTATAATGTAGTATACCACTTTTCAAGCCGTTTAGTCACATGTAAGCACAGGTACTGACGCAGATAACCACGCGATCGCACTTCATTCATTTCATCGGAACAAATAACACGCAAATATCAATAAATGAATACACATAAAAGCCCTCCCCGTGGGGTCTTGCATGCCTCTTTCTATATATATAATCACTATTCTGACAACAGACAACAAGGATAGCAGGGGCGTAGCTAGGAATAGTATATGTATGATGTGTACGCATCCCCCGCTACTTGGGGTCGGTGAAGGGGGGGGGGGGGGGGGGTAGGGTGCATGGTCCCCCTGAAAATGATGTTTCTACATCGTAATGATGGCTTAAGGGAAGATTTCCGTATCGAGCTATTAACTAGATAGAGTTTTAGTTAAACTACTAAGACAGATTTTAAGTAAAAACTAATGTGTGGTGGTCCTGAGGAAGGAATAATCTGAGAAGTTTTTGAAATTTGATATAAAATTATAAGAGTACAAAACTTGTCCTATACCAGAGCTTCAGAAAAGCTTCTATATCGATGAGTATTTTTTTTATATTTTCATTGTGCAAATAGCGGTAGTAACTGTTTCAATAAATATACACCTTACCCTATAATTGTAAGATTTTTATTGCAGATTTAATTTTTATGTTTTGACTTTGAGACATGTGTAGAGTTATCTGTCTACGCGCCTAGAGGATGCAAGTAGTTTGTGTGTAAAAAAAAGGATTGTAGGGGCGCCCGTCGAGTGGTAGAGGCCGATGGATCTTCTGACGGCCCAGCCGTGGGTTCGAGTCCGCCGGGCGAAGATATTGGGAACTGGCGCGGTGCGACGGTGTTGACATGGTCTGTAAACCAAAAAAATAGCTAGACGTTATATAATGATTCGCTGCGAGTATTTAAAAACAAACAAAAACAAAAAGGATTCGGTGAGATCATTGTAATGATCTATACGCTGCGACCCCCCCCCTTGTATATTTATTATATTGACTTATGTTCAAAACACAATCAAACGTGTCCATCTCCTTTTAAGGTGCTATCCGACAGTTTGTCTTAATCTAATGGATGTAACATCTTAATGCACTTGTTCTGGGAAATGTGTGCATATTATTGCATAAACTTGAACATTAGTTTAAGTAAAGACTGTTTATAATATTCCCAGTGCAAATTATGAAATATGTCCCTTTAAATGTCCATCGTTTCCAAATCTATAAATAAGCGTGTAAGCGATCTCTGTTAAAAATAGATATTGACGTCAGAACGGATTACCCGGATGACGATATAACGTTATCTCAAAAGTAAGTCGTCACGTTGTTTTCGAAGTTTATATATAGCTCTCTGTGAAGCATGGCTAAGATAGAAAATGGACAATGGAAGACAGATGTTTGTGATGTCGCGTGGGAATTTTTGCTTCGCTGTTCACATAGATCAATGAACAACATTTTGCAGGATTTTCCAGGTAATAATAACTTATTTGGTTATTTGTGGGGAAAAAAAGGATAAAAACCCTCGGACACCATCTTTAATACCATCATTTCGTGTAAGCACGTTGGGCAATAATATCATCGGTGTGCATGGGCTTACACACTTACGAACGTGCGTGCATTTGCTTCCAAAAATTGAAAATGTAAAAAAGTCAAAGACCGAATACATTCAGTGATGTTGACATTGTGTTTATTTTAAATATGTCTGTCCGAAATGTACCTTTAAAATGATAAAGACAAGTGCAAAAAAATGTGATCTTTACTATTTCAAACGATAGTTACAGGCAGATTGTACGTGCGTAAACCCCTACCCCCGCATAATGCATCTACGGCGTTCTATGAACAAAAATCTAAGAGAGGGGTGGAGGTGAGAGGTGGGTGGTGGGGGTAGGGGTGGGGAAGGAGCATACCCTCGAACCCCGCTAGTGCGTATACTCAATCGTCGCCTAGGCACGCCCTGAATGTTAATGCAAATTTTAGAGATCTACGTAAACATGATCACTTAAATTTTATTTTAAGCCTCGTTTAAGCCAAACCCGCATTCATATTTGTTCAGGATATATAGTGTTGACACGCGTTTTAGCGTGGGCACTTTAAAGGTGGTATCCGACAGTGTGAACCAATCTTTTTTTTCTCAAATATAAGTCATGGATACCAGAAAAGTTCATTATTGCCCTAAATCAAGGAACAGTGAAGCATAATCCACACTTGTCATTGCAAATAGGTATTTCCTGTCTCAGCCACGCTGCAGAGTTAGCTGTTTTTCTAAAACTAAGAAAGCCACGTGACAGCTTGACTTTTGGGATCACATTATATCACCACGAGGGTAATTCGATAAATATTTTAGCACAACTCCCCCTCCGTGTTTATTTATAGATTGAACACAACAAACATTTAGAACGATTTAATTCACGTTTTGCACTGTCTAACGGTAGCGGGAGTGGATATCATCGTCTTTACTTAGGATAAAGTATGAGTTTATGCAGATATTGTTACATGCATTTGACATAGGCAAACTGTCGGGTACCACCTTTAAAGCCGTACTAACGCTCGTGAATAAAGCAATCGGTATGAAATCAATTCAAAACCAGTAGTGTATTCCACAGTAGACTGACCAAAAACAACAGCTATTGACCCATAGAAAGGCCAGATTTCAAGCTGTTCAATAAACATCGGGGCGCCCCCGGGGCATTGTGGTAGAGTCGCCTACTTGTAACTCCTCTTACTGTTAAGCACCTCACCTCATGGGTTCGAGTCCCGTCCGGGGCGATGCACTTACATTTAATGTTGGAAGGTCCTTCAACAACCCCACGGTTCGCCGATGGTCATACCCAGACATTTGTCTAGGGTCTTTCTCTACCAAAGAAGCCATACGTTGCAATAATGACCATAATTGGTTGCTTCGATATTTATAAAAAAACAGCAAATACGATAAATAAATAAATAAACACGTAAATAAACTACGTTTGAAACCGTTCGTAATTATAGCGTAAGTTATTTTGGTAGCCGTTTGTAAACACTTTTGTCTCACTTGCCCAATAGTTCCAGACTCTATAGTCTGTGTTGTCATAATTATAACAATAATTCTAGGTGTTCCATCCCTTGTGTACAATATACATTACCTGCCTCATGATACTGTGATAAAATTCCAAGACGTCTTGTTAAATGAAAATGAAACACATGTGTAAAAAAACATTTCTATGTTTACAAATCGTTTATGAGGCAACAATGTCATTGAAATAGTACCGGTGAAGCATTATTATTTTGTGCTTTAATGTGAAAAGATGAACATAGTCGATAAACATATATACTCAAATATGAATACTCTACGTAACAGTAAGATGATAGTATTTGTGTGTAAATCTATCATTAATCATTTTAACTATTGTTCATGTAATGGATCTGTCTGTTTTTTTGTAATATTTTTCCTTCAGTGCTTTCTACGATATATTATCATAAGTTAATACACACGGGGGTGGATCCAGGGGGCGGGGGATGGAGGATGCATCCCCCCCCCCATAAACAAGGTAAAAGAGTAAAATTGTGAAAACACTTACATGTGAGCATGAAAAATACTAAGCTTTTAAAGTTAAGTTTGTCTGTTGACTGCTAAGAAGAGATTAGGGAACCCCCTACTGTGTATATACATCTAGTATTTACTGCGATAAAGTTGAATGGATCTTGATTCATACCCCCCCCCATCTACCAAAACTTTCTGGATCCGCCCTTGTATCCCATCAAATGTTATATAGTATGCCATTGTCTGTACTTTACTATTAACAGATTATAAATCATAACATTACCGGTCAAAGGTCAAAGACCATGTAATAATGACCTTCGGTTAATCCGTATCGGCTGAGAAAACAGTGTAATTAATTTAGAAAAGGAATGGGATTGGATGTGCCGCCATTTTTGCCGATACTGTGCAGCGACATTTCTATCATTATAGCACAGAGGCACTTACGAGGTGCCCAGGGACTGAACCCGGCCGGTCCATTATACTGACACCGACGAGTCCGGCGTAATGCCGTCCCCTTAGCCCCGAGCGTTAGGAGGGAAGCCACTACTACCAACTTTAAAGTCTTTGGTTTGACCCGGCCGGGGTTTGAACCCGCGACCTCCCGATCGGCAAGCCGACGCTTAACCATTTAGAAAAGGTTTAAATATATGTCTTTCTTAAAGGTAGTTTTCGAAAGTTTGAATCAAAATTTTGTTCCCCTAGCAACCAACCTAATTATTATAACCTTAACAAAAAACGCTGTTTATTGATGTCCTCCATCTTTAAGTGGAGAGTGAAGCATTACACCGCACTCGACATAACGAGCAATGGACATGTGCATTTCCTGTCTGAGTTACGCTGCATGGTGAGCTATTTTTAAACTAAAAACAACACGTGACCACTTACTTTTTAAAACAAAGGTCAGACATTGTTACATGTATTTGATATAGGCAAACTGTCAGATATCACCGTCAACACTATCCAAAGCTTTTGTCTATTAATTGTTATATTAATTGTAACAATTTTACAATTAATTAAAAAAGAATGAATCTTGGTAGCGTCAACAAAAACAGACAGTGCCAGGGAATTTTTACATTTTTATAAAATATGTTTATTTACACATATTTTATTTCATACTGCAAACATGACATGTCGGAACAATTCCCATGTAACGAATACAGCTTAGTTTCTGCTTAGTTTAAATAGCAAATAGCGCTTTATGTAAAGTAGATATTTGTCCGGGATAAAAACAGTAAGAATATTTATAATAATAGTTTTTCATATTGTTTACAAGTAGATTTCAGATTCTTTTAATTTCATTGGTTGATATTAATTAAGCATAGTTATATACTCTATTATTATTCTAGAATGAAAACCGTTCAAACGTTTTTGATTCACCCAACCAGAAGAAGGTAAGGAATGATATCTAGAAAAAAATAGGGAGAAATATAACATACAGCATACACTGCTTACAAAAAGAAAGAAAATGAATTAAGATAGTCCGGTGGAAAAAAAAAAAGAAGAGAAGAAGGATATGAAGAAAAATAGAAAGAATAGTGATGAGGGTGTGGAATGGAAAAGAAGAAGATGCGGGAAGACTTAGTAGTAGTAGAAGAAGAAGAAAGCAGAATATGTAAAAATAATAACAACAACTAGCATACAGATACAATGCATACTAAGTCAGTGTAAATTTTGCCAAGTTAACACGAGCAACGGACATTTCTTATTTTTAACAAACAAGTCCAAGCGAACACACACACACACACACACACACACACACACACACACAAAGGAAATGAATTGAGATAGTCCGGTGGTAAAAAAAAAGAAGAAGAGAAGAAGGAAAATAAACAAAAACAGGTGAGAATAAATCAGTATAACTTAAAATAACGATGAAATGCATACCTCATCATTTTATTTCTCTCCCAGTCGGTATAACTGTCATCTCAGTCCAACGTTCCTTTCCTTTCTAATTACGATGCACGCTTACATTCAATTAACTGGTTGCAATAAAAAAAATCCAAATCGACCCGGTCCTGTAAGGTGTGTAAAGGGAGCTTCCACTTTTCGTTATGTGAATATCTCCACACACGCAGGTAGATTCCGCTAATTTACATAATATCCTTCAACACACGAGCGTTGATTGAATGTGAATTAATAAAAAATACAATTGGAGTGTTACTATTGATTTGTTGAACAGGTACACCCGGGACTATACTGTCGATTATACGGGAATAAAGAGCCGAGGTAGCATTATTGATCCGCGACCGGCTTAAACCATTTCATTACAAGAATGTAAGCGTCGCGGATTGCGGAGTTAGGATTTCCGTTAATCGTGTCAACTCGGTAGTTTCCGGATATCTTCGGCAATGTTCGGAAAGTAAGGCATCATCTTTAATCAGATTTGTTGTGTAAAGAAATACAATTGCACTCAGCTTCATGTGGTGAATTTGTTAACTTCAGTTGCCAAATAATTAGCAAAAGAAGTCCTTAAGAACTTATCGCTAGCAGAAAATTTAACTTTTTCTGTTGTTTTTTTTGTGTCCTTTTTTTTAGTTTAGCAATATAGTTACATATATATGTATATAGTTTCCATGTGATGTCATAGGCACTGATAAGACAGTTTAAGGCAGATGATAATGCAGGCCAAAATTTGTATTAAACTCACCATTTTCAGTCTATTTTACTGAATTTTATATTAAATTAACAGCTTTTATGAAGTATTTTAAATATCAAAACTATATTTTGGTAGTTTGAAGGGTAAACAAAAAATACAACCAAAACGATACATTGTTCAATTTGTTTAAGGATAAGGCAATAATTTTATTTATTTATTCAATTTAAAAAATATTGCATTCTAAGAATATGAATTTCAAGAACTTTCCAATGGTGTATAGCTGTTAATTTTTGGACCACAAATAAAGAAATTACAAGAAAATAAAATTTACGCTTCTATACAACTCATCTGAAAATCCCTTGAAGTTGCCATCAAAGATGGCTGCCAATCTAAGAGATCATCACCGATGTATAAACTGTCAATGGGGATTATTTACTACTGTAAGTTTATAATTTTTATATATGTTTAATTATCTTATATATATTATTATATTATATATTATAATTAACAAGATACAGCAAGTTAAACATATAATAAGTTTACCATATAAAAATATTGTGAGTGTGTGCGTGTGTGTGTGTGTGTGTGCGTGTGCGTGCGTGCGTGCGTGCGTGCGTGTGTGTGTGTGTGTGTGTGTGTTTATATATGGTAAACTTATTTTATGTTTAACTTTATATGCGGTATCTTGTTAATACATATATGTATAACTTACTGTAAGATAATAAATATTTTTAAAAAATTACTGGAAGTTGTTAATTTATACATGTATATTGATACCTTGGTAACTTAAAGGAAGGTTTATAATTTATATATGGATAAGTAACAGTTACCTATCGCTGATAATTATCTATGTATAACGTAATGTAAGTTGATAAATTATATATGAAGAAGCTGTTGATGTTCCGTGATTGCAAGGCTGATACTTAATAAATATCAGGCAACAATGTTCAGGACAAGATGAGATGTCTCGTGAAATCAAAGAGTGTGTTAATTGAACACATTTGTGTTAATTGAACATTTTTTTTTTGGAGGCGGCAAATTTCAGAAGGGTCAACTCATTAATCCATTTTAACATGGCCGATGTTTGATTCTTTAGAGCTTCACAATGATTTTAGTCAATGATAGAGATTTTCTTAATACGATTTTAGCGAATCTTATGAGTAAGTGAAATTAACAAGAGTATATCGGCACATATTGATTCTGACTTCAGTCACTGAAGTCTTCAGTCACTCAAGTCAGAGAGTATTGTCATTCTCTTTAATTGTGACACAAGAGATTTTGACAATCGATCGATATATTTTCTTTGTTGTCACTGTACGCCATGTTGCTAAACGAAGGTAGATAAGATCAAGAACGATAATCACACGAAGGGAGAAAACCACCCTTTTAGGAAAGGACTATAGGGGTGGTTACACTAAATACCAACCGGAAGTGGAATGTGACATTGACTTTTTCTCTTTGGTAACATTCTGTTGTAATGATTTGGCATTAAATTTCCTACTTTGGGCATAATCTTAATCCTATGCACAATAATGGACTGATCCACTTTTACAGGAAGTACATATTTCATTGAAATTTGGGGGGTTACCGACTGGCAATTTGGTGGTATGTGCATTCTATGAAGCAGAACCTTCTTACAAGTTGCAAAAGTTGACTTATTTATGGGTCTTTCTGATAGACAATAAATAGCTCGTTTCACCTATATATGGTTATGGGGGTCCATCATAACTTGGTCATGGTGCAATTTTTTTCCAACTTTTCGCGATTCACTATAGAATATACAACAAACTCATTTAGTGGCGTCTAACCTATATCTATCAATCTTAAAATGGTGCCGACTGAAGCAGATATAGACATGTAGGGCATGACATAAATACCTGGCATAACCTTTATATAAAAAAAGAAACAAAAAAGAAACAAATACAGAAACAGGTTTATTGTGTCGGTGAAAAAAGAATGTGGTAACAACGAGAAATAGTGATCATACAACAAATGTTACTGTATCATGTCTATATACATTTACAAACATGTGGAAAAAAAATCTGAAAATGGGTTTTTTAAGCTACAATATATCATACTCATGGACTCGTATGCAATTACAACACTAAAAAATAAACACACTCAGACACACCTGCAAACACACACCCAAACACACCTGCACACACACCCATCCATATACATACACACATACTGGGATAGGCGCACACTTGCAAACGCATATATCTATAAATACACACACACTCTAACATTCCCTGTTGTATAACAGGCACCATTGACATACTTACATACAGAGATCTAAACCAATCAAAAGAAAGTTCTCAAACAAATGTAACTGAAACACCAGAAAAAAAGTATTAATCAACACACAATCTTTAGACAATATTTTAGCAAGAAGATTATAAAAACCTTTAAAAAGTGATGTTTTAAACATATATAATCTAGCAAGAACTTACATCACAACAGAGCTTCAGAAACAGGTAGTACATCTGATTTTTCTGCCATATATCCCAGATATTTCATTTAAACCCTATATTGCGAGTACTCATTGAAATTGTCTCACTGAGTCGATTTTAATGAGTACCAGGTATAAAGGGTTTGGAAAAGAAATAAAGGATTTAGCCGAAGCTGGATATCCCATAATTCTCAACCAAATCCTATGTTGTGGGTACTCATTGAAGTTGTCTCACTGAGACGATTTTATTGAGTACCAAGTATAAAGGGTTTGGAGGAGAAATAAAGGATTTAGTGTAAGATGTATATTCCATAATTCTCAACCAAACCCTATGGTGTAGGTACTCTTTGAAATTGTCTCATTGAGACGATTCTAATGAGTACCAGGGTTTGGAAGGGCAATAATGGAGTCATCAGGAGCTTTACAGTTCATATCTGCCACCAGACACACTGGACATGTAATTTTAATAAAAGAAACACCTTGTAAACACCCAACAAACAACATATTTAACTCTCACTTAGACTCAGGCAAGATGTTAAAATCCAATTGAACTGAAGCATATAATAATGCAAACTGTACAATCAAGCAGATAGATTCACATAAACATTAGTTTTTCTATTTCTAAACCCTTAGCTGGACGCTAGATATAATCCCCATAATACACATTCACAACTGATTAAAAAAGAAGCCCGCTTAAGTGTTTTGAGAATTTAGATTACTTCATACATGTGTAAAGTTTATTCAAAATTTGATGCAAAGAGAAGAAACCCTGACAACACTGTGTTCACGGACAAACAGACCGATGGATGGCCATCCTAATTACTCACCTCCCGCATTCAATAAAAAAAAACACTTTGGGGTTATTATTAAACATATTTTATGCTTGTGTAGTAGAGCAATAGACAACATACAATTAACTGGGGAAAAAAGTGGTAAAACACAATATATTCTTACTCTTAATTAATTAATTATAAGAGTTTTCATTAAATGTAAAGTTGATTATCAATAAAAGTAAGGTCACAGACAATGGTAAGCTCAAAGCAAACATTGTACACAAAAAAGTAAACATATTTTTTAAATGTTGAGTAATCATTTTAACTGAGCTCTGACTTAACATAAGAGCCATGTCCATTATTTGCTAACCTTTGGACTTGGACATTTAATATTTTCATATCTGGCATCAAGCGATTTGACCTAGTGACCTACTTACTGACCTCACATGACCCAGTTACAAACACATCCAACATTTCCTGCAGAAAAAAAACGTTTTGACTAAGTTTGGTGAAGACAGAGGAATAAACGCTTTGCATGTGTTTGTATATGACATGTAAGATTGTTTCAGTTTTAAAAGAAAACTTTGGGTTTTTTTTTGCGCCAAATGGAAGTTATCACAAAAACAACACAGATATATTAACCTTATATAAATCACATCTATACTCTACATCCTTCTTTCTTAATCTTGGCTTATTCTGAGTCTTCCTCCATTTCATCAACATCATCACCATTCTCTACAGGACCATCATCACCATCATTTTCTGTATTGGAACTGTCTTCAACATTTTCTGCAACTCTTTTTACAATAGTCCCTCTTTTCTTTTCACATTTCATCTCAGATCTATGATTATTAACTTGTGGGTTATTCTCATAATCATCATTCACTAATTCATTGTCTTGATCAGATTCAGCCTCATTTTCAAGATCCCTACTTTCCCTTTCATGGTTATGGCGTCTCTGACGATCCTCCTCATCCTCAGTTTCAAGATCATCACCAACTTCATTCTCACGATCTCCGCTATCTTCATTCTCATTCTGAAGCTCAGCTTTCTTATTCTTCAACCAGAACTCGTGCAGTTCCTCTTCAGACATCCTCTCCATCTTCAGCGGCATATCGGACATCAGTTTATCGTTCAATGACTCCTCCAAGTGTCTTTTCAGGTGATTTTCCAAATCCCACTTTCGCGAGAATTTCCGCAAACATTGCTCACACTGGTAAGGTTTCTGCTTCGTGTGGGTTCGTAGATGGCGTTTGAGATCATGGCGATCGCGGACAATTAAAGAACACCATAAACACTGGTAACGTCCAATGCCAAGTTTTGCTGCATCCAGAATTGCTGTCTCTATGGGATGTTCATCGCTAGCTGCAGCTTTAAATCCACGACCTGGAGGGCGAATGGGGGATCTGAAGCTGAGTTTGTCTAAATCCTAAAAGAAAAACGAAAAGATAAAAACTTCAAGGTAACAAACAAGCAAATATCACTGAAAAATGAATACCCATTGATACTGCTTTGCCACAGTTACTGTAACCAGACATTAAACAAAGGGCCATAACTCATGGAAAGTTAAGCCAGTCATTAAATGCCAATGATGTGCACAACTAGGTTTGGTACTTACCAGTTCTGTAAAGTTTCATAAAAATTGGTTCCCAAGAAATAGGGCAGACAGATACTGTGCATGGACTGACCGCCTTAAGACTGATATTTTATTGTTAGGGGTATAATAACAGTTGTGGATTTACCACTACTGTAAGAGAGTATAAGGGAAATCTTTAATTATAAAGAAGTTGTTAAGTCATGTAATTAAAATGGATATATATATATATATATATTAAGTAAATTGTTGTTTTATGATTTATTAGATTTTTTTAGAAACAATGCAATTTTTTAACTTTAAACAACTTGGCCAAGGTTGTGCTAAAAGTACTGTTAAGCAATCTACACTATTTCCCTAACTTTGACGTTCAAACTATATACCTAGCTCTGACTGATCATACTATCTGCCTTACTCTGACCATTCTACACTTTCTGCCAACTCTGCTTGATCTACCTAACTCTGACCGATCTGCACTATCTGCCTAACTCTGTCTCAAATCAATTTGTGCTTTGCAGACACATATTTTTTCTTTAGCAAAGACTACAAAAGTACACACTAGGCCAATTAACATATAATGATCAGGGACCGAGGTTATAAAGCTTTGTGCTTATTTTTTTTTTTTTGTTACATCACAAGGACACAATAATGGTCATGTTAGTGACATGCAGCAAATTATTTGAGAACAAAAACCTCAGACATAACTGGGCAGAACCACCAGTCCACCACCGGTCACCTGGAAGACTACCTGGCATGTTAAGCTAAGATCAAGACTCAAACTCAGGCTGATGAGGCACAAGTCAGCAACTGTAACTGCTTGGACTCGCCTCTTTGTGTTTCAGACCATTTACAAGCCTCTGATTGACTTAATTTTAAAAATAATTTGAAATCTGACCAATCAGATGATTGATAGTGACCTCATGCTTGAGAATTAATGTATAATCTGCAAATTCTGAACACAAACCAATCTTACCTCTGGAGTAATTGTATCCAAGTCTAGATTAAACTTTGACAACAAGGCCTGTAAACCTTTTGATGTTTCTCCAACTAGAGTTGTTTCCCCTTCTGAATGTCCTGCATCCACAAGAGGCTCTAGTGCATTGCATGTGGGGTCCAATTTTTCACTTTTTATTTCCCTAGTTTTTAATTTAACTTTCAATCGTCCACTACTACTTTCCTTTGAGCTATTTTTAGACTTAACTGAGCTATTATTAGAATTCATCTCTTCTGTGTCTGCACCTGAGAAAGTGTTTTTCTTTTTACATTTTTTCATGGATTCTCTGAAATCGCCTAAGATGCTAACCATCTTCTTTGATCTAATTGTTTTGAGCTGGGTACCATCCTTTGAAGAGGAAGCATCAGAATCTGTTGAATGGTTCCCGGTTTGACAAGCACTATTTATTTGATGCAAGCTGACAGACTGGGAACCGACTGATGGAACTTCTATGGATTGGCTTCCATCTAAATGAGCCAACTTTGACAGCAGAAAGTTGGAAGTTGGAGTACCAGTCGAATGGAAACCTGTAGGCTGGTTCTCATTTGCAAATTCCTTATCCCAGTCTGGTTCCAGTTTTATTTCAATGGTACCCGACGTAATGGCAGCATAGTCATCTGTGTCTGAGTTCGAATGACAGGATTCTTCCTCAAGTCGAAGCTTTTTGGGCGTTCTCTTTCTACGAGAATTACCTAGAAAAGGAATATAATAAATAGCTTACACCTACTAAATATATAGGGATGGGATTTGCCGCCATTTTTGCCGATACTGTGCAGCAACATTTCTATCATTATTGCACAGGGGCACTTATGAGGTGCCCAGGAACTGAACCCGGCCGGTCCATTATACTGACACCGACAAGTCAGGCATAATGCTGTCCCATTAGCCTCGAGCGTCAGAAGGGAAGCCACTACTACCAATTTTAAAGTATTTGGTTTGACCCGGGCAGGGTTTGAACCCGTGACCTCATGATCTGCAAGCAGACGCTCTACCACCTGAGCTATTGCAACTGGTCTAGCTCATGTGGTAGAGCGTCTGCTTTCTAAATATAGAAAATTTAAACTTAAATACTATAGAAGATCATGTACATGGCGCAACTCTACATAAGGATTCTTAAAGGTGTTGAGATGTTTTGCCAAGCTGGATCATCTTTTACAGTTTGATACCATACTTTGGTCTAACTTGTGGCTTTGAACCTGGTACTTATTATGTAAACATTTAGAAATTGAAGTTTTTTTTAATTGGTACAAAAATTAATAATAGCGAGATTTACAAATGGGTACTGGTATATATACAAGGTACTATTGTAGAAAATTGTAAATCAGTAACTTAATATTACAGGTGGTATCCAACAGTTTGGACCAAAACTATTTTCCTTAAGCATCATAGTAAACCATTGTTACCTGAGCAGATCTCGCAAAATGCTGTTTACATTGATGTCCTACACCTGTCTGTTGAGTGAACCATAACTTCACAATCATCATTGCAAACATGTATTTCCTATCTGAGCCACGCTGCACAGTAAGCTATTTTTAAACTAAGAAAACCATGTGACCACTTATGTTGTAGTTCATCCACACCATCCGCTGTGACGTTGATGTCTGTTTTCAGCAGAAATCCCTATCGTTCTTATTTATAGATTTGAAAATAAAGAACGTTTAAGTGTTGATGAACAAGTTTTACCGTCCAAAAATTGACTTACTGTTGAAAATCGCCAAAGCTTAGACTAACATATGATTTTTTTTATGAAATTATGTACAAATGCCCCAAACATATTGTTTAATATTGTTGCCTATATTAGATATAGGCAAACTGTTGGTAGGGTTCCCACAATTTCTGAAGGGAAAAATTCAAGGTCTTTTCCAGGTTTTTTCCAGGTATTTTGTCCATTTTCAAGGTCTATGAATGTGAACATTCAAGAGTTTTGCGCTTAATATTCACGGGAGTTTACAAATGTATGCCAACAAATACTCTGATTTTTTAAATCAAATTCAGTTAAAATGCCTTATGATTATTAAGATGCACTAACAGTTTTCCCGGTAATTTCCCGTTTTTTTCCATATCATGTCAAATTTAAGGTCTTTTCCCAACTGGGAGTGTTTATTTTCGAATTCCCAGCTTTTTCCCAATTTCCTGGTTCTGTGGGAACCCTGTGTCGGATACCACCTTTAAGTATCTATTTGTCCATTCTTATTTCCTTTTTTATTTATTCAGTTAAAGAAGGCCTCCGACTGTCAGATGCTAATGTTTAATTATTTTGATTTAAAACTTGCATTAGGAAAATGTTATCCATACTTTACCTTCTATATCAGTCTTCACCAAATGCCAGTGGACGAAAAATCACCTGTTGCTCGAGTCAAGTTTAATCTGATCTGGTTTGGTGTTTTTAAATTTCATTCATGAAGACTGCTGAGTAAAACATCTGCAATTTTTCTTACTGATAGATTTTAAAATTTTACTTATATATTGTTACTACCCACCTTTCCTATTGGCCACTTTCATGGTCATGTGATTTGTCTCTACAATCCCATTGGTTGAACTTATATCTTGTGGCAGTGTGTCTAAGCAAACTCCGCCCTCTACCAGAGAAGAAGCCAGTTCCTGTTTTATCATGGAATGTTTTCTCTTTCTGGATTTAAGCTTTGGTCTTGTTGAATTTGAATCTAAAAAAAAAAAAAAAAAAAAATGAAATGATGAAAGGTCCTTTTTGTTTGATTAGGAAACCATTGCAGAGGCACAATTATTGACATTTAGGCAATTAGCCAGCTATTTTCAGTTATACAGAAGAAATACAGACTTAGACCCCAGACAATATCTCTGTAGCACCTGCCCACCAGTGGCCAGCAAGCAGACTTCTCTACACTGCCATGTGGGGGAATCTGGAGTAACATGTCGACAACTGTTGCCTCTCTTATTAAAACAGGTGCACACCAGCCCCTGCTGCCTTTTTATACTAATTTTTGTAAATACATTGCAGCGACCATTTATGATCATTATAGCAATGTCCAGCTTTTTGGTGGAGGAAGACCCAAGACACATGTCTGGGTAGAACCAGTGGCACACCAAAATTCAGCATGAAGACATTCTCACATTATGTCCTTCACCTTGATTGGGACTCGAACCAATGCAAAGAGAGGCTAAGCAGTCAGAGGGGTTACAAATCGGCGACTCTACCACTATGCCACGGGCGCAACCTTTATAACTGAGTCCTTTATACACCTTTATAACTTTATTTGGGATGGGACTGGGATTTGCCGGCATTTTTGCCGATACTGTGCAGCGACATTTCTATCATTATAGCACAGGCGCATTTATGAGGTGTCCAGGGATTGAACCCAGCCAATGCATTATACTGACACCGACGAGTCAGGCATAACGCTGTCCCCTTAGCCCAGAGTGTTATTAATTTATCTGGACAATTTATTCTCATTCTATATATTCCTTTTATAGATTTAGTACTGGGCTGGCCTTTGAAAACCCTCAATTTACTTTTAAAATATAACAGAATGATCCCTTTAACATATATAATTACTTAATATTCATAAAGATTTCATCAAGCTCTCCTATTTTATAGTTAAGTGACAATGGCTCATTTTTAATTATTGTTAAACAATAATGTAATGAACTATTTCTTTGTACTTACTGAGCAATGATTCTGTGTGTTGATAAAGGTCCCTTGAGTTGAAATTACTTAAATCTCCATTGATAAAACACGCTGAAAAAATAAAAGAAAACATTTACAGCGGAATGTACTAAATTTGGTTATTGGTACCGCATTGGTTCTGGAGGTCCAAGTTCAAACCCAGACCTTGCCATACCAAAATTGTTAAAAATGGTAGTGGTATAGCTATCATCCAAAACCCAAAATAGAATTGACGTTCCACAAATGGTTTTCCCTATGTCCGTATTATGTAACTGGGAATGCTTCATTAATGTGTGTAAGGACACCATCTCTGCATAATTGAAAGATTTCTGGTAGAATAACAGATCCAACAAACCAATAAAGATGGCAGCATATGCCTCACAATGTATAATATGTATAACTTTGCAATAAATTTGTACGTGTCTTTAAAAATGTTTATAAGTTTATGTTTCATGTTCTGACATTTTACAATCGATAAGGACCATTAAAATTCAATATTAGACATAAATAATCCATGCATGTATATATTAGCAGTGAGCTGTATTATGCCTGTAATGAAATACATATGATGTGATCTTGCAATATAGTCTTAGATTATAGTGTCATAACAAATGTTAATAAGTATGTGTTTCTTGGTTATATATCCAATAATTTTTAACATCAGACATGATAAACGATACACTTGTAAATAAGTTGTGAGCAGTGTCGCGATAGAAGGAGGCATATAATCTTCAAGATGGATTGTCGCCAATGGTAGGAAGAATGGGAAATATACACTGACAATGTTGTATATGACAACAATTAGGATGGACAATAATCGTAATAATGGTAATGATAGCAGTGATGATGATAATGATGATGATTGTAATGATGATAATTGTATATCTTACAAAGGAAGACAACTTGTTCATTTTTATAACCAGATTGGCCCATGTAACCTTTGAATGACATCAGAATATATGTGACTGCATCTTGTAATAAACAAGCATGCATATTTTATACTTTATGCAGTTGAAGACAGAGCAAAAAACAATACAATCAGTCTCATTTGGCTTTGAACTTACAATTTAAAATTCATTAAGGTTAACTATTTATTTCATAGAAGAAAATATGCTCTTCAAAAAACTTTTCATTTGGGCATTAAATGAATTACTGGAGTGGGCATGCCATATAAAAGCATGAGGCTGTTGAAATACTGTGAATTTCCCTGCGCATTTGCAATGGGGTACATCATTGAAATGGAAATTGTCTCCCTTGATAGATAATATCCGAGGCATTCCAAAAGGTAGGTAGGTCCTTTTAGTTGAAATTCTTAGACATTTTCGCCTGTTCTTTTGTAGACATTGCAATAGCAAACACTGAAATTTCTTACTTTTGTATAAATATAAGCTTAAAATCCATTTAATTACTTGGTAACCTGCGTATCACAAGAAAGGCAGACAAGTCATCATACACTCCAAACAGCACAAGCATAAAAACCGAGTAAAACAAATGAAAGGACCCACTTGCATTGAGGGATTATTCAGGGGAGACTATTCACTAATGTCTCTCATTACTTTTAGAACTTTAAGAACACCTTTCTTTAAAGTATAAGTAAAAATCATTTGTAAACTAATAATATAAATGTGTATATAAGGATTGAATCTCAGTTTGCTTTATGACCACATGTTGCTGTGTGAACAAATTAATCATAAAGTGCTAGCATGCTTCATGGATGTGAACGATAACAACCATTACTATTAACACATTAACATCAACAAAATAAAATTCATTCCTTTGGTGTATGACAAAATGAAAAACCAGTAATGAGTAAAGTCATAGATGGTGACTCTTCACTGCACTGTTTTTCATATGGAGAAAAGCTGCTTTACATTATCTAGTTATAGTCATACAAATTGAGGTTCCAAAATCCCTATAAGTGTGTTGTCTTCATAAAATAAACACAAAAGAAAACTTAAAATGACTAAACAAACCATGGTACCTTTGCAATAAGTTAAGAACTGGGTCTTCACTATGTCAAGGTTGGACAATTTCATAAAGTTCTGACCACGATTGGATCCAAGCTCTGTGAAATGATCATCTTCAAGACTGGCAGTGAGGACTAAGGCTTCTTCCCCAGTCTCGGCTAGACGATTCACCTGAAAGAAATATATGTTTGTTTGTTTATTGGGTTTATCGTCCCACCAACAGTATTACAGTTAACTGGAGACGGTGTCCACTTGAAGCAGATATAGTGCTGCCTTCACTGTGTATAGCATGTTTGTTTATTGGGTTTATCGTCCCACCAACAGTATTCCAGTTATCTGGAGACTGTGTCCACTTGAAGCAGTTATAGTGCTGCCTTCAATGTGTTAAGCATGCCGTGAACATCTGACATGATACCACACCCAGTTATATTATCCTGACACCGGGCCAACCAGTTGTGGAACTACCCTTATATTTGCATGAGCAAGGGAGCTATATGACTACCATTTTTTACGACTTTGGTATGTCATGGGGCCCGGATTCGAACCTGGGGGCCTCCCACACCTGGAGCCTAAACTCTACCAATTGCGCTACCAGGTCCAGTTTAAAGAAATGTGGTAGATTGTTTTTAAGCTGTCATAACATACAACCTCTAGATGAGTGATAACGAAACCAAATCTTTCATTTTGGTTACTCATAATATACACCTTGCAATGAAACAGTCAAAACTATTAGTCCAAGGTGGAGGACAAGAGTTAAAAAATATCATTCCCACACTGAGGCAACAGTTTTGCATGTTCCAAAATCCTGCATGAAATTACTGTTTTAGTGCCCGAGCAAACATGAACATGATCTTCTTTTAACTGAGTTGGTGGGACGATAAACCCAATAAACAACATTAAACTGATCAAAGAAAGAAATTAAAGAGACAATTAAAAAAGTATGTTGTCAGCTTTTTAGCGAGTTAATTCATGCCCAATTTTGACACATCCAAACTCACTTGACTACATGTAGTGTGATAAAACAGTCTTCATACAGGGCCATCTAAGGAACATGCATACTATATAAAACTGTGACACTTCCATTTTACGAAACCTTGTTGAAATGACAAATTAAATTTCTTTATTTAATAACACAATGCTTGCTAACAGTCTTGTATGTGAGATTGCTATTTTTTAAATATTTAATAACATTTGTATCATAACAAGATAATCTTTATTCTGCAAACAAGCTACAAGAGTTCAAGCCTGGAACACAATTTTTGTTGAAAGAACTTTCAAACTTTACTGCAAAACAAACATGGTACAGCTATGTTTGGATTGAGGAAAGAATCAAAAAGTTTTTTTTAAAAATTTGCAGGCAGATGTTTAGGAAGTTAAAAGGTACAACTGGCATAAAGTTTTACATATCCTAATGAAACACTGGCAATAGATAGTTTTCATGCGATCTCATAAGCACTGATAAGACATTTAAAGGCAGCCATCTTTGAAGGCAGAAGTTAATGCAGACCGAAATCTGGAAATATGTGCTGTGTTAAACTCACCACTGGGTTTTTATTTTTTTGGTCTATATTACTGGATCTTATACCAGATTTAACAGTTTTTATGAAGTATTTTTAATATAAAAACTATATGTTGATAGTTCAAAAGGTAAAAAAAATACAACCAAGAAAGTTACACTGTTCATTTTGTTTAAGGATGAGCCAATTATATTTATTCCTGTGTAATAATTCTTTGTGCATTTATCAATTTTGAAAATATTGCATTCTAAAAATATGAAATTCATAAACTTTCCAATGGTGTATAGCTTCCAATTTAAGAAGCACAAATGAAGAAATTACAAGTAAATAAATAAAATGTATGCTTCCATACAATTCATCTGAAATTCCCTTGAAGTTGCCACCAAAGATGGCTGCCAAGATAAGGGATCTTCACTGATGTGGAAACTATCTATTCTTAAGCAGATCCTCTAGAGCTCAGTTGAAAGAGCAATCTCCTAGGAAGGTCTGTAGTTTGAATCTCAGTGGTCCTGTTACACTCCTGTTACACAGTTACAGGGTAGATTGCACTTTGGCCGGCGCAAATCTGCCATTTTGTTTATGTTTATTGCGCATGCCCAACAAGGTGCGCGAACGTTGCTATGCAGAAGTTTCGAACGTTGCTAAATGCGGAAGTTTTGGGTTTGGGTTTAGAGATGAGGGTTTGGTGGCAGAGCCCCCACTATAAGCATTAACATAATATAATCATAAGCATAATATATGCATTAACATACCATTCATCTGTATAGAAAAATCCTCAAGGCTGTCGTTCTGATTTATGCCCTGCGTTATCGGTACAGGAGCAAGCACCCTTCTTTTTTGTACAGGATAGACCCCCTTAAAAAGGTTTAGAAATTCGAGGAATTTGTCTTCTGACCCGCAAAGATACTTTTTTCGGACACAGTACTCGGCGAAATACGAGTAATGTAGTGTTTTTACTGTTCCTGTCTTTGGGAGACTTCCCTTTTCGGCGTGCCAAATACTTTCAATTGTATTTATGCAGGCGCCCGCTTCCTGGTTGACAAATTCAATGCAGTGGTTTACAGTATGATGGATGTAACCAAGCTCCGGTGTGGTCTCTTCCAAGCCTCAGTTCGTGGGCTACCAACTCCGCTGGGTATTTATATACCCAGTAGTAGGTTAATTTTACTATTTAAGCTAGGGTCAAATGTGATTTTGAAAACCAAGAACCCTGGCAAATAGACAGTTTCTTGCCGCACTCTCTGTCACAACAGCGCCAGCAAATCCTGTCTTTACTTAAGCTTTTGTCGGTTCTTAAAAAATGTTTCCTTTGCTGCATACACTACACAGTCCTGTAAAATTACCTAGCGATTCTTTCTCTTGCAACCACTCTCTTATTTTTACTGAATCTCTAAAACGTCTTCGTAATTCATTGTAGATGTCAGACAATATTTGCAAACAAAAACATGTGATTTTCATTCTACTTCCCTTCGTCCAATCAAAAGCCGCCATGTATGTTTTAGCCAATCAAAATTTGCGCACTTGTGATCTTACTAACAACAGAATTTCATTTATTCCTTTCACTATAAAGCGGTAAATCAAGTAGATCTTTGTTTTCTTATTTAAACCACGGTATTTAATACAGTGGTATTAACCCAACTTTTCAAGAGGATTCCTTTTTCGGCTTTATTTTTTGCTTTCATGGCCTTATAACGAAAAAGAATGTTTTTGCACGCACTATTGTATACAACAAAGTAGCACGTGCAATTTACCATATTCTTTGCACCCGCTAAAGTACAGTAGTCCCCACTTACATTGGCACAGAGTTTTAAATTTTCTTTTCTGTTGACATTTGACTAGAAGACAGGACTTTTTAAATGAAGAAATGTGAGATGTTCTGAAGTTAAACAAAACTAACCAGTGACTGTATTTCCCATTTTATGACAGACTTCAGGGCTGCCCTTCCTTCCACACTCTCTAAATCTGGTTGAAGTATACCGGCCATATTGAGTGTTCTGTCTCTCTTCCACACCCAATCACTGCTCGTGTTAACGCTGCATGCTGGAATGAAAACAGAATGTTAGAATTGGCCAATCAATTTTCCATTTATCAAATATTTTAAACAAAAATCGATTACCTGCCTCTACGTTTGGCTCGTTGCTGAATACTTGGTCTTAATAAATGTGTTACAGTTTTAATGTTTCGCAAATTCTACAAACCTAAGGTAAAAGATGTCTCTCTTTTCACATTATCTTCTCAGATGATTTTTTCTTTTCGGTTGACAATCTTATTCGCAACCGGAAATTAAATTGATCCGCTGGAGTTATTTCCCCTTATATAAAGTATACACTGCGGCAACATATGCGCACTCCTGGTCCCGGATCCGTACGCCAGCCAATGGAATGCTTAGACTCTGCATATAATAAATAGTATTTACCGCGATAAAGTTGAATGGATATTGATTCATACCTCAACACGCACACACCAAAAGTTTCTCGATCCGCCCCGTCTCTCTCTCTCTCTCTCTCTCTCTCTCTCTCTCTCTCTGAGAGAGAGAAACAGACAGACAGAGAGAGAGAGACAGACAGACAGAGAGAGAGAGGGAGTGGGGGGGGGGGGGGGTCCAGAATATTGTCAGCATAATAACCAAAGTGAGCGATTGGTGCGCAGAATGTGTCTGATAACCAAAATGACTGGCTGGTGCCCAGAATGTGTCTGATAACCAAAGTGACTGGTTGGTACCCAGAATGTGTCTGATAACCAAAGTGAAAGTGAGTGTCTGGTGTCCAGATTGTGTCTGGTATAGATAGTTTCCATGTGATATCACAGTGATAAGACAGTTTAAGGCAGCCATCTTTGTGGGCAGAAGCTAATGCAGGCCGAAATCGGGAAAAATGTGCTGTATTAAACTCACCACGGTGTTTTTATTTTACAGTCTATTTTACTGGATTTTATATCAAATTTAACAGCTTTTATACAGTATTTTAAATATCAAAACTATATTTCGATCGTTTAAAAGGTTAAAAAAATACAACCGAAAATCATACACTGTTCATTTTGTTTTAAGTATGAGCCAATAGTTTTATTTATTTCTGTGTATTAATATTGTATCCTAAAATATGAATTCCAAGAGTATTCCGATGGTGTATAGCTATTACTTTTCGGACCACAAATGAAGAAATTACACGAAAATAAAATTTACCCTTCTATACAATTCATATGAAAATCCCTCGAAGTTACCATCAAAAATGGCTGCCAAGATAAGGGATTTTCACTGATGTAATAACTATCTACTCAAAGTGAGAGGTTGTTGCCCAAAATATGTCTGATAACCAAAGCGAGAGGCTGCACATGTCCAGAATGTGTCTGATAACCAAAGCAAGAGACTGCGAATGTCCAGAAAGTGTCTGATAACCAAAGCAAGAGACTGCGAATGTCCAGAATGTGTCTGATAACCAAAGCAAGAGACTGCGAATGTCCAGAATGTGTCTGATAACCGAAGCAAGAGACTGCGAATGTCCAGAATGTGCCTGATAACCAAAGTCAGGGGTTGGTGTCCAGAATGTGTCTGATAACCAAAGTCAGTGGTTGGTGTCCAGAATGTGTCTGATAACCAAAGTAAGTGGTTGGTGCCCAGAATGTGTCTCATAACCAAAGTCAGTGGTTGGTGTCCAGAATGTGTCGGATAACCAAAGCGAGAGGCTGCACATGTCCAGAATGTGTCTGATAACCAAAGTCGGGGGTTGGTGTCCAGAGTGTGTCTGATAACCAAAGTCGGGGGTTGGTGTCCAGAATGTGTCTGATATACAAAGTGAGTCGTTTGTGTCCAGAATGTGTCTGATAACCAAAGTCAGTGGTTGGTGTCCAGAATGTGTCTGATAACCAAAGTCAGGGGTTGGTGTCCAGAATGTGTCTGATAACCAAAGTGAGAGGTTGGTGTCCAGAATGTGTCTGATAACCAAAGCGAGAGGCTGCACATGTCCAGAATGTGTCTCATAACCAAATTGAGTGGTTGGTGTCCAGAATGTGTCTGCTAACCAAAGTCAGTGGTTGGAGTCCAGAATGTGTCTGATAACCAAAGTCAGTGGTTGGTGTCCAGAATGTGTCTGAAAACCAAAGTCAGTGGTTGGTGTCCAGAATGTGTCTGATAACCAAAGTCAGTGGTTGGTGTCCAGAATGTGTCTGATAACCAAAGTCAGTGGTTGGTGTCCAGAATGTGTCTGATAACCAAAGTCAGTGGTTGGTGTCCAGAATGTGTCTGATAACCAAAGTCAGTGGTTGGTGTCCAGAATGTGTCTGATAACAAAGTAAGTGGTTGGTGTCCAGAATGTGTCTGATAACCAAAGCGAGAGGCTGCACATGTCCAGACTGTGTCTGATAATCAAAGCGAGAGGCTGCACATGTCCAGAATGTGTCTGATAACCAAAGCGAGAGGCTGCACATGTCCAGACTGTGTCTGAAAACCAAAGTAAGAGACTGCGCATGTCCAGAATGTGTCTCATAACCAAAGTCAGTGGTTGGTGTCCAGAATGTGTCTCATAACCAAAGTCAGTGGTTGGTGTCCAGAATGTGTCTGATAACCAAAGTCAGTGGTTGGTGTTCAGAATGTGTCTGATAACCAAAGTCAGTGGTTGGTGTCCAGAATGTGTCTGATAACCAAAGCGAGAGGCTGCACATGTCCAGAATGTGTCTCATAACCAAAGCGAGAGGCTGCACATGTCCAGAATGTGTCTGATAACTAAAGCAAGAGACTGCGAATGTCCAGAATGTGTCTGATAACCAAAGCCAGAGGCTGCACATGTCGAGAATGTGTCTGATAACCAAAGTAAGGGATTGCGAATGTCCAGAATGTGTCTGATAACCAAAGTCAGTGGTTGGTGTCCATAATGTGTCTGATAACCAAAGTAAGTGGTTGGTGCCCAGAATGTGTCTGATAACCAAAGTCAGTGGTTGGTGTCCAGAATGTGTCGGATAACCAAAGCGAGAGGCTGCACATGTCCAGAATGTGTCTGATAACCAAAGCGAGAGGCTGCACATGTCCAGAATGTGTCTGAAAACCAAAGTAAGAGACTGCGCATGTCAAGAATGTGTCTCATAACCAAAGTCAGTGGTTGGTGTCCAGAATGTGTCTGAAAACCAAAGTCAGTGGTTGGTGTCCAGAATGTGTCTGAAAACCAAAGTCAGTGGTTGGTGTCCAGAATGTGTCTGATAACCAAAGTAAGTGGTTGGTGTCCAGAATGTGTCTGATAACCAAAGCGAGAGGCTGCACATGTCCAGACTGTGTCTGATAATCAAAGCGAGAGGCTGCATATGTCCAGAATGTGTCTGATAACCAAAGCGAGAGGCTGCACATGTCCAGACTGTGTCTGAAAACCAAAGTAAGAGACTGCGCATGTCCAGAATGTGTCTCATAACAAAAGTCAGTGGTTGGTGTCCATAATGTGTCTGATAACCAAAGTCAGTGGTTGGTGTCCAGAATGTGTCTGATAACCAAAGTCAGTGGTTGGTGTTCAGAATGTGTCTGATAACCAAAGTCAGTGGTTGGTGTCCAGAATGTGTCTGATAACCAAAGCGAGAGGCTGCACATGTCCAGAATGTGTCTCATAACCAAAGCGAGAGGCTGCACATGTCCAGAATGTGTCTGATAACTAAAGCAAGAGACTGCGAATGTCCAGAATGTGTCTGATAACCAAAGCCAGAGGCTGCACATGTCGAGAATGTGTCTGATAACCAAAGTAAGGGATTGCGAATGTCCAGAATGTGTCTGATAACCAAAGTCAGTGGTTGGTGTCCAGAATGTGTCTGATAACCAAAGTAAGTGGTTGGTGCCCAGAATGTGTCTCATAACCAAAGTCAGTGGTTGGTGTCCAGAATGTGTCGGATAACCAAAACGAGAGGCTGCACATGTCCAGAATGTGTCTGATAACCAAAGCGAGAGGCTGCACATGTCCAGAATGTGTCTGAAAACCAAAGTAAGAGACTGCGCATGTCAAGAATGTGTCTCATAACCAAAGTCAGTGGTTGGTGTCCAGAATGTGTCTGAAAACCAAAGTCAGTGGTTGGTGTCCAGAATGTGTCTGAAAACCAAAGTCAGTGGTTGGTGTCCAGAATGTGTCTGAAAACCAAAGTCAGTGGTTGGTGTCCAGAATGTGTCTGATAACCAAAGTCAGTGGTTGGTGTCCAGAATGTGTCTGATAACCAAAGTCAGTGGTTGGTGTCCAGAATGTGTCTGATAACCAAAGCGAGAGGCTGCACATGTCCAGACTGTGTCTGAAAACCAAAGTAAGAGACTGCGCATGTCCAGAATGTGTCTCATAACCAAAGTCAGTGGTTGGTGTCCAGAATGTGTATCATAACCAAAGTCAGTGGTTGGTGTCCAGAATGTGTCTGATAACCAAAGTCAGTGGTTGGTGTTCAGAATGTGTCTGATAACCAAAGTCAGTGGTTGGTGTCCAGAATGTGTCTGATAACCAAAGCGAGAGGCTGCACATGTCCAGAATGTGTCTCATAACCAAAGCGAGAGGCTGCACATGTCCAGAATGTGTCTGATAACTAAAGCAAGAGACTGCGAATGTCCAGAATGTGTCTGATAACCAAAGCCAGAGGCTGCACATGTCGAGAATGTGTCTGATAACCAAAGTAAGGGATTGCGAATGTCCAGAATGTGTCTGATAACCAAAGTCAGTGGTTGGTGTCCAGAATGTGTCTGATAACAAAAGTAAGTGGTTGGTGCCCAGAATGTGTCTCATAACCAAAGTCAGTGGTTGGTGTCCAGAATGTGTCGGATAACCAAAGCGAGAGGCTGCACATGTCCAGAATGTGTCTGATAAGCAAAGCGAGAGGCTGCACATGTTCAGAATGTGTCTGAAAACCAAAGTAAGAGACTGCGCATGTCAAGAATGTGTCTCATAACCAAAGTCAGTGGTTGGTGTCCAGAATGTGTCTGAAAACCAAAGTCAGGGGTTGGTGTCCAGAATGTGTCTGAAAACCAAAGTCAGTGGTTGGTGTCCAGAATGTGTCTGAAAACCAAAGTCAGTGGTTGGTGTCCAGAATGTGTCTGATAGCCAAAGTCAGTGGTTGGTGTCCAGAATGTGTCTGATAACCAAAGTCAGTGGTTGGTGTCCAGAATGTGTCTGATAACCAAAGTCAGTGGTTGGTGTCCAGAATGTGTCTGATAACCAAAGTCAGTGGTTGGTGTCCAGAATGTGTCTGATAACCAAAGTCAGTGGTTGGTGTCCAGAATGTGTCTGATAACCAAAGTAAGTGGTTGGTGTCCAGAATGTGTCTGATAACCAAAGTAAGTGGTTGGTGTCCAGAATGTGTCTGATAACCAAAGTCAGGGGTTGGTGTCCAGAATGTGTCTGAAAACCAAAGTCAGTGGTTGGTGTCCAGAATGTGTCTGATAACCAAAGTCAGCGGTTGGTGTCCAGAATGTGTCTGATAACCAAAGTCAGTGGTTGGTGTCCAGAATGTGTCTGATAACCAAAGTCAGTGGTTGGTGTCGAGAATGTGTCTGATAACCAAAGTCAGTGGTTGGTGTCCAGAATGTGTCTGATAACCAAAGTAAGTGGTTGGTGTCCAGAATGTGTCTGATAACCAAAACGAGAGGCTGCACATGTCCAGAATGTGTCTGATAACCAAAGCGAGAGGCTGCACATGTCCAGAATGTGTCTGATAACTAAAGCAAGAGACTGCGAATGTCCAGAATGTGTCTGATAACCAAAGCGAGAGGCTGCACATGTCGAGAATGTGTCTGATAACCAAAGTAAGGGATTGCGAATGTCCAGAATGTGTCTGATAACCAAAGTCAGTGGTTGGTGTCCAGAATGTGTCTGATAACCAAAGTCAGTGGTTGGTGTCCAGAATGTGTCTGATAACCAAAGTCAGTGGTTGGTGTCCAGAATGTGTCTGAAAACCAAAGTCAGTGGTTGGTGTCCAGAATGTGTCTGAAAACCAAAGTCAGTGGTTGGTGTCCAGAATGTGTCTGATAACCAAAGTCAGTGGTTGGTGTCCAGAATGTGTCTGATAACCAAAGTCAGTGGTTGGTGTCGAGAATGTGTCTGATAACCAAAGTCAGTGGTTGGTGTCCATAATGTATCTGATAACCAAACTGAGAGGCTGGTGTCCAGAATGTATCTGATAACCAAACTGAGAGGCTGGTGTCCAGAATGTATCTGATAACCAAACTGAGAGGCTGGTGTCCAGAATGTATCTGATAACCAAAGTGAGAGGCTGGTGTCCAGAATGTATCTGAAAACCAAAGTAAGAGGCTGCTGTCCAGAATGTGTCTGATAACCAAAGTAAGAGACTGCGCATGTCCAGAATGTGTCTGATAACCAAAGTCAGTGGTTGGTGTCCAGAATGTGTCTGATAACCAAAGTCAGTGGTTGGTGTCCAGAATGTGTCTGATAACCAAAGTCAGTGGTTGGTGTCCAGAATGTGTCTGAAAACCAAAGTCAGTGGTTGGTGTCCAGAATGTGTCTGATAACCAAAGTCAGTGGTTGGTGTCCAGAATGTGTCTGATAACCAAAGTCAGTGGTTGGTGTCCAGAATGTGTCTGATAACCAAAGTCAGTGGTTGGTGTCCAGAATGTGTCTGAAAACCAAAGTCAGTGGTTGGTGTCCAGAATGTGTCTGATAACCAAAGTCAGTGGTTGGTGTCCAGAATGTGTCTGATAACCAAAGTCAGTGGTTGGTGTCCAGAATGTGTCTGATAACCAAAGTCAGTGGTTGGTGTCCAGAATGTGTCTGAAAACCAAAGTCAGTGGTTGGTGTCCAGAATGTGTCTCATAACCAAAGTCAGTGGTTGGTGTCCAGAATGTGTCTGAAAACCAAAGTCAGTGGTTGGTATCCAGAATGTGTCTGATAACCAAAGTAAGTGGTTGGTGTCCAGAATGTGTCTGATAACCAAAGTCAGTGGTTGGTGTCCAGAATGTGTCTGATAACCAAAGTCAGTGGTTGGTGTCCAGAATGTGTCAGATAACCAAAGTCAGTGGTTGGTGTCCAGAATGTGTCTGATAACCAAAGCGAGAGGCTGCACATGTCCAGAATGTGTCTGATAACCAAAGTCAGTGGTTGGTGTCCAGAATGTGTCTGATAACCAAAGTCAGTGGTTGGTGTCCAGAATGTGTCTGATAACCAAAGCGAGCGGCTGCACATGTCCAGAATGTGTCTGAAAACCAAAGTCAGTGGTTGGTGTCCAGAATGTGTCTCATAACCAAAGTCAGTGGTTGGTGTCGAGAATGTGTCTCATAAACAAAGTCAGTGGTTGGTGTCCAGAATGTGTCTGATAGCCAAAGTCAGTGGTTGGTGTCCAGAATGTGTCTGATAACCAAAGTCAGTGGTTGGTGTCCAGAATGTGTCTCATAACCAAAGTCAGTGGTTGGTGTCCAGAATGTGTCTGATAACCAAAGTCAGTGGTTGGTGTCCAGAATGTGTCTGATAACCAAAGTCAGTGGTTGGTGTCCAGAATGTGTCTGATAACCAAAGTAAGTGGTTGGTGTCCAGAATGTGTCTGATAACCAAAGTAAGTGGTTGGTGTCCAGAATGTGTCTGATAACCAAAGTCAGGGGTTGGTGTCCAGAATGTGTCTGAAAACCAAAGTCAGTGGTTGGTGTCCAGAATGTGTCTGATAACCAAAGTCAGCGGTTGGTGTCCAGAATGTGTCTGATAACCAAAGTCAGTGGTTGGTGTCCAGAATGTGTCTGATAACCAAAGTCAGTGGTTGGTGTCGAGAATGTGTCTGATAACCAAAGTCAGTGGTTGGTGTCCAGAATGTGTCTGATAACCAAAGTAAGTGGTTGGTGTCCAGAATGTGTCTGATAACCAAAACGAGAGGCTGCACATGTCCAGAATGTGTCTGATAACCAAAGCGAGAGGCTGCACATGTCCAGAATGTGTCTGATAACTAAAGCAAGAGACTGCGAATGTCCAGAATGTGTCTGATAACCAAAGCGAGAGGCTGCACATGTCGAGAATGTGTCTGATAACCAAAGTAAGGGATTGCGAATGTCCAGAATGTGTCTGATAACCAAAGTCAGTGGTTGGTGTCCAGAATGTGTCTGATAACCAAAGTCAGTGGTTGGTGTCCAGAATGTGTCTGATAACCAAAGTCAGTGGTTGGTGTCCAGAATGTGTCTGAAAACCAAAGTCAGTGGTTGGTGTCCAGAATGTGTCTGAAAACCAAAGTCAGTGGTTGGTGTCCAGAATGTGTCTGATAACCAAAGTCAGTGGTTGGTGTCCAGAATGTGTCTGATAACCAAAGTCAGTGGTTGGTGTCGAGAATGTGTCTGATAACCAAAGTCAGTGGTTGGTGTCCATAATGTGTCTGAAAACCAAAGTCAGTGGTTGGTGTCCAGAATGTATCTGATAACCAAACTGAGAGGCTGGTGTCCAGAATGTATCTGATAACCAAACTGAGAGGCTGGTGTCCAGAATGTATCTGATAACCAAAGTGAGAGGCTGGTGTCCAGAATGTATCTGATAACCAAACTGAGAGGCTGGTGTCCAGAATGTATCTGATAACCAAAGTAAGAGACTGCGCATGTCCAGAATGTGTCTGATAACCAAAGTCAGTGGTTGGTGTCCAGAATGTGTCTGATAACCAAAGTCAGTGGTTGGTGTCCAGAATGTGTCTGATAACCAAAGTCAGTGGTTGGTGTCCAGAATGTGTCTGAAAACCAAAGTCAGTGGTTGGTGTCCAGAATGTGTCTGATAACCAAAGTCAGTGGTTGGTGTCCAGAATGTGTCTGATAACCAAAGTCAGTGGTTGGTGTCCAGAATGTGTCTGATAACCAAAGTCAGTGGTTGGTGTCCAGAATGTGTCTGAAAACCAAAGTCAGTGGTTGGTGTCCAGAATGTGTCTGATAACCAAAGTCAGTGGTTGGTGTCCAGAATGTGTCTGATAACCAAAGTCAGTGGTTGGTGTCCAGAATGTGTCTGATAACCAAAGTCAGTGGTTGGTGTCCAGAATGTGTCTGAAAACCAAAGTCAGTGGTTGGTGTCCAGAATGTGTCTCATAACCAAAGTCAGTGGTTGGTGTCCAGAATGTGTCTGAAAACCAAAGTCAGTGGTTGGTATCCAGAATGTGTCTGATAACCAAAGTAAGTGGTTGGTGTCCAGAATGTGTCTGATAACCAAAGTCAGTGGTTGGTGTCCAGAATGTGTCTGATAACCAAAGTCAGTGGTTGGTGTCCAGAATGTGTCAGATAACCAAAGTCAGTGGTTGGTGTCCAGAATGTGTCTGATAACCAAAGCGAGAGGCTGCACATGTCCAGAATGTGTCTGATAACCAAAGTCAGTGGTTGGTGTCCAGAATGTGTCTGATAACCAAAGTCAGTGGTTGGTGTCCAGAATGTGTCTGATAACCAAAGCGAGCGGCTGCACATGTCCAGAATGTGTCTGATAACCAAAGTCAGTGGTTGGTGTCCAGAATGTGTCTCATAACCAAAGTCAGTGGTTGGTGTCGAGAATGTGTCTCATAAACAAAGTCAGTGGTTGGTGTCCAAAATGTGTCTGATAACCAAAGCGAGAGGCTGCACATGTCCAGAATGTGTCTGATAACCAAAGCGAGAGGCTGCACATGTCCAGAATGTGTCTGATAACCAAAGCAAGAGACTGCGAATGTCCAGAATGTGTCTGGTAACCAAAGTAAGGGATTGCGAATGTCCAGAATGTGTCTCATAACCAAAGTCAGTGGTTGGTGTCCAGAATGTGTCTGATAACCAAAGCAAGAGACTGCGAATGTCCAGAATGTGTCTGGTAACCAAAGTAAGGGATTGCGAATGTCCAGAATGTGTCTCATAACCAAAGTCAGTGGTTGGTGTCCAGAATGTGTCTCATAACCAAAGTCAGTGGTTGGTGTCCAGAATGTGTCTGATAACCAAAGCGAGAGGCTGCACATGTCCAGAATGTGTCTGATAACCAAAGTAAGGGATTGCGAATGTCCAGAATGTGTCTGATAACCAAAGTGAGAGTCTGGTGTCCAGAATGTACGTAGTAACCAAAATGGCTTATTATGTGGATAAATGAATGGATGGATGGATGGACTCTGCGCAAATAGTGCGATTTCTGAAGATGGCCATGTGCACGCCACGACAGCTAGAATTAGTTCATCAGAGGTAAGTAGGCCGTGCTTTAAGCTTGTGTAAAGATATGTACATCACCAAAGAGGAAGTAGAATATGAGAAATATGGAGAGAGAGAGAGAGAGAGAGAGAGAGAGAGAGAGAGAGAGAGAGAGAGAGACGGGGAGAGATATGGATGAGAAAGAGAGATGAGCGAGAGAGAGAGAGAGAGAGATGTTAAATAATTTAAGAATGACAGTGATTGACATGGCATATAAGACCAACATCAAGATAGATGGAGTCATTTTAATTGAGAGATTATAGGCGGAAATACGGGAAAATACCCATCGACTGGGAAGGAGTGAAATAGACGAAAACAATGATGTGAGGGCGGAGCACTATAATTTTTTTATTGATCGAAAGATAGGTAACACATAAAATCTTGTGTGCCTCGTGAAAGCAGCAGGAAAACTATACAGGATCTTAAAAATCCTGGCGTCGATACTGCGACGCGTCACGGATCCATGATCACGCGTTGCAGCTGCTTAAGGATGCTGAGCATGCAACATTATTGAAAGTGGTACCCTGCAACAAAGCGCTACTTCAATGTAAACTCAGTGAAAGCCGGACCACAAACCTTACGCCGATTGGGTCCATGACCTTTGACTCATTAACATAATGACGAAAACATGTCACTGTGAGTAAAGTGCACAGTGGTTACTTTCGCATACTGAGTTTTCCGGCTGGATTTTGTTTTCGTTAGTGAACAGTTCCAGCAAGGATAAACCATGGTGTTCGAATCACTTGTGACGGATTTGATCAACAAGTATTTGGGCGAGTTTGTAGAAAATTTAGACAGCTCTCAGCTAAAGATTGGAATATGGGGCGGTAGGTAAACCCCGTTTATGGCAATCACTAGCGTTCGCTTACTGCAGCAAAATTAAGTGGGTGGGGTATCGGTAATGATTTAAGCAGGCGAAAATAGAATTTGATTTCTACGACTTCTGTAGCTTGTCATTCATAAAAACCTTGTGGAAATGAAAGAAAGTACATTCTTAAAGCGGAATGAACAAATAGTAAACAGAATTGATACTTTAATTGTGGATTTTATGAGGCTTTGTAAACAGTGAAAATGTCCAAAAATAATTATTTTCTATTTGCAATGATTGGCTAAAATACAATTGATGTTTATAGTCTTGGATTTTAATTGTTAAATCTTTAGCACATAGTCTAAATCTAGGATGCCACATGTTATTTTAGCCATGGACATGCTCATCTACATATTTAGGTGTGACTCATCCTTTTTTTCAAAAAATGCAATAGAAATAAAGTAAATCTGAGAGGAGAAAATAAAACTGTCCCTAACGGGGATTCGAACCTGGGACCTTCAGATCAGTAGGCTGACACTCAACCACGCTGCTAAAGGTTTTACCCAACAGCAAGGCTACAGAAACAAACAATTGATAACAAAGACACAATTCTGTGGCCAATGTGTACAATAAATCTTGTGTAACTGCTTCTAGTGGGTGGCAAGATTTTATGTGTTGCCTTGTATGCTAAAAATACACCTTATTGCAAGCATTACACTCAGCCATGTTAGTTGTTTTGTACATTTCTTTTGGAGGAAGTATAATTGCCTCGACAACAAACTTTCCTGAAGTGTGCAATTTGTTAATTTATCGATATTAATTAGTATATTTACCATACAAATATTATGTACAGATCTTTGCATGTAGTTGACAGAATGACTACAGTCTGTTATTTAAATTAATTTAGTTAGAATATTTTTCTTCATATTTTTTACTTAATGGCTTCTCTTACAATTAGATCATTGTAGAACTTTAGTCCAGTCATTCTTAGAATAAAGATAATCCATGCAGAAAGATCATGAAACTACCTTATATTTATTTATTTAGAATATTTTTCTTATTCCTTAATGGTATCTCATACAATTTAGGTTATTGTAGAGAGTATTTGAAAACTTTAGTCCCAATTACTGGAACTACCTTATACAAGCCTACCTTATATCTCGGTCAATGGTGCGAGGGATGCTGACCCAATTATTTGATTGTTATTACTCAATTTATGGCTATTTGAAAATGAAAGTAGACAATGAACATAATCAGTCAATCTCGATTTATGTGGGAGCGTCCATGGCATACTGGTAGAATCACCAACTTGTAACTCCATTGACCGCTTAGCCGTGTGGGTTCGAGTTTTGTTCAGGGCGAAGGACTCAGTGGGGTAAGGTCTTCCAGCAGACCTACGGTGCGCCGGTGGTTCTGCCCAGATGTTTGGTGTTTTCCTCCTCCAAAATTGTTGGACGTTGCTGTAATGATCATAATTGGTTGCTGCGATGTATTTCAAAAACAAAAAAAGAAAATTGATTTATATATGACACATTCTGGAAACCAGCCACTCAGTAGTGGCTTCCCTCCTAATGCTCGGGGTTAAGGGAACAGCATTACGCCTGACTCGTCAGTGTCAGTATAATGGACCGACCGGGTTCAGTTCTTGGGCACCTCAAAAGTGCCCCTGTGCTATAATGATAGAAATGTTGCTGCACAGTATTGGCAAAAATGCTGACAAATCCCAATCCCAACCCCACAATACTGATGTTTGATTTATAAATCATTCTGATAAAGAGTCTTATGATCGGCCACTGCTTTCTGCAATGAGCCACTGAAAGCGCTGAAAGTACTCACATTTTGAGTCATTGAAAACTGGTACAGATAAACTGTTGTACATAGTTTTGAGTTAGATAAACCACTCCTTCTATATTTTACAACTCTATGTTCAATGTAGTGAACATACGATGAGCTGAAGATTAGGAGTCCAGGACCAAGATTGTGAAAGATTTTCTATATCATCCTGTGCTGGCTACATTACATATAGCACATTTCACATGATGATATATTTCTATGCACTCTAGATAGCGGTTTATTTTGGTGTACTTTGTTTTCTGCGGCATTTTATTGTTGTAACATGGAGCAATCTCACTAAAGTCAGATCTTACAAAATGTAAGATTTGATGACAACCTGCAAATACCATCTATAACAAAAATGGTTTTCCCCGATTACTATTTTTATAACAGCCAATCAGAGAGCGTAATGCAAAATTCATTTGGAATCAGGCCATACAATTAATCCTCTGATGAGGGGGGGGCCTGACTGCCCAGTCTTTCTCTTCGACGCCCTTTCCATTCATTTCTATGAAGGGGGCTGACAGATTCCATGGCAAAAGCTTTCCTATCTCTTTTAACTACCTCCTCCCAGGTCAGCTTCGATCTGCCAATAGAGCTCCCAGACGGCACTTCCAAACGTCGAACGCAAGAGATCCGGGCAGTGCTGCGCTCCACTTGTCCCAACCAACGCAATCTAGACTTTTGAATAGCAAATAAGAAGTTCTAATAAGCACTTTTTCTCACTTTTTAAATTAAACTTCAAGAAATCTTCTCCCTCTAAAGGCCTCAGGCCCCATCCCCTTTGTAAAAAAAGCCTGTATTTTTGTCTATATATTTCAGGTGACATTTGCCTGACTGAGCTTGATCTGAAAGAAAGTGCCTTGGTAAGTTGCAAATATTTCTTTTACCTAAGCTGTTGAAATGGGTTTTGTCTGCAATTCTTATTGAAGAGTTATCTTAATCATAACCATTTATCAACCAGCATAGTTTAAATCTTCATTAACTTAATGTTTTTAGCATTCCTACCCCTTCATTTGCCATCCATCTTGCAGCGTAAACAATTTGCTTGTGAACACACTTGCGGCTCCAGTTTTTATCCAATCTTTATCAAACTTGGTCAGAATTTTTGCAAGAAATCTTGGAAGTTTAAATTTTAGAAAAACTTTGTGAACATGCTAGAGACCACATTTATGGCCTAATCTTCACTAAACTTGGCCAGAATGTTTGCCTGCATTAAATCTTGAATGAGTTCTTAACTGGGTCACATGTGGTCAAAATTTAGGTCACAAGGTGAAATCTTAGAAAACGCTTGTGAACACACAAGATGTCACCTTCATGGCCCAATCTACATAAAACTTGGCCAAAATGTTTGCCTGCATAAAATCTTCATTGTGTTCATAATTTGGTCACATGGGGATCAAAAAATATGGTCAAATCTTAGAAAAAGGTTGTGAACACACTAGTGGCGAAACTAAACCAAACTTGGTCAGACTGTTTTGTCTGCATGAAATCTAATATGAATTTGTTATTGGGTCATGTGGGGTCAAAAAGTAGGTTACTAGATCAAATTAGAAAAAGTTTGTGAACACACTAGAGGCTGCATTTATTGCCCAATATTCACCTGGCAAGAATGTTTGTCTGCAAGAAGTCAAGTTCTTCATTGGGTCATATGGGGTCAAAAAGGTCACTAGGTCAAATTCTAGAAAAACCATGTGAACATGCTAAAGGTCACATTTATGACCCAATCTTCACCAAACTTGGTCAGAATGTTTGCCTGTATGAAATGTTAAGATATGTTTTGAACTAGGTCACATGGATTAAGTATGTCACTAGGTAAACTTCTAGAAAACGTTATCAGCCCAATGACCACACTAATGGTCCAATCTTCACCAAAGATTTCTAAAGTAAGTAACTCCTAATTACTTGCCGCCAGATATGAGCCCACTTAAAGCCGGTGTCCTCAGGTGAGCGATATTGGGCCATCATGGCCCTCTTGTTTAAAATTATGCTCTCCCCTAAGCTAAGACTCAGGAATAGGAGATTGTGGGTTATTAGGAATTATCAAGCTATCTTTGCTAATCTAATAATCCATACAGCATTTACAAAACATCCAATTCTTTCATTTTTATTGGTCTTTGACACTATTGATTGTTATATTATATTTCTCACAGGATGAGCTGGATCTGCCAGTAAAGATAAAGGCAGGACATATAGGTAAGTTTCTGTAACCAAAGAATAGTCTTAACACAATAGGTCATCATCATACCATGACCATGTCAGGGATTTTTTGTTATTCCTTCTTTTTCCTTTATAAAGGGAGGTTACTCTAATAAGTTAAATTAGACTTTCTTACCTTCCTTCTGGGAAGGTATCTGGTATGTTGTTATTAGAAAAAAATATGATTGTTGTACTTAATATGTTTTTCAGTAGCTTGTGACTGCAATGTGCACATTATTTATTGATTATGTTTCGATATTTATTTGATAATGTGCAATGTGGCAAAAGAAATAAGTGCATAAAGATAGTTGCTGGATTGGCAAATAAGTTTTTAGAAACTTATGTAAATTCCTCTCTGTGTTATTATTACAAACATATTAACAATTTTGTTGGCTAGTGTGGGGCATTATTTGCATGAAATGAAAAATCCAAAATCTAAGAAAAAAGCAAGAAGAAGAAAAAAAGAAATGTAACTGTACGTAAACTTGTCGTAACTGATAACACTAATGAAGGTGCTGTGAAAATTATCATTATGAAGAAAATAATTGATGGTGCAGGTAATGTGTATTCTATAATAGGGAGCTGGTTGAGTACATGGTTACTTTAAAGAAAAAAAAAAGACATGTAAAACAGGAAGCAATCTCACGAGAAGGTCATAGGGACAAAATAAAAGCATAAAATGATACAGACTAGAAGCATCTAGAGACCAGTATACATACAGTTTTGGACAGTGATGAAGATTTTTTCGGTTCTGTTTTATAGTGAGGTGATTGTTATCGTTAAGTAGTGTTTCGAATGTGGGTGAACATGGAGTGTTAGATGTAATGGACTGTCTTAAGTGGACGTATTTGCTGCACTCCAGTAGAAAGTTGGTTATTGATTGAGATAAAAATGAGTGAAAGTGCTCATGTGCTTTCTTAAAAAACAAAATAGTATGATATTAAATAAATGGAAATGTCTACCCACAAGATAACTTTCCTTCTATTTTGAAAAATGGGAACTAGCCATTATTCCGTCATTCTAAATTGGAACAGTGTACTGTTTCCCAATACTTAAAAGAAACGTTTCCTAATTAGGATAAAAAACAACATTTTTGCATCTATTAAAAGCTTAAAAGATTTTTGTATCAATTTTTTTTCTGAAACTTACTAAGTTATTTTTATGCATAGACTCACAAGTGGTAGAGATTGGCTTGAGGATCAGGAGGTCGTGGGTTCAAACCCCCAGCCAGGTCAAACCAAAAGTTGGTAGCAGTGGCTTCCCTCCTAACACTCAGGGCTAAGGGGACAGCATTACGCCTGGCTTAAAGGTGTCGGTATAATGGACTGGCCGGGTTCAGTCCCTGGGCACGTCAGAAGTGCCTCTGTGCTATAATGATAGAAATGTTGCTGCACAGTATTGCAAAAATGCCAGCAAATCCCAAATCCCAATCCATATGGGGGCCATCAATCCCTCCATATGGGGGCCATCAACCCCACCATACTGGGGCTATCAACCCCTCTAAATGAGGGGGCCATCAATCCCACCATATGGGGGCCATCAACCCCACCATATGGGAGCCATCAACACCTCCATAAGGGGGCTATCAAACCCCTCCATATGGGGGCCATCAATCCCATCATTCGGGCGCCATCAACCCCACCATATAGGGGCCATCAACCCAACCATATGGGGGCCATCAACCCCACCATATAGGGGCCATCAACCCCACCATATGGGGGCCATAAACACCTCCATATTGGGGCTATCAACCCCTCCATATGGGGGCCATCAATCCCACCATATGGTAGCCATCAACATCACCATATGGGGGGCCATTAACTCCACCATATGGGGGCCATCAACCCCACCATATGGGGGCCATCAACCCCACCATATAGGGGCTATCAAACCCCTCCATATGGGGGCCATCAATCCCATCATTCGGGCGCCATCAACCCCACCATATAGGGGCCATCAACCATACCATATGGGGGCCATCAACCCCACCATATTGGGGCCATCAACCCCACCATATGGGGGCCATCAACCCCACCATATGGGAGCCATCAACACCTCCATATGGGGGCTATCAAACCCATCTATATGGAGCCATCAACCCCGCCATATGGGGACCATCAACCCCACCATATGGGGGCCATCAACAACTCCATATGGGGGCCATCAACCCCACCATATGGGGACCATCAGCACCTCCATATGGGCGCCATCAACACCTCCATATGGGGGTCATCAACCATACCATATGGGGGCCATCAATCCCACCCAATGGGAGCCATCAACACCTCCATATGCAGGGTTGTTATTAGGAGGCGGCTGGCGGCCGATTTGACCGCCTCAAATGAAAATCGGGCCGCCTGAAATTTGAAGAAAAAAATGAAAATCGGTCAACAGCATGCCCCAGGACCCCCCTAGCAGCACTTCGTGCCCTTGGCGCTTGCATAGCCTAGCCTCCTCAAAAGTTAATTGAGCCTGCTCAAAATATTTCTAGTGACAACCCTGCATATGGGGGGCCATCAACCCCACCATATGGGGACCATCAACCCCACCATATGGGGGCCATCAACCCCACCATATGGGGGCCATCAACCCCACCATATGGGGACCATCAACCCCACCATATGGGGGCCATCAACAACTCCATATGGGGGCCATCAACCCCACCATATGGGGACCATCAGCACCTCCATATGGGCGCCATAAACACCTCCATATGGGGGTCATCAACCATACCATATGGGGGCCATCAATCCCACCCAATGGGAGCCATCAACACCTCCATATGCAGGGTTGTCATTAGGAGGCGGCTGGCGGCCGATTTGACCGCCTCAAATGAAAATCGGGCCACCTGAAATTTGAAGAAAAAAATGAAAATCGGTCAACAGCATGCCCCAGGATCCCCCTAGCAGCACTTCGTGCCCTTGGCGCTTGCATAGCCTAGCCTCCTCAAAAGTTAATTGAGCCTGCTCAAAATATTTCTAGTGACAACCCTGCATATGGGGGCCATCAACCCCACCATATGGGGACCATCAACACCTCCATATGGGGGCTATCAACCCCACCATATGGGAGCTATCAACCCCACCATATGGGGACAATCAACCCCACCATATGGGGGCCATCAACAACTCCATATGGGGGCCATCAACCCCACCATATGGGGACCATCAGCACCTCCATATGGGGGCCATCAACCCCACCATATGGGGGCCATCAACCCCTCCATTTTGGGGCCATCAACACCTCCATATGGAGGCCATATTCGAGCAGTGCTCCATCAATTCATCTGTAGATAAGATTTATCTGTGCCATGTCTCAGCTGCTGTTTGGATTTTGATGAAACAACAGTAATTTGTACTGATTACTAATAAGCCTAGTTGTGCATATTGTTCACACACCATTATCAGGTTTATTTTACATGAGTTATGGTCCTTTGTTTTATGTTTGGTTATGGTAACTTTTGCAAAGCAGCATTTTAGGTTATTCATCATCGTCTATTAAAGTTCTTGTTATAATATGAAAGCCATAATAACATTCACTGACACACAAATCAGAATCCCAGATACAGCTCCTGGTGACATCTTTATTTTTCCCCCAAACCCTTCATACCTGGTTGTAGTTAGCATTGTCTCAATCAGACAGTTTCATTGAGTATCCCTAATACTGGATTTGGCTGCGAATTATGGGATATATGGCTACAGCTGTCTCCTTTATTCCACCCCCAAACCCTTTATACCTGGTTCAAGTTAGAATCGTCTCAGTGAGATAATTTTAATGAGTCCCCACAAAATAGGATTTAGTTCAGTAATATAGAATAGAAAGGAATCCTTTATTTCTCATCCGAACCCTTTATACCTGTACTTACAGGGCTCATCATCATTTTTCAGCAAACTTGCCCTTCGGGCAAGTACTGAAAAAAAATACTTGCCCGAACCAAATTTGAACTTGCCCGAACAGTCATTTTCATATTTCTTTACTGAAAAAGCAAGATGGGGTTGTAAAATGGTGTTTTAATTACAATACACAACTCACTTTAAATTCTCATGTGTTTAATAAAGATTTCCTAACAAAACAATAAACTTGGAGAAACTGTAATAAACTTTTCATTTAAAAACTTAGTCATCTCTACATACAACATGTATGTCCTAAAGTATCTGAAGTCAGAGGTTGTACAACAATTCAGCGAACATGACAATCAGTCAATTTCAATGTCAAATCACACACCAACAACATTCAAGAGATTTAATTGATCATGAATAGCATTTTGCACCTTGAACATATTATGAATAAATTTTAACTTTTGTTATAGCTAGACTGGTTCTATCTTGAACAGAAATCTTTGGTTGGTTCTTTTATTTGTAAAAGGCATAAGCACAATGTTGAGAGTAAATTTAATCCCCAAAAGCGTAATTGCCCATTTATCTGTTACGATCAACATCATTTTTTAAGACTTAAAATGGTTACTATGATTGGTTTGTTTTTAACTTTACTATCTGATGTGGTCAATTACGCCGTCCACTAAGGAGTTCTTTTTTAAGTTTTAAAAGCAGACGACAATTTCATTGTCAAAAGCCGATTCTATAAAGTCATAAAATTTAATCATTGATTATCCCCGGTTTGTCGTAAAGTTTCGAAGATGTGGATCCAGATTTACATTATTTGAATTACTTTCAAAATTAAAAAAAAAAGACCTAATCATCGAAATTATTGTCATATATCTAGTTATAAAATTTTATGATTCAAACATATATCTCTAATACATGTACGCAGGAGTTCAAACCGCGCTAGACGGTTATTACTTTCTGTGCAATCTAAAATTAGTAACGCCGTGGAAAAACCCAAACTGGGCATGCGCATGCGTGGGATCGTATGCGCAGAAACGTGATCGGAAAACAATTGATCGACAGATGAAATGAATGATTCAACAAATGCGAAAGATAAAGTCAAGACCATTCATAGTCAGGATCGGTCGTTTTTCTACTTGCCCGATCGGGCAACTAAAATAAATTTTAACTTGCTCGAAGCTACTTTTTACTTGCCCCGGGCAATCGGACAACCGTTAATGTCGAGCCCTGACTTAGTGTAATATTTCAGTCAGACAAGCCCAAGCTATTTAGGATTTATTTGAGAATTATTGGATATATGGTAACATAATAGATGTACTTCTCTTATCTGGAGAGAATATTCCTTTCTGTATGAAAGGTCCATTAACTCATGGTCGATAAGAAATGCTATGCAATGGGGTTTTTCCGTCATTGTAAGCATTGTAAACATTTTGTCAAAAGATGGATAATCCTCTTAGATTGAAATTTCAAACTGAAAGTAGACTGTGGCCTTCTAAATCCAGAGCACAAGTTAATGAGAGGTACAGCTCCTGCTAGCTTCTTTATTCCTCCTCCAAACCCTTTGTACCTGATACTCATTGGTACTCTTCCTGATCAAACAATTCTAATTAGTACCCACAATTTGAGTTTGGTGGAATTATGGGATATACAGCTAATGCTAACTCCTTTATTTCTCCTCCAAACCCTATAACCCAGGTACTCATTTTAAATGTCTCGATATGACAATTCTAATGAGTACCAACACTATAGGGTTTGGTTGAGAATTACGAGAATTACCGCCTCCAGATGACTCCTTTATGTCTCTCACAAAACCCATTGTACCCGGTACTCATTTGTACTCTTCCTGATCAAACAACTCTAATTAGTAGCCACAAAATAGGGTTTGGTGGAATTATGGGATATACAGCTCTTGCTATCTCAGTTATGTCTCCCCCAAACCCTATAACCCAGGTACTCATTTTAAACGTCTCGATATGACAATTCTAATGAGTACCCACAATATAGGGTCTAGTTGAGAATTATGGGATATACAGCTCCTGCTAACTCCTTTATTTCTCCTCCAAACCCTATAACCCAGGTACTCATTTTAAACGTCTCTATATGACAATTTTTATGAGTACCAACACTATAGGGTTTGGTTGAGAATTACGGGAATTACAGCTTTCAGATGACTCCTTCATGTCTCTCCCAAAACCCATTGTACCTGGTACTCATTAGAATCGTCTCGATGTAATATTTCTAATGAGTACGAACAATCTAGGGTTTGGTTGAGAAGTAAACGGATACATATTAACACATAATCAAATTCAGTCCTCGTATTTGGAGCTCTGAATGGTCACTTAGAATCGTCTCGATCAGATAATTTCAATAAGTACACTATAGGGTTTGAGAATAACAGGAAATGTTGTAACACTTTTTATGTCAATATTATGATTAACAGTACCATTAAACTTCTAAGCAGTAATTGATCATGCTTAAATTAATGGTGTAGATCTGGGGTCACGTTCATAAAGTATTTTTTATTATTTTTCCCTATTTAAACTAAGAATTTTTCTTCAATAACTTCAACATTTCCTTTAGTTATTAAAAATACTTAAAATCTTCTTAGATTAAATGTGTGTTTTTTAATGAAACTTAAGAAATTTTTCTTATATCTCAGCAAATGTATTCAAATTTAAGAAAAAAAAACACATTTTTTATGAATACAACTCCAGGGAGCAGTTTGCTGGTATGTCTTCATCAGCATATTTTGTAACTAATCTATGGAGTTGTCAGTAAATAGCGATTTAGTAAAAAACAATTAATTACAAGTTAATAATATAGACAGCATGTTAAGGGTAAAATATTTTGACAGCCAGAAACATGATTTACATTTTACCTTAAATGTTAATATACTGTCTGGATAAGTTCGGAAGAATTTTGTAACAAAAGACTTGTGCAGGCAATTATCTCTGGTATGTACAATGTATAACTTTTATATCATACAACGACCATCATTTTATGTCATATGACCGTAATAGGATCCTTTATTTGCTCTGAGCCTACTTCTTCTCTTAACCTAAAAGTTTATTCAATCAACTTGAACATATAACAGTTCATCATTGATTGACTGGACCTGGTAGCACATTCGGTAGAGCACTGGCTTCAGGTACGGGAGGCCCTGGGTTCGATCCCCACAGTTCTTAAAAATTGTAGTGGTATAACTCCCTTGCTAACGATCAGGCAAATATAAGGGTAGTTCCACATCTAGTTGGTTCGGTGTCAGGATAATATGACTAGGTTTGGTATCATGCCAGGTGTTCAGGGCATGTTATACACAGTGAAGGCAGCACTATATCTGCTTCAGGTGGACACTGTCTCCAGATTACTGATATATTGTTGGTGGGACGATAAACCCATAAACAAACAAACAAATAACTTTGTTAAATAGATGTATTTATATTGTAATTGTTTGTAGCATAGATTTGACTCTGGATAAAGTTAGAAATGTCTTTCATTGACATATCGTAATATGGTTGGTTATTTAAACAATATTTTCAAACAGCAAAGGCCGTTTTACAGTACATTGCTAATTCTGTAATTAAGTATTACATGTTTTCAGCTCAATAAATTTAGACACACTGGGTCTTGTATCAGAGAATCTTGGTAAATACATGTTGTATAATTGAATATTAGCAGGACATAAAATAATAAAATGGTATTTGTCCTCTATTTCCACTTTGGTACATACAATACCTCTTCTATAATTTTATTACAGATTGCTACATAGTCCAGTTTCGGTGTTTAATTGATGTGATGAAAGTTTTAGTATGTCAGTAATAGTTCTCATCTTGTAGCATTTTATTTCAATCAAGTATTGTGAAATCTTAAAGCAGAATTTGAGTTCCTTTTATAAGTATAAGGAATCTTTAGTTTCTATATCAAGGTACCAATATTTTATCCTGGTTATCCATGGTCTAGTGGTTAAGCTGTTGGAACTCCGGGTCGGAGGGTCCCAGGTTCGAACCCCGAAACTGACCATGTGATGTTAGTCTCTTGATCAAGACTATTTACAGCACTGAGAAGTGGTTCTACCCAGGAAGTGAGCAGTCAAGAGTGATAAATATAAGTTACAAGAACCTGTTCCCCAATCTATAAATAGGTTTTAACTGATGTACCAATATAGTGTTTATAATTGAAAATGTATCCTGATATGGGTTAACAAGCTAAGAGTTAATTAACAAACCAGGACTAAATGTCCCTAACTTGTTGATGAACTTTAACAACTGTTTATCAGCCTACTAACCATTTGATCAGACAGAGTCATATAATGTACATACGGATCAGGCTCCCCCAGCTTCTGTGATCTACACGGTTTGCTGTGGAATTTTTACAAAATATGTCAAGTTACATTTCTGATGAATCTGTTAGCGAAATAATTAAAATTTAACATACATGTTTGTGATAAACATATCAGGTAAAGGGTGTTAACACTTTTGACAACATTTAAAGCCCTAGAAACCTTCTCCATGTAGGTTATATTGGCCACTTGCCTCTAGTTAAAGGACACAGTTACGCCATCTCCGGGTAACAAGGATGTTGGTAAATACTTCAAGTTAAGGGGAAAGATGTATGTAAGTTATTTTCCCTCCCAAACCTTAGGTTGCTGGTAGTTGTTATGTGTCTCCTTGATGAGTTGTATGGTGTAGAACAAAAACAATTGTTAAGTGTGACGATTGTCAGGACTATGTACCGGGGCGCCCGTGGCATGGTAGAGTGTTGTCGATCTGTAACTCTGACTGCTTAGCCTCCCACCGCATGGGTTCGAGTCCTGTTCAGGACGAATGACGTAATGTGGGAAGGTTTTCAAGCTGACTTGCAGGGGACCAGTGGTTCTACCTAGTTATTTGCCTGGGGTTTTCCTCCACCGAAAAAAATGTTGGACCTTACTATAATGATCATAATTGGTCGCTGCGTTGTATTTCAACAACAGAACAAAACAGGATAATTTTACTTGATGATGTAATGTCTCATCATCGGCAACCACAGTACTTTCTTCCGTTACACTCCATACATACCGTGGGAAATTTGATAGCAAAATCTCGTTTTCATGAATATGCATGAGGCAGGGGAGACCAATCTTCTTCCAATGAAATCGCATGTTACAATAAAATACTCTTCAATCTCAATGACGTCATACTGGGATTTTCTTACTAAAAATAGAAACCAACGCACATGTTTACTCATGGAGGTCGCCATTTTGAATGGTAAACCGAACCTTTGATATAAAACGTAATTTCATTGGCTAGTTATCCATGGTGGTTTTCTTATTGCACCAATGAAACTGCCTCATTAATTATTCATGACTAAGAGATTTTCCTAGCCAATTGTCCCATGGGTACATAACGCAGCATAGCAGAGTAATGTAACGGGGGATAACCGACGATGGTAATGTCTTATCAAGTTCATATTTTGCTTTATTACACTAGTGTGATACAGCTCTTTGATTTGGGACATCATCAACGTTATCATAATGGAGATTGTAGCATACCACTGTTTCACCTAGAATTGTTGTTAAAATTTTGTAAAATTGTACATTGGCTATTAAAATCATGTGATAAAAAGAATCTGACACTCATTGTCTCACTTACTATTAACTATTCCTGAACTCGTTTAATAAATGTTTGTATTAAATGATATCTTGTGTCAGATCCTCTATGTACCATAGTTGTTACATGACTGCAAGAAGCGTGTATTTTGTAGGCATGCATGGTTTGCCTTTTCAGCCAATTAATACATCAACAATAACACAATCATGCTATATAAATGATATCACAGCATGTCAACTTATACAATGTTGATGTGTGACTCACTGACCGTCTCATACTAAATTTTCAGAATATAATAGTTGTTATATGACAGGTTGGCCCAGAGTAAGGACAATGTAAATAGATTTTGTCATTCCTTTGGATTGACATAATGTCTGAACTATGTTTTTGTGGAATGCGTTAGAAATTTGTGTGTTGTTGTAGTGCTTGGGTCATTCGTAACTAATCAGCAGTATTGGGGCAAGTCTTTTTTTGTAGAAATGGTCAGGATGTTGTGAGTGGTTATTAGGTGTGACTGATTCATACCCCCTTAACTCTATTTTTTGTATGTAAGGCAACTTTGAACTACTTGAGTTAAGCAGGTTTTATTCTGACCAGTTATCAAGGGTTTTAAGATTGTTATTTGTTTAATATTTCTTAAATGATTTTATTGAAGGTTTGTTACATTTTTAAATGGAGTGTTTGATACCTTTAGATGCATTACAATTGGTGCAGCATGTTATGTTCGTATGTAGGCAACCTGTTTTAACATATTTTCAGTTCACTTTAAGACAAAATACTTATCGATCGGATCTGGTAGCGCAATCGGTAGAGCGTCGGCTCCAGGTATGGGAGGCCCCGGGTTCGATCCCTCGCCGCAACCTACCAAAGTCGTTAAAAATGGTAGTGGTATAGCTCCCTTGCTAACGCTCAAGCAAATATAAGGGTAGTTCCACGACTGGTTGGCCAGGTGTCAGGATAATGTGACTGGGTGTGGTATCATGTCAGGTGTTCACGGCATGCTATACACAGAGAAGGCAGAACTATATCTGCTTGAAGTGGACACCGTCTCCAGATAACTGAAATACTGTTGGTGGGACAATAAACCCAATATACAAAGTACTAATCAGATATTCTCTATTGTATTGTGTTAAATGACATATTACACATTAATTGGATGCGCTTTGATGCTTTGCATAAATGCTTTTCTTATTTCTTTGATTTGAAAATAAAATGATTTAAAAATAAAATAAAATATGATTTTGGTGATATACAATATTTGGTTGTGTGAAATAAATAAAAAATGCTTTTCTTGTTTCTTTGATAAAAAAAAGGAAAAAAAAAAAAAATGATTTCCGTGATATACAATATTTGGTTGTGTGAACCACCTTTAATGCCCCACAGATCAGTTGGAGGCGATGTCCTTTTCAGTCTGTACGACAACATTACCCATTGAAAGACACCTTGCAGTGTTTCCGCTTGTGTACATACAATAGGATTTTTTCTGTCGATAACATCGTCTCTCAGGGGCTGTTACATCTTCTTTTGTTAGTGGTAATTAGTTTGATTAAAATAAATATTATCTGTAACTGACAGGAATGTAAAATTGCATTCCATAGACCTATGTCTGAGTGAATTCTGTTGTTAGTGATGCTGAAAGTGTTGTCAGTAGCTTCATTTTATGTTGTGTATTTCTAGGCAACTCATTGTATGGTGTATGAATCGTCAGCAATATTGTCTTATCTATTTTCAACATTATTAAGTCTGTCGGCTTCATTGTCTTTAATGATGTGGTCTTAATCATCGCATCGGGAGGTCGCAGGTTCAAACCCCAGCCGGGTCAAACCAAAGACTTTAAAGTTGGTAGTAGTTGCTTCCCTCCTAACACTCGGGGCTAAGGGGACAGCATTACGCCTGACTCGTCGGTGTAATTTTAATGGACCGGCCGGGTTCTGTCCCTGGGCACCTCATAAATGCCCCTGTGCTATAATGATAGAAATGTCACTGCACAGTACCGGCAAAAATAAAGGCAAATCCCATTCCATCCCTTAATCATCGCCATCAGCGACAGCATCATCAGTGGAAGTATTATCATCAGCAGTAGCCATACCCCAATCATCACCATCATTGACAGCATCATCAGCGGTAGTATTATCATCAGCAGTAGCAATGACCCAATCATCACCATCATCATCATAATTGTCATCATCCTCACTATAGAATCATCTTAATCATCATTGTCATTATCCTTCTTCTCCTCCTCCTCATCATCATTTTTATCATCATCATTATCATTACCAGCATCCATATAACCATCATCATCAGCAGTAGCAATACCCCAATTATCATCATCATAATTGTCATCATCTTCACAATAGAATCATCTTATTATCCTCCTTCTCCTCCTCCTTATCATCACCATTTTTATCGTCATCATCATCATTATCATTACCAGCATCCATATAACCAACATCATCATCATCATCATCAGCAGCAGCATAATCACTATCATATTTTAAGATCCATTTATTTGCCCTGTGCTGACCTCATGTTGTTGCTGTGAAGACATCACTAAATCTGCTTCGGTATTGCATAACTAAAACTAAGTTTAACATTAATGCAAGTATTCAAACCTACCCATCATACATATACATATATATTTTAAATTTTTACAACCTACATACCAATCTTTTATACAAATACTTTTCTAAACTAACTTCAGAGAGTCACAAAGAATTTTAGCAAAAATATCTGATGCATGTGATGAATTAACTACCATCCATCATGTTTGTTTTTTTAGCTAGCGCAATACTAGTCTAATTAAAAAAATATATCTTTAGAGTTACGTCTATTTTCCTTATAAATGCTGACATACACCCTTCACCTGCTTCACTTGATAAAAAAAACCACCAAATTGTCAATTATTTGTTACAGAACAATATGTGTATATAAAATGGTTAATGGTGATTGGAAATAATGCATGTCTTGATCCGACATTGTCCAACAAAAGCTGGCTGATCTAGATCTACACGTTTTACCATCATCAAATCAGTTAATTTCTGCAGGTTATTATGTGGTTAAACATTTGTAACGCCCCCCTTTCCTTCTCCCACGCACATCTTCCAGTAATATCCTTGGGGCAGTATATTTTTTTCTTATTGCACTCTCGACATTTGCTGCTTGTTTATCTGTGTAAATGTGCATTTTTTCTTTCATGATGTTAATAATCTGACCACTGTTGTTGTTATAAATGTCTGGACAAAGGGACCATGTCTGATCTCTATACATATCGTCATCATCATCATTACCATCATCATCACCATCATCATAACCATCATCATCATCATTACCATCATCATCACCATCATCATAACCATCATCATCATCATTACCATCATCATCACCATCATCATAACCATCATCATCATCATCTTTCATCAACATCATCATCATCATCATCTTCCATCAACATCATCACCAACATCATCATTGTCATCATCATCAACATCATCATCATCATCATCATCCATCAACATTATCATCCTCATCACCATCATCATCATCACTATCATCATCATCATCATCACCATCATCATCATCCTCTTCTTCATCATCATCACCATCATCATAACCATCATCATCAGCTTCATCATTAACTTAATCATCATCATCATCACCATCATCATCATCATCTTCTTCATCATCAACTTCATCATCATCACCATCATCGTCATCATCATCATCATCATCACCATCATTATAACCATCATCATCTTCCATCAACATCATCATCATCACCATCATCATCATCATCCTCTTCTTCATCAGCATAACCATCATCATCACCATCATCATAACCATCATCATCATCAGCTTCATCATCATCTTCATCATCATCATCACCATCATCATCATCATCTTTTTCATCATCAACATCATCATCATCATCATCTTCACAATCATCATTATTATCTCGGCTTGCGGATCGGGAGGTCGTGGGTTCGAACCCCGGCCGGGTCATACCAAAGACTTTAAAGTTGGTAGTAGTGGCTTCCCTCCTAACGCTCGGGGCTACGGGGACAGCATTACGCCTGACTCGTCGGTGTCAGTATAATGGACCGGCCGGGTTCAGTCCCTGGGCACCTCATAAGTGCCCCTGTGCTGTAATGATAGAAATGTCGCTGCGCAGTATCGGCAAAAATGCCGGCTAATCCCAATCCCAATCCCATCATTATTATCATCATCAGCATCAGCATGTGTACAGTGAAACTCTAGCTTAAGATACATGATACATATTTATATATTTATATATACATGTATATATACATACATCTGTTATTAATTAATTGATATAGTAGCAGAGGGAGATACACAATCATTATAAAAGCAATTAACATGTTGAACTAAGCTAACATCACATCATAGTATACCCTGCCACCTTTAGGGACAAACAGGTGGATGTTAATGGTTTTGTTTTATTACTATAGTCTGGAGCAAGTTGGATTTTTTGTTTATTTTTTTATTACCTGTTCATGGTGAAGATCATTTTTTCATTGACTATGTTAAAAGTGAGACAGAACACCCCTCACGCCCAATCATGATTACAGACATGTATTTCCTATCAGAACCATGCTACTCAGTTACTTTGAGATCCAGGTATATTATATCCGGGTAATCTGCTCTATAATTGTTCTCTTTTATGCAGAAATCCAGATTTTGCTAACTAAAGATTTAGAGAGAATGAACATTCTGAGTGAATTTTTTCAGTGGTACTGTATTAAAATTGAGGTAGTGTTCAAAATTGTCTTGGCTTAAAGTATGAGTTTGTGCAGAAAGTATGCACAAATACGCAAAACTGGTATCAGATATTGTTACATGTATTTGATATAGGCAAACTGTGGGATATCACCCTTTAAGTATAAGGTTCTACAGAAGGTATGCACAAATATGCAAAACCGGTATCAGATATTGTTACATGTATTTGATGCAGGCAAACTGTTGGATATCCCCCTTGTAATAGACAAGAATGTAAATGTATTCCAGTATCATCATGTTGAGCATTAATTCTATTATTAGCTTTGCTGAAAGGTGTTATTAATTGTTAGATTTAACATTGGCTATTTCTAGGGTGTAGTAACTATCTAGGTAGTCAGGATAAAGTATATCAGAAATGTTGTACTCCTCTGACTGCTTGGCCTCTCACTGCGTGGGTTCGAGTCCCATTCGGAGCGTAGGACTTAATGTGTGAAGGTATTTCAGCTGGCTTGCGGTGCCCTGGTGGTTCTACCCTGGCATGTGTCTGGGGTCCTTCTCCACCAAATAGCTGGACTATTAATGATCTTAATTGGTTGCTGTGATGTATTTCAAAAACAAAAGAGAAACGATAAATGTTGTTTATGATCAGCAACATTGTCTTCATGCTTGTTCCCCCAAAGAAACCTTCTATGGAAATGTTGCAATTTGCAAGTATAGCCAGCAGTTGACAATTACTCAAGTCTGTCAGACTGTGACAGGTAGACCGACTGATTTCATAACTTGGTCAATCCAAAGTCTGTTGTTGATATTTTGTTGTTTTTATGTTGTTGTTGTTTTTGTTGTTATTTTTTGGTGGCATTGCACAGAACAGACATAATAATGGTCATATTTGTCCTGCTAATCATTTAAGGAGGAAGTCCCCAGACTTATTTCTGAGTAGAACCACTGGCGCATCGCAGGTAAGCTGGAAAACCGTCTCATATGAACAGTTGACTATGACTCGAACACACAAGGTGGGGGACTAAAGAATTACAAGTCAGCAAATCTAACCGCTTTACCACAGAATGCCAACTTCTGGTAACAAGACCTTGCTAGACTTGGTTAAAAATAGTGCATATAGTGGGAGCTGTCTGAACTGGATCTTTGCTATTGTGCTATGTTTGATTATTTTCTTACACTGTTGGTTCATTACAATTACCCTTGTCACTGGAGCAGGATCCTTTAGATCATGTGACTCAATATGATATCACTTAAATTGTTGATTAGAGATTTGAAAATAGAATTGGCTACACTCATAACTTTGTGAAATATAAGATGGTATTAAGACAGTTTCTTTTAATATTGTTAAATTAACTGAAGTCTGTTTGTAATTCATGTTTTTTAGTTATATGCCTATGTTTTTAATATACCTTGCTGTTGTTTACATTACCATAGTTACCTATCTTGTGTGAACAGTACAGAAAATAATTACATAGTTACTGCTAAATTATAATTTGATTTTTCATACTTACTAACATCTCAACCAGACCAGGTAGAGATAGAGAATTGGCTCTAGGAACGAGAGGCCTCAGGTTCGATCCCGGGTCATGCGATACCAAAGTTGTTAAAAATGGAAGTGGTATAGCTTTCTTGGTAAAGCTCATACAAATAAATATAAGGGCAGTTCAAGGACAGGTTGACCCGCTGTTAAGATAATGTGACTGGGTGTGGTATCATGCCAGGTGTTCTCTATGAAGGCAGCACTGTATCTGCTTTAAGTGGACACAATGTATAGATGTCTGTTTTACCGTTGATGGGATGATAAACCCCAAAAAAATCTTTTAACGTCAAGTGTACAATAGACAATACACTTCCAAAAACAAAATGAACCTCTTTATTTAGTTATGTCAAGAATTTTGACCTTCAGGGCCATGATCCTGTTGGAGGGATATAAGTGAGAGTAACAAACAATAACTTCATAAGATGCATTCTGATCAGTTAGTTCTAGGCAGGCTTACAATTGTGTGGTATGAGATGTGGGGGGATGGGGCAGATACAGTCTACTGCAGACAGTTTCATCAACGTTGACTTCCTTGCTCTCGGGGAAATCAAACAGACACAGTCCAGGATGTTTTTGTATTGATTGATTGTCACCATGGCAACCACATGTTACTATTTATAGACTGAAGCAGCTGTCACCCCTATCTCGTATACAAAGCTGGCATGAATGGACCAGGTTTAGGTAGATTATCCATCTATGGTTTGGAGCTGTTTGATTAGGATCTGCATGTTGGTGACTTAAAGGTTGTATCAGACAGTTTTACACCGGTATCCGACAGTTTCACACCGGTATCTGACAGTTTTACACCGGTATCTGACAGTTTCACACCGGTATCCGACAGTTTCACACCGGTATCCTACAGTTTCACACCGGAATCAGACAGTTTCACACCGGTATCAGACAGTTTCACCAGTATCCAACAGTTTCACACCGGTATCTGACAGTTTCACACCAGTATCAGACAGTTTCATATCGGTATCAGACAGTTTCACACCGGTATCAGACAGTTTCACCGGTATCCAACAGTTTCACACCGGTATCAGACAGTTTCACCGGTATCCAACAGTTTCACACCGGTATCTGACAGTTTCACACCGGTATCCGACAGTTTCACACCGGTATCCGACAGTTTCACACTGGTATCTGACAGTTTCACACTGGTATCCGACAGTTTTACACCGGTATCTGACAGTTTTACACCGGTATCTGACAGTTTCACACCGGTATCTGACAGTTTCACACTGGTATCTGACAGTTTCTCACCGGTATCTGACAGTTTCACACCGGTATCTGACAGTTTCACACCGGTATCTGACAGTTTCTCACCGGTATCTGACAGTTTCACACTGGTATCCGACAGTTTCACACCGGTATCCGACAGTTTAACATCGGTATCTGACAGTTTTACACCGGTATCTGACAGTTTCACACCGGTATCAGACAGTTTCATCAGTATCCAAAAGTTTCACACCGGTATCTGACAGTTTCACACCAGTATCAGACAGTTTCATATCGGTATCAGACAGTTTCACACCGGTATCAGACAGTTTCACCGGTATCCAACAGTTTCACATCGGTATCAGACAGTTTCACCGGTATCCAACAGTTTCACATTGGTATCAGACAGTTTCACCGGTATCCAACAGTTTCACATCGGTATCAGACAGTTTCACCGGTATCCAACAGTTTCACACCAGTATCAGACAGTTTTACACTGGTATCTGACAGTTTCACACTGGTATCTGACAGTTTCACACTGGTATCCGACAGTTTCACCGGTATCCAACAGTTTCACATCGGTATCAGACAGTTTCACCGGTATCCAACAGTTTCACATTGGTATCAGACAGTTTCACCGGTATCCAACAGTTTCACATCGGTATCAGACAGTTTCACCGGTATCCAACAGTTTCACACCAGTATCAGACAGTTTTACACTGGTATCCGACAGTTTCACACTGGTATCTGACAGTTTCACACTGGTATCCAACAGTTTCACACTGGTATCTGACAGTTTCACACCGGTATCTGACAGTTTAACACCGGTATCCGACAGTTTCACACCGGTATCCGACAGTTTCACACTGGTATCTGACAGTTTCACACTAATATCTGACAGTTTCACACCGGTATCCGACAGTTTCACACCGGTATCCGACAGTTTCACACTGGTATCTGACAGTTTCACACTGGTATCTGACAGTTTCACACTGGTATCTGACAGTTTCACACTGGTATCTGACAGTTTCACACTGGTATCCGACAGTTTCACACTGGTATCTGACAGTTTCACACTGGTATCTGACAGTTTCACACTGGTATCCGACATTTTTTACACTGGTATCTGACAGTTTCACACTGGTATCTGACAGTTTCACACCGGTATCCGACAGTTTCACACTGGTATCTGACAGTTTCACACTGGTATCCGACAGTTTCACACTGGTATCTGACAGTTTCACACTGGTATCCAACAGTTTCACACTGGTATCTGACAGTTTCACACCGGTATCTGACAGTTTCACACCGGTATCCGACAGTTTCACACCGGTATCTGACAGTTTCACACTGGTATCCGACAGTTTCACACCGGTATCCGACAGTTTCACACCGGTATCCGAAGTTTCACACTGGTATCTGACAGTTTCACACCGGTATCTGACAGTTTCACACCAGTATCTGACAGTTTCACACCGGTATCTGACAGTTTCACACCGGTATCTAACAGTTTCACACTGGTATCTGACAGTTTCACACTGGTATCCGACAGTTTCACACCGGTATCTGACAGTTTCACACTGGTATCTGACAGTTTCACACTGGTATCCGACAGTTTCACACCGGTATCCGACAGTTTCACACTGGTATCCGACAGTTTTACACCGGTATCTGACAGTTTCACACTGGTATCTGACAGTTGCACACCGGTATCTGACAGTTTCACACTGGTATCTGACAGTTTCACACTGGTATCTGACAGTTTCACACCGGTATCCGACAGTTTCACACCGGTATACGACAGTTTCACACCGGTATCCGACAGTTTCACACTGGTATCTGACAGTTTCACACCGGTATCCGACAGTTTCACACCGGTATCTGACAGTTTCACACCTGTATCCGACAGTTTCACACCGGTATCCGACAGTTTCACACCGGTATCTGACAGTTTCACACCGGTATCTGACAGTTTCACACCGGTATCCGACAGTTTCACACCGGTATCCGACAGTTTCACACCGGTATCAGACAGTTTCACACCGGTATCAGACAGTTTCACACCAACTTTTGTAAGGTTTTGCCCAGAAGGGACTCGAACCATTGCAGTAAAGGACCAAGGTATTACGATAAATTACACATTTACAAAAATGACTATACCCACTACATTTCTTTTAAACAAAATCATTCCCTATTTTCTATTGTAAACAGAAACTTATTTTAAAACCCAAAGCAATAGAATCAATATTTTGTCAATAGCTATTTACATGCTCATAAATATTTTTTTTATAAAACAGATAGTTTACAAAATACTTTTAATATTTAAAAAAGTAATTTGCTTTGTGTTGCTTGTCATGTCAAAAATGTCAAACTTAAAAGTTTAAACACATGACAGGTTACTATTTGAAGTATTTTTATTTCATATTAAGTGCAAAGATATTATTTAAAAAAGTACATTTCTTTGTGTTGCTTGTCATGACTTGGTCATTAGTACTTTTTTGTCAAATATCAAACTTTTAAGTTTTGATTCATATTAATAATAATTAATAAATATTTTGTCAAAGAACACATGGTCATATAAATTACATTTTAATTATAATTTTTATTTTTATTAAATATGAAATAAATACAACCAAATCATTGAGTTTATGCAACCAGATTTGAAACTAAGCAAAAAAAGTGATGGCCATTATTTTTTCCCTTTCTCTGAAAAAGAGCCATATATGTTTGTTAGAAGTGGCGCTCTATGACGGTTTTATGTATAGCAAAACCATACATGGAGCATATTCAGATCTTGGACGCTTTACGATTTTCTAGTAAGGTTCATTAGTTAAACATCAGTATCTGTTTAAACTCATGGTAGGTTACTATTTGGAGTATATAACCTGGTTGTGAAGAAGAATGACCCATTGTCAGAGGTGTCCCATTGTCAGAGGTGACGTACTATAGAGGTTTGGTAGTTAACATATAATTACTGAGACACTGAGAGGTTTAGCAAGCTCTAAGGCAAACTGTTGGATACCACCTTTAAAGTTTTATTGTTGATGTCCCTGGATTTATGTGGGAGTGAATTATTTAACAATAAACATTGTGCCTAAAATCTGACTCACACAGGTAGGCTATAGTTTACATGGCTGATACCACACCCAGTCCTATGAGTGATACTACACCCAGTCATATGAGTGATACTACACCCAGTCATATGAGTGATACTACACCCAGTCACATGAGTGATACCACACCCAGTCCAATGAGTGATACTACACCCAGTCACATGAGTGATACCACTCCCAGTCACATGAGTGATACCACCCCCAGTCACATGAGTGATACAACACAAGTCATATGAGTGATACCACACCCAGTCACATGAGTGATACTACACCCAGTCATATGAGTGATACCACACCCAGTCATATGAGTGATACCACACCCAGTCACATGAGTGATACTACACCCAGTCATATGAGTGATACCACTCCCAGTCACATGAGTGATACCACCCCCAGTCACATGAGTGATACAACACAAGTCATATGAGTGATACCACACCCAGTCATATGAGTGATACCACACCCAGTCACACGAGTGATACCACACCCAGTCACATGAGTGATACCACACCCAGTCATATGAGTGATACTACACCCAGTCATATGAGTGATACTACACCCAGTCATATGAGTGATACTACACCCAGTCATATGAGTGATACTACACCCAGTCATATGAGTGATACCACTCCCAGTCACATGAGTGATACTACACCCAGTCACACGAGTGATACCACACCCAGTCACACGAGTGATACTACACCCAGTCATATGAGTGATACCACACCCAGTCATATGAGTGATACTACACCCAGTCATATGAGTGATACTACACCCAGTCATATGAGTGATACTACACCCAGTCATATGAGTGATACTACACCCAGTCATATGAGTGATACTACACCCAGTCATATGAGTGATACTACACCCAGTCATATGAGTGATACCACTCCCAGTCACATGAGTGATACCACCCCCAGTCACATGAGTGATACTACACAAGTCATATGAGTGATACCACACCCAGTCATATGAGTGATACCACACCCAGTCACACGAGTGATACCACACCCAGTCACATGAGTGATACCACACCCAGTCATATGAGTGATACTACACCCAGTCATATGAGTGATACTATACCCAGTCATATGAGTGATACCACACCCAGTCACATGAGTGATACTACACCCAGTCACATGAGTGATACCACACCCAGTCACATGAGTGATACCACACCCAGTCATATGAGTGATACTACACCCAGTCATATGAGTGATACTACACCCAGTCACATGAGTGATACCACACCCAGTCACATGAGTGATACTACACCCAGTCACTGAGTAATACCACCCCCAGTTACATGAGTGAAACCACACCCAGTCATATGAGTGATACCACTCCCAGTCACATGAGTGATACTACACAAGTCATATGAGTGATACCACACCCAGTCATATGAGTGATACCACACCCAGTCACACGAGTGATACCACACCCAGTCACACGAGTGATACCACACCCAGTCACATGAGTGATACCACACCCAGTCATATGAGTGATACTACACCCAGTCATATGAGTGATACTACACCCAGTCATATGAGTGATACTACACCCAGTCACATGAGTGATACCACACCCAGTCACACGAGTGATACCACACCCAGTCACATGAGTGATACCACACCCAGTCATATGAGTGATACTACACCCAGTCATATGAGTGATACTATACCCAGTCATATGAGTGATACCACACCCAGTCACATGAGTGATACTACACCCAGTCACATGAGTGATACCACACCCAGTCACATGAGTGATACTACACCCAGTCACATGAGTGATACTACACCCAGTCATATGAGTGATACTACACCCAGTCACATGAGTGATACTACACCCAGTCACACGAGTGATACCACACCCAGTCACACGAGTGATACTACACCCAGTCATATGAGTGATACCATACCCAGTCATATGAGTGATACTACACCCAGTCATATGAGTGATACTACACCCAGTCATATGAGTGATACTACACCCAGTCATATGAGTGATACTACACCCAGTCATATGAGTGATACTACACCCAGTCATATGAGTGATACTACACCCAGTCATATGAGTAATACCACCCCCAGTCACATGAGTGATACCACCCCCAGTCACATGAGTGATACTACACAAGTCATATGAGTGATACCACACCCAGTCATATGAGTGATACCACACCCAGTCACACGAGTGATACCACACCCAGTCACATGAGTGATACCACACCCAGTCATATGAGTGATACTACACCCAGTCATATGAGTGATACTATACCCAGTCATATGAGTGATACCACACCCAGTCACATGAGTGATACTACACCCAGTCACATGAGTGATACCACACCCAGTCACATGAGTGATACCATGCCCAGTCACATGAGTGATACCACACCCAGTCATATGAGTGATACTACACCCAGTCATATGAGTGATACTACACCCAGTCACATGAGTGATACCACACCCAGTCACATGAGTGATACCACACCCAGTCACATGAGTGATACCACACCCAGTCACATGAGTGATACTACACCCAGTCACATGAGTGATACTACACTCAGTCAAATGAGTGATTATAACCACACCCAGTCACAACAGGCTGACTTTGAAACTGCACCTATAACTGCTTGAGCATAAACAAGGAAGCTATATCAATTCCATCTTTTTTTAAACTGTAACTGCACAGATGGACAATTTCTTATAACTGGACCTGGTAGCACAATCTGTACAGCATCAGGTAAAGGAGTCCCCGGGTTTGATCCCGGGCCGCAACTTACCAAAGTCGTTAAAAATGGTAGTGGTAACGCACAATCAAATTTTAGGGTATTTCCACGACTGGTTGGCCTGGTGTCAGGATAATGGGTGTGGTATCATGCCAGCTGTTCACGGCATGCTATACACAGTGAAGGCAGCACTATTTCTGCTTCATGTGGACACCATCTCCAGATAACTGAAATACTGTTGGAGGGATGATAAACCCAATAAACAAACATACACTCAGTGAAGTCAGCATTATATCTGCTTCATGTGGACACTGTCTGCAGATAACTGAAACTATAGATACTGTTGGTGGGACGATAAACCCAATAAACAAACTATTTCTTATAGCTGGCTGTAGGGTCTGAGCAGTGTTTTGAAAGATTGCTGCTGGCATGATAAAGCCAATCAAAGAATGAACACACAGTGTGGGGAGAGTGGGAGAGAGACTTGCATGCTGACTAGGTATGATGCTGCTATATCTGCAGTTATTGTAATACTAACTGCATTACACATATATAATGCTGGCTCCAACAAGTGAAACACTGAACTCCTAACCTGCTGAACATTATCTGATTAGGCTTGAGTAAATAGCTTAGACCCAGATCAGCCAGTTCTCCCTCATATCTAGCATATCTAGCAATATGTCTAATGCCCTTTGCAAAAAGTTCTAAACAAAAACAAAACATTTTTGTACATAGATAATTTCTTAAGCAGGCCAAGTGTAAATACACCCTCACTGCAGCTTTGAAAATAGCAAGTTGTTATTACGTGAAGTGGCTTAGTGTGTGCGGTAATGGATATATTTTTTGTTAAGTGGCTTTAAATAAAATCCTCCCATTAGCCTCTCCACCCATCTTGTTTATTTATGCCAAGGCCATCTAGTTGTCTTTAACCAGCTAAGCATTATTTCACGAGGCTGAGGAGACTAGTATAGCTCCAGATCTGCCAGCTCCTACTGAGGGTTGCTTTTAGATACAGTCTCCTAAACGTGGAATCTGAGATTTTTGTTTTTTAAGCAACATATAAATTGTTGTTGCCTGAGAAGTACTGTTCATTAATGCCTTACATCTATGTGAGATGTGAACCCCACCTGTCATTACAAAAATGTGTAACATCTCTAAACTATGCTGCACAGTTAGCTATTTTTAAACTAAGAAAACCAAATGACCACTTACTTTTTAGCTCACCTGAGCACAACGTGCTCAAGGGGAGCTTTTGTGATACCGCTTCGTCCGTCGTCCGGCGTCCGTCGTCCGTTGTCCGTCGTCCGGCGTCAACATTTACTTTGTGAACACACTAGAGGCCACAATTTTTATCCAATCTTCATCAAACTTGGTCAGAATGTTTGTCTGCATGAAATCTTGGATGAGTTCATTATTGGGTCACGTGGGGTCAAAAAGTAGGTCACTAGGTCAAATTTTAGGAAAAACTTGTGAACACACTAGAGACCACATTTATAGCCCAATCTTCACCAAACTTGGTCAGAATGTTTGTCTACATGAAATCGTGGATGAGTTCGTAACTGGGTCACGTGAGGTCAAAAAGTAGGTCACAAGGTCAAATCTTAGAAAAAGCTTGTGAACACACTAGAGGCCACATTTATAGCCCAATCTTCACCAAACTTGGTCAGAATGTTTGTCTGCATGAAATCTTGGATGAGTTCGTAACTGGGTCACGTGAGGTCAAAAAGTAGGTCACTAGGTCAAATCTTAGAAAAAGCTTGTAAACACACTAGAGGCCCTATTTATAGGCCAATCTTCATCAAACTTGGTCAGAATGTTTGTCTGCATGAAATCTCGGATGAGTTCGTAACTGGGTCACGTGGGGTCAAAAAGTAGGTCACAAGGTCAAATCTTAGAAAAAGCTTGTAAACACACTAGAGGCCCTATTTATAGGCCAATCTTCATCAAACTTGGTCAGAATGTTTGTCTACATGAAATCTTGGATGAGTTCGTTATTGGGTCTCGTGGGGTCATAAAGTAGGTCACTAGGTCAAATTTTAGGAAAAGTTTGTGAAAACACTTAAGAGGCTACATTGATGGCCCAATCTTCACCAAACTTGACCATCATGTTTGCCAGTATAAAATCTTACATATGTTTTGAAGTTAGTCATGTGGATTCAGTAGGTTACTTGGTAAAATTCTAGAAAATGTTATCAACCCAGTGGCCACACTAATGGTCCAATCTTCACCAAAGATTTCTAAAGTAAATAACTCTTAATTACTTAATGCCAGATTTGAGCCTACGTAAAGCCTGTGTCACCAGGTGAGCGATTTAGGGCCATCATGGCCCTCTTGTTAGATATATCATCATTCCTCTGAAGTTAATATCTATTTTTAACAGAAAATCCCCATTGTGCTTATTTAAAGATTTGAAAAGAATGAAAATTTAAGCTTTTTTTATCGATTTGTACTTTTCAATAACCTATGTAGTGTCAAAATCATCTTTACTTACATTTGTAGATGAAAGCTTATGTTAAGAAAAATACATGCGTTAAAATACAAGCGATTAAATATTATCCCATGTATTTGACATAGGAAAGCTGTCGGATGCCACTTTTAATATGTTTTCATGGATTTTCATATCTTCTCAGGATTTTATTTTTTGTCAGCTCAGCACAAATTTGATCTGACTTTTGCAACTAGTGTGTTTTATAGATAATATACATCCTTTGTGTTTAGTTTGGCATATTGGACAACGAATATAATTTATGATGTTAATGAGCCATGAATATGTTTTCCCCATCTTTTATTTTTTGGAGGCTTTACATTTTTATTGAGGAAGTTATATTGTATTTATCTTTAACTCATGGCCTGCGAAAAAGGAAAATGTCATGTTTGGTAGATAGTGTAGAACCAGATCAGACAGGCTGAAACTTGGAGTATTGTGTTTGGTAGATAGTGTAGATCTAGATCAGACAGGCTGAAACTTGGAGTATTCTGTTTGGTAGATAGTGTAGATCCAGATCAGACAGGCTGAAACTTGGAGTATTCTGTTTGGTAGATAGTGTAGATCTAGATCAGACAGGCTGTAACTTGGAGTATTCTGTTTGGTAGATAGTGTAGATCTAGATCAGACAGGCTGAAACTTGGAGTATTCTGTTTGGTAGATAGTGTAGATCTAGATCAGACAGGCTGAAACTTGGAGTATTCTGTTTGGTAGATAGTGTAGATCCAGATCAGACAGGCTGAAACTTGGAGTATTCTGTTTGGTAGATAGTGTAGATCTAGATCAGACAGGCTGTAACTTGGAGTATTCTGTTTGGTAGATAGTGTAGATCTAGATCAGACAGGCTGAAACTTGGAGTATTCTGTTTGGTAGATAGTGTAGATCTAGATCAGACAGGCTTTAACTTGGAGTGTTCTGTTTGGTAGATAGTGTAGATCTAGATCAGACAGGCTGTAACTTGGAGTATTGTGTTTGGTAGATAGTGTAGATCTAGATCAGACAGGCTGAAACTTGGAGTATTGTGTTTGGTAGATAGTGAAGATCTAGATCAGACAGGCTGAAACTTGGAGTATTGTGTTTGGTAGATAGTGTAGATCTAGATCAGGCAGGCTGAAACTTGGAGTATTCTGTTTGGTAGATAGTGTAGATCTAGATCAGGCAGGCTGAAACTTGGAGTATTCTGTTTGGTAGATAGTGTAGATCTAGATCAGGCAGGCTGAAACTTGGAGTATTCTGTTTGGTAGATAGTGTAGATCTAGATCAGACAGGCTGAAACTTGGAGTATTCTGTTTGGTAGATAGTGTAGATCTAGATCAGACAGGCTGAAACTTGGAGTATTCTGTTTGGTAGATAGTGTAGATCTAGATCAGACAGGCTGATACTTGGAGTATTCTGTTTGGTAGATAGTGTAGATCTAGATCAGACAGGCTGTAACTTGGAGTATTCTGTTTGGTAGATAGTGTAGATCTAGATCAGGCAGGCTGAAACTTGGATTATTCTGTTTGGTAGATAGTGTAGATCTAGATCAGACAGTCTGAAACTTGGAGTATTCTGTTTGGTAGATAGTGTAGATCTAGATCAGACAGACTGATACTCGGAGTGTTCTGTTTGGTAGATAGCGTAGATCTAGATCAGACAGACTGAAACTTGGAGTATTGTGTTTGGTAGATAGTGTAGATCTAGATCAGACAGACTGATACTCGGAGTGTTCTGTTTGGTAGATAGCGTAGATCTAGATCAGACAGACTGAAACTTGGAGTATTGTGTTTGGTAGATAGTGTAGATCTAGATCAGACAGACTGAAACTTAGAGTATTCTGTTTGGTAGATAGTGTAGATCTAGACCAGACAGACTGAAACTTGGAGTATTATGTTTGGTAGATAGCGTAGATCCAGATCAGACAGGCTGAAACTTGGAGTATTCTAATCATGATTTACATTATTTGCACAGTATTTTTTGTTAAGCTTTAAGACATAAGTTGTGGGATTGTTTGGGACGGAAAAAAAGGGGGAGAGAACCAAAGTGTAAAATTTGCTTATGCTGCAAAAAACATAAAAAATGTTCTGCTTATCAGGAAAAAATGAAATTAATTCTTACCCACCAAGTATATATTGATAAGGCAAATGTTGATCCAGAACAGCCTACTCCCTCACTAGGAACTGTCTGATCAGGTTCTGCACTTTTTGCTGCAGAGTCATTTGTAATATGTCTTTAAATGTAGCATTTTATGGTTTAAATTAACCTGACTCTGTAACTCTGTAATAATCAGAAGAAATATTGTCTGTTTATACAGGCTTTAACTTTTATAAGCAAAGATGTCCCAAAAGTTGTGCTATTTTCACTAGACTGGTGTACTACTGGCTGTCCTATATGTGATATCATAGTCACTAATTACCTTCAGAATTCTATTGAAGGGTTCCAGCCATAAGTATTCCAAGGTTTTCACTTCAAAGAGAATATATGTGGATACAGTCTGCTGTGGAGTCATTAAAGCCTGCAGACTTAGGATTTCGTAATAAATTGTTGTTTAAAGCTGGTGTACTTCAGTTTATTATCAGCCCTTTAAAATGAGGTGGTTTAAAATGAGGTGAGATTATAAAATTTTCCCTCATCAGTAAAATATTAATTAAACTTCCTGTCAGTTCCTTTAAGTACTTAAATTGTTATGCCCCATTTGGTGGCATACGACAGTTGCACTATCTGCCCATATGTCTCTCTATATGTACTGATCAATATATGCTGTGCATCCCTTTCTTGTGTCTCAGTCATAACTTGCATATAATTTACAGTACTTCAATTAAACTTCAAAAACACTTTGAGGTGTATTACACATACCATTTACAAGTGCAACTGGTATGGTAAAGGTGAAATTAAAGGTAAAAGTTAAGGTCATTTTGGTGACATGTGTCAATTACAGCAACATTTTTTGTTCTCTTTACAGGAAACTTATATTGTAGGTCCAAGTTAAGGTATTTTAGTGGCATATGTCAATTAAAGTGGAATTTCTTGTTCTCTTTACAGGAAAACTGTTGTTGAAAATCCGATTTAAGGTCATTTTAATGGCATATGTCAATTACAGTAGCCTTTCTTGTCCTATTTACTGGAAAACTGTTATTGAAGGTCCAATTTAAGATAATTTTAGTGGCATATGTCAATTAAAGTGGCATTTCTTGTTCTCTTTACAGGAAAACTGTTATTGAAAATCCGATTTAAGGTCATTTAAATGGCATATGTCAATTACAGTAGCATTTCTTGTTCTCTTTACAGGAAAACTGTTATTGAAAATCCGATTTAAGGTCATTTTAATGGCATATGTCAATTACAGCAACATTTCTTGTTCTCTTTACAGGAAAACTGACGTTGAAGATCCCCTGGAAGAATCTCTACACAGAGCCTGTTATCGCCACTATAGACGGATTATATGCCTTGGCTGTTCCTAATGTTGGTAAGTTTGATTAACCCGGTGTTATATAAAGATGTTACATAATTATATAAATTAACTTGATATCTTCGATTAATTTTTAACCCGTTACAGTGCATTTATCTACCCGACAATCATTTATTGTTTTAATCTTAAGGAATTAAAAATTGGTATGCAGGTCATGTGGCACCCCTAAAGTTGAACCCCTTACTTGCTGGAAACAAGATTAACATAAAACATATCCCACCCTAGTGGTGTTTTCAGCAAGATAAGTGTCAATTACGGGGCCTTTATGTAGCAGACATAGATAGAGACCTTAGGATTCTTAGTGGTGAGGTGGGGTATAAGGGATAGGGGTCTTCAGTTAACACCTGTTGACCAATGGAAGTGCAGTAAACCAACGTGCAATCAAGTGTGACACAGTACACATACATTCTTCACGATGTCTTCCCAGTATACAGTACACACTTGAATTGGTTTATGACTCTTCCCACTGTGATTTCTGTGCAGGGTTTTATCCTTGGTGGGATGGCTGTAACTCTGAAGAAGGCCATTTAATATGCCTTCATTAATTTGCAACAATTGTTTTGTAAATTTAACCTTTCATGTTTTTTTTGTCATCATGATAGAGATATATACTTTATCCTAGTTTTTTAATTACTTTTCATAATATACTTGGATGGTGGCAATTTATAACCCTTTAAGATGTTGTTGTGACATGAAGCTTAAATAAACAAATAATAAACACAGGACTCTTACTGAAACAGGAAACAGCTGAAGAATCTTTTATAAACAGGCCATCCACAGGCCATCCAGATGCACATCACTTAAGCCCTTGATTTACTCTATATGTCTCTTTATATTCTAGCCATGAATGGTGACAACATAAATTGTTGCACCTCTCCATCTCTCAGTCCAGTTATTATTCCTTTGTCCACAATCCTTGAAACATAACCTCTCCTGCATCATTTGTAAGAATTTCATCAAAATTCCCCCAACAAACTTGGCCAGGTATTTTATTGGAAACATTTATTATGACACATTCCCATCACAAGCTACAGCCCTTTGATTAACATTCATTGGTGTCCCACTCGTTTTGGGTGGTGCCATTTGTGAAAGCTGCAAATTGGCAGCATATTAGAGTAGATTGATTTAGATGAGTCACGACTTGCATGATACTTGTGCTCAGGCAAAAGGCTTGTGCAGACAATCATGTGGGGGAAAAATAGCTATTTACATAAACTAAAAGAGCCAGTTTTTTATAGGCAGGCTTCAAGTGTTAAAATTAATAGGTTAAATATCTTGTGACTATATAACTATATGTGAAAGTGAAACAGAACTTTGTGAAGTAAGAATTTATGAATTAACGCTTCTCACAAGAATGCAGCAGACCAGATTTTGCAGTGAAGCATGGTTTGATGTAACCAGTATAGGAAGATCTAGTAATGTACACTCATGAGATGACCTTATGGAATTAGGGTCAGTCAGTCTTGTTATTTTATCATAGAGTGTTGAGCAGTCATAATGAGAGACCTTAATGAATAGTCTCCCCTGAAAAATCCCTCATTGCAAGTAGGTCCTTTCATTTCTTTACTTTGTTTTTATGCTTGAGCTCTTTGAAGTGTATGTTTAGTTATCTGCCTTTCTTGTGATACACAGGTTTACCATCATCAACTAACGCTTCCATTTTCTTTTTTAAATAGCAAATCACTGTAAGCATGTAAATGTATTTTAAGCTTATATTTATGCGAAAGTAAGAAATTTCACTGTTTGTAATTACAATATCTACAAAAGAACAGGCGATAAAGTCCCAGAATGTGAACTAAAATGCCTACCTACTGTTTGGAATACCTCAGATATTATCTCTAACAAGGGAGGCAATTTCCATTTCACCAATTTACCCAATTTTATTTAATAAGGGACATATTTGTCTTCAAAAATATACATGAACTTTGTTATCTGTGAAAACTGTTGATAGTGATAAAGTACTACACACCATATGACACAATGACCCCTTTGGTTAGTTTACAGATCTGGATTGCGGTAATATGACTATTATATTTTACTTCCAGGGATCAAGTACAATGCTGAGAAGGAAGAAAAGGAAAAACAGGCAACCAAACAGAAGAAGTTGACTGCACTGGAAGAGGCAAAGAAACTTGCTGCTGAGGAAGGTATAGAATTCTCCTCCTTCATCATCGTCATAAAAAAAAAAAATAGTCATCATTAATCATCTTCATCATCATCAAAACCATTTGTTATGATCATCACATTTATCAAGATAATCGTTAAGGTCTCAGATCCAATTGCTGTGTTGGTCTTTTCACAGATTTCCTTGGCATCTGCTGAATTGAAACTAAGCAAGACTAAAAATCTCTTTGTGTAGTTATAGTGCCATTGTCTTCTTTGAAAGGTGATATAAGAAAATAAAATCCTTTTGCTGAGACATTGTTTTTTTTAAAGAATCTGCTTTTCAAATAATTTCTATTTACACACGCACTTCAATAAAAATTATGTATATGTGTGTGTGTGTGTGTGTGTGTGTGTGTATATATATATATATATATTTAAAATAAATTTGACTTATAAACAAAGTCAAAGAGAAGACGGAAGATACATCTGTTGAAAAGTTTTGTCATGAAAAGAGATAAATATCAAATAGATTTTTTGTTGTTTCTGACAACACATTCAAAAAACAAAACTCAAATATTTAAGACAAACTCAAAAAGACGAAAAAAGAATCTCTTGGCTGAGATTTTTTCCATAAAAAAAGGCAAATATTAAACACTTTTTGTTGTTGTTTCTAACAAAGTCAAATTTCATACAAATATTTCAGACAAACCCAAAGAGCAGAAAAAAGATTCTTTCGCTGAAAAGTTTGCGACACAGGTGATCAAAAATCTCCAGGTTGAAGTCCGCAACATTCACATCCGATATGAGGACCGGTACACCAACCCCAAACAACCTTTCTCTATTGGTGTGTCACTTCTGGAACTGTTATTCAGAGTAAGTTAGAACTTGGACAGTTTCACCATTTGTACCTAGCTCCTGCTCCCTGTTGTTATTTTGATAGTTTTAGATTACGCCTTCCTTAAATGCTCATAAACGGTGAGAACATACGTCCGTTTGTATAAAGTAGGCCAACCATCACACTTATTCTGTTTGGATAAGCTGGTTTATGTAAACAATCATCCCCAACGGTTTTTGAATGAGCCATTGTCAACTGACAGTTTGAAAATTGCTTTTTTAGTCTGTTTACTCGGACCAAGTTGGTTGATTCTGTTTATATTAACTGATGTATCCAATCAGAGCACGTCTAAAACACATGGTTGATGCTTAACCCACAGCTCATAAAATGGCCATAAACCAATAAGTCTGTGTACTGTATATTTAGTTATTTTTTGTGAGACTGTTTTTGAGCACTTGATCTATCAACAGTGAAAGTGATATTGTTGAACACAAAAGTATTAATAAACCAATTTGTGTGTACTGTATAATTTGGCCTTTTTGTTTGAGAATTTTTGTGACCTCTTGAACCATTGACAGTTGATGTGATATTGTTTACACATAAAGGTCATGAAGCAATTAGTGTGTGTACTATATACTTTAGCTATTTGTGAGACTATTTGTGAGCACTTGATCTATCAATAGTGGAACTAATACAGTTTACACAAATGATCATAAAAAATATGTCTGTGTACTGTATACTTAGCTATTTGTTTGTAAGACTGTTTGTGTGCACTTAAACTATCAGTAGTGGAAGTGATGCTGGTTGCACAAAAGTGTCAGGAACCAATTAGTGAGTATACTAAGCTTTTTGTTTGTGAGACTGTATGCACGTAATCTATCAAAAGTGGAAATATTGATTGCACAAATGGGTTGTAAATCAGTAAGTGTGTGTACTGTATACTTTGGCTTTTTGTTTGTGAGAATGTTTGTGAGCACTTGAACCATCGACAGTGGAAGTGATATTGTTTACACGTAAGTGTCATGAACCAATTAGTGTGTGCACTGTATACTTTGGCTTTTTGTTTGTGAGAATTTTTGAGAGCACTTGAACCATCGACAGTAGAAGTGAAACTGTTTACATGTAAGGGTCATGAACCAACTTGTGTGTGTACTGTATACTTTGGCTTTTTGTTTGTGAGAATGTTTGTGAGAACTTGAACCATCGACAGTGGAAGTGTTATTGTTTATAAATAAGGGCCATGAACCAATAAGTGTGTGTACTGTATACCTTGGCTTTTTGTGAGGCTGTTAGTGAGTATGTGAAGTATCAGTTGGGGGAGAAGTCACATGCACATGTGTGAACTGTGGATCTGTGGGATGAAAGTATATAATTAACCACAAAATCAGTTTAAACACCCCTACAGAAATTGGCAGAGAATTGTCAAAGGTAAATTATAATCATGACACAACAGCCATGGTGCATGTATATTTGTGTGTTCAAATTTTTCTCTTTTGACTTCCATTTTTTATTTCAGACCACAGATGAGAATTGGAAACCATGCATTATCAAGGATGCTGTGAGTCAAATCTTCAAGGTCAGTTGTGATTTTTTGTTACTCCTTGATTTCTTGATTCTTACCAGCTAATTAACATTGATGTACACAGAGGGTATCTGTTGTTAATGTCCATAGTCTAACACAAAGGCCTAGGTCATTCTTTAAAGGTGGTATCGGACAGTTTGCTTATTTCAAATACTATAAAACAATTTTGAACCACTGCTTTGGGGAATTTGAGCATATTTTTATAAATTTATACTTCATTCTTATTAAATCAATTTTGAACACTAACTGAATTGTTAGACAGAAGTAATTTGTGGAAAAAAAAACAACTGCATTCTTTCCAACTGTATAAAAAGCTAGATAGCGTTCTCTGCTAAACATAGATATCGATGTCATAGAGGATTATCTCTATGATCTCATATGTAATTGGCCAAAGGGTTTTCTAAGTCTAAACATAACTATCTGTGCAGCTTGGCTCGGATAGGAAATACATCTTTGTAATGACAAGTAGTGATTTATGCTTGACTGCTCACACAGATCTAGGACATCAATGAACAGCAGTGTGCAGGAACGTTTCAGATAACATTGACTTATTTGGTCATTTGAGAAAAGAAATTTTTGGTCCAAACTGTCGGATGTCACCTTTAAGGTCATATGTCATTTAGATATCAGTTGTTGTTTTTCGCATGTTTTAGAACAAAAGTCATTTATGGTCATATTAAATTTTGGAAGAGATTTGTTCATCAGATATGCTTATTTCTTTTACAGCTAGTCAAATTGGAGCAACTAGCTGTTTACTGGAATTCCAAGTCACAATTGTACGAAGGCTTGGACAAAACAGAGATCTTGGTAAGACATTTTTTTTTTATAGTATTTATCATCCCACGAACAGTATTTCAGTTGTCTGGAGATGGTGCCCACTTGAAGCAGATATAGTGCTGCCGTTAATGTGTATAGCGCGCCATGAACACATGACATGATACCACACCCAATCGCATTATCCTGACACTGGGCCAACCAGTCATGGAACTACCCTTATATTTGCTTGAGTGTTAGCAAGGTAGCTATACCACTACCATTCTTACGATTTTGGTATGTCGCGGCCCTGGAACGAAACCCTGATGCTCTATCGATTGCGCTACCAGGTCCTGTGAAAGACATTTAATAAAAACTATGTATAGTTAAAAAGTGGACAAGTCTTAAAATTATTTTAAAAAAGAATATCTTTTTTGTTTTCTCCCTAAATAACTTGAGAGAAATTTCGGTAAGGACTTTATAATATTTAATTGACTAATAAAATCAGTTAAAAACACATCTGATCATTAAAATTATTAATATTAAAAAAGAAAGATAAAAAGATGTTGTTAATTGAATTAATTAAAAAAGGAAGATAAAAAGATGTTGTTAATTGAATAAGAAGTAAGGAAAATAGATGTTAAAAATGAATAGTTTAAACAATATCTTTGATTCTTGACTTTTTTAAAATTCTGATTTAGAAAGATTCAAAATTTGTTATTATTTTGGATGTTTTAAATTTAAAGGGACATTTTTTTTTCAGAAACAACTGAAGTCTGCTGTGTCGGCTGATAGCAAGACAGACTTCAAATATTGTGAGTTTTTCAAATTATATCATATTGCATGGCTTCCTAAGAAAACTAGACCCACAGTCTGAGTCCCTGTTGCAACCATCAGTGACTGGTCATTTTGATTTTCATAATGTCTGTTTATAATGGATTCACATCTTTCCATAACTATTGGGACTCAAACTCTTAGTCCGATAAGCAACTTGAAAAAAATTTAATAGTTGTCAACATTAACAAATCAATATTGTTTTTTATTTTGTATAATTTCTAAATTGAATTAGAAAAATTGTCTTATTGATATAGTTTATGTATTTTATTTATCATTTATCAGTGATTAGACCCATCTCGTCTGTGGCACACCTGAAACTCAACACAAAGCCTGGGGAGACAGAATGGAAGATTCCCAAAGTCATGCTGACCATTATCTTCGATGAGATCTCGGTTGGCCTCGCAAAAATACAGGTAAGGTAACCTTTCACATCCTGGAAACACCATTAGTGTGGGGTATGTTTTATGTTAACCCTTTACTTGCTGGAAACACCAATAGGGTGGGGTATGTTTTATGTTAACACTACTTGCTAGAAGCACCTTTAGGGTGGGGTATGTTTTATGTTAACACTTTACTTGCTGGAAACACTATTAAGGTGGAGTATGTTTTATGTTAACACTTTAATTGCTGGAAACACTATTAAGGTGGAGTATGTTTTATGTTAACACTTTACTTGCTGGAAACACTATTAAGGTGGGGTATGTTTTATGTTAACACTTTAATTGCTGGAAACACTATTAAGGTGGAGTATGTTTTATGTTAACACTTTAATTGCTGGAAACACAATTAGGTTGGGGTATGTTTCTATAAATTGGGTGAATGGACTTAATAGGGCTAATATTCCAAGCATAATTACCTTTACATAGTAAAACCTTGCACAAGGACCACCTCACTAAATGGGGCACTCTGCTTAAAGGACACTTTATTTTATTAATGTGTGTACTTGTAAATAAAGAAGGTGTACAATTTAAAGGTTTTTGTTGAATCCAGTAGAACCAGTACATAGGTGGTCACTATCTTTAGAAGTGTGTAGGTAATAGAGTTGCTCAGACATCTTGTGGTTGGTCCAGGGTTCATACCAGGAACCTTTAGACTTGGAGTCCAATACCTGGACCTCTCAATCACCATTGCTACTATGTTGTTTTGTTGATGGCAATAAACTATTTCTTTGTTACATGCAAGATTTTTTAAAATTTTAAACATACTACTTAATATTTCATTTAAGCACAAGAATTTTGTATACATTTGATATTTCCTTTTTTTATGAAAGCTTGATAGTTTCTTGTTGGAGCCCTTGTAGCAGAGCAGTTTGAGTTTGCCCTTAGCCACGCTTTACATATGTTCGAGTCTTGGTCAGGGTAAATATCGGGGTAGGTCTTTCTGCTGATCTGTGGATAGTCCCTGGGTGTAAATCTGGGGTCTTTCTGTGTGAGAAAGGTGAGGAGATTGTGATAATGGTCAGAATTGTGTCGCTGCCATTTATACAAAAATCACACCAATGTGTCACAATGATTTATCTGAAAATGTCAAAAGCAAAAATCGGAAAAACAAAAAAAAAGGTAATAAAATTATAACTTTCTTGATCATATTGTTATAGTACAATGATGTTCTGGAGATGCTCGAAGGTTTTGAGAGAGTCAACCTGATGGGTATATACAAGAAGTACAAGCCGACAGTACCTTTCACGGGAAATGTGAAAACATGGTAAGTTGATAATCTATGACAGAGTCCCAGAAAAAAAGGAGTCCAGTTCCTGTTAACTTCTCTATTAAGCTTTCAAATCTTATATACCTGATACTCTCTAGAACAATCACAATTAGTCAATTTCATTAAGTACCCATAATACAGGGTTGAGAAATGTGGGATATACACTGCTAAATCCTTTATTTCTCCTCCACAACCTTTATACTAGGTATTCAATAGAATCGTCTCGATGTGACAATTTCATTGAGTACCCACAATATAGGGTTTGGTTGAGAATTATGGGATATAAAGCTCTTGCTATTTCCTTTATTTCTCCTCCAAACCCTTTAAACCTGGTACTCGTTAGAAATGTCTAAATGAGACAATTTCATTGAGTACCCACAATATGGGGTTTGGTTGAGAATTATGGGATATACAGCTCTTGCTATTTCCTTTATTTCTCCTCCAAACCCTTTATACCTGGTACTTGTTAGAAATGCCTAAATGAGACAATTTCATTGAGTACCCACAATATAGGGTTTGGTTGAGAATTATGGGATATACAGCTCTTGCTATTTCCTTTATTTCTCCTCCAAACCCTTAATACCTGGTACTTGTTAGAAATGCCTACATGAGACAATTTCACTGAATACCCACAATATGGGGTTTGCTTGAGAAGGATGTTCCTCCATTTTGCTTTTATTCCTATCTACAAAATGATGTTCCTTCATTTTGTTTCTATTCATAACTAAAAAAGGTTGTTTCACTATTTTGCTTTCATTTCTAACTACAAAAGGATTTTCCTCTATTTTGCTTATATTCCAAACTACAAAAGTATGTTCCTACAGTTTGCTTTCATCTTAGGTACAAAGGATGTTCCTTCATTTCGCTTTCATTCTCAAGTGCTTTGACTCAAAAGTTAAAAAAGAACGTTCCTCCATTTTGCATTCATTTCCATTCCGTACTACAAAAGGTTATTCCCAAGTTTTGTTTTTATTCTAAAGTGAAGTCTTCTCCTGCATGTTGTTTCAAATACAGAAAGTATGATTATATATTGGCTTCCAGTCAAAAAAAGTAATTTCTACATTTTGCTTTCATGCCTGTATACAAAATATATGTTTAAATTTTGCTTTCAAATACAAGTACAGAAAGGATGTTTCTATACTTTGCTTTTAGTCTTACGTACAAAAGAAGGGATGTTCCTAGATTTTGCTTTCGCTGTTGTTATTTTAGTTTTTAATTCTTCATTTCAATGTTAATAACAAACAACAGACCCCTACATATTGCTTTCAATGTTGATTGTAAAGCATTTTAGTTTATATATTGTGCTTTCAATGTGACTTAAAGTCAGGGTTTAACAACATTTTATGTGTTAATTACAAACATAGTACGCCCTCATTTTGCTTTTAAAGTTAATTACAAACAACGTTCCCCTACATTTTGCTTTCAGCATCCTTACTAAAGAATGGATATCAATAAAGAGCTTACAGAGAGCTCTTAAAACTGCACATAAAACATTGCAGTCTTGGTCTATGTGAGTTATATATGGTAAATTTATGACTCCCTTTTCTGTTATGGCAATGATATAGTTAGAAATGCCAACCTTTGTTATGGCAAGTCTATGTTATAGCATAGAATTATCAACAGTCACCAACCTCTTAACATCTGCATTATTGTTTCATGGCTTATACCTCGATTGAGAATTGCTTTAATTATAAATGTATATTGGATGTTATCTGAGACATGATACTGTCTTTATTTGTATAATACTTCTGAGCTCTTTCAGTGGTTATTGCAAGAAAAATGATTTAACACCTATGAAGACACTTTAACATACTTTCATTGTTATTTAAACGTTGTTTTCATCTTATAATATATGCACTTATGTATCACATCATCATTTCTGCATTTTTTTCTTTGAAAAAACATTATTTCTTTTGCCCATGTTAGCATAGCAGTACAGTCCTTCTTATATTTAGCTCTCCTGATTATAATACAGAAGCTGCTTGACAGCAGGACAGCACAGTTATGGCAGCATGCAAATGAATTTTATAACAAATATCAACTGGTTCATATATGTAAGCTACTTTTCTTATATATTTTAATTTCTTCATCAGTAAGAAGCATGGAGTGGAATGTATGCATAATCAAAATATTGAAGGTTTGACAAATATCTTGCTCTGTTAATGAAAAGGTCAAGGCCAGACTTACAATAGAAAGGTCACGGTCAAACTCACCACAGAAAGGTAGGGGTCAAACTAATAATAAAAAGGTAAGATGTCAAACTTACAATGGAAAGGGCAAAGTCAAACTTACAATAGAAAGGACTAGATGAAAGTTACCATAGAAAGGTAGGGGTCAAACTAACAATACATAGGATGGAGTTCAGTCATACAATGGAAAGGTCGAGGTCAAACTTACAATGGAAAGGTCAAAGTCAGTCATACAATGGAAAGGTCAAGGTCAGACTAATAATGGAAAGGTCAAGGTCAGTCATACAATGGAAAGGTCGAGGTCAGACTTATAATGGAAAGGTCAAGATCAGTCATACAATGGAAAGGTCTAAGTCAGTCATACAATGGAAAGGTCCAAGTCAGTTATACAATGGAAAGGTCAAGGTCAGTCATACAATGAAAAAGTCGAGGTCAAACTTACTATCTAATAGTCGAGGTCAAACTTACTATCTAAAGGTCAAGGTCAAACTTACTATCTAAAGGTCGAGGTCAAACTAACTATCTAAAGATTGAGGTCAAACTAACTATCTAAAGATCGAGGTCAAACTTACTATCTAAAGATCGAGGTCAAACTTAAAATGGAAAGGTCAAGATCAGTCATAAAATAGGAAGGTCTTGGTCAAACCTACTTTGGAAAGGTCAAGGTCATTTATTCACTCATTATGATTGGCCTTATGAGAGCAAAGAAACAGCTTGCTTACGTTTTAAAAAAATGTATTTATTATTACAGCATTGTGTAAAAAGAATAAACACACTTCCTAAGAAATTCTCAAATAAGAATGACATTATATTACATTGGTTGAGACATATTCAGAGTACATCTTTTTTTATTGTGTTGCAATATCTTAAGTTATCTATATACATTGCCCCAACATAATTATAGGCATATCGATGAGATCCATCTGTTATTGGTTATAATGATCTCAAGAAAAATCTGGAGTCTAACCGGACCGGCTCCAGGTATGGAAGGTCCTGGGTTCGATCCCGGGCCATGACATACCAAAGTCGTTAAAAAAAATGGTAGTGGTATAGCTCCCTTGCTTATGTTCAAGGGTAGTTCCACGACTGGTTGGCTTTGTGTCAGGAAAATGTGACTGGTTGTGGTATCATGCCAGGTATGCTATACACAGTGAAGGCAGCACTATATCTGCTTCAAGTGGACACCGTCTCCAGATAACTGAAATACTGTTGGTTGGACGATAAACCCAATAAGCAAACATAAACCTTGTGTCTCAGAAAGGCATCTGGAAGACATCCCCCCATTAAGATTTGTCCCTAAGAAGCATCAAAAACCCAATACGTGAGGGGCTGAATATACAAGTTATGTCTTTTTTGAAAGCAAAGGTTGGTATATCTACTGAAAAACTGTTATTATTTTGTGTGTTTGTATGGAAAGTGGTAAAGTTGTATATAATCAATGTATATTTTTCATTAGAGCAGTAGTTACAAGGCCTAATAATTAAATGTTATAATGCAATATAGCATTAATTTGACTTCACTTGTTCATGCCAGAGAATTCTTTGTGTGTTTAAAAGATCGAAAACGCCAACTGAAATTTCTTTGATTTACACTAAAAAAAACACCACCACACCCATACTGTGTGTACCACTGTTTAACACTTGATCACTAATTCTAAATTTGTCACAATTTACACATATTCTGTAATAACACAATAAAAAAACACTTTCCAATAAATTTTTAATAAATCAAAACCAGTTTTAACACAGTAAAAAACACAGTTTGTCAGTTTAAGCACATCCTAAACATATTTCACATTTTGATAAATTTTGACAAAACATAATATTTTATTCACAATTATCATACATTTGTTAGTAGATCATACATTTGTTAGTTTTTAAAAAATAATTTTAAACTATTCATGTTACACTTGGAGAACAAAATTGCTTTCGTAATGTAGCAACGACTTCTTAAAGTGCTAAATTCAAGTGTTTATTCTCATTATTATTGTGTTATGATTTTATGTTATTTTTATTATTTTGGTTTTTACCTGAGTTTGTGTTAATTGGGTGGAAGAAACTTTTTTAAACTTATAAGAATAATGCTCAACAGTGTTTTAAGATGAATATCCCACAGTAATTATGGAGGGTATACAGTCGTTTATTTAAATCTTCAGTGAATTCCTGGTAGTTTGATTGGAACAGGCTAAACTTCAATTTGTTTCCCTTTTTTTATTCATAGTGCATTGATATCGAAAATTTATCTAATTTTATTGAATTTCTTTGAAACAGTTAAAAGATTTTTTTAAGACATGTTTATTTAGCATTTAATTAAAGATCCTAGGTTAAACCAGTCTTCAGATAAAACCCTTAGTTCTGCAGATTCTCAGATAACAGTAATAACTGTGCATGCTTTGCATAAGATGTAAAATGGCATTATGTATGAAGAAAGGGTAAAAAAACAAATATCCTGAATGAAAGCCTTACTGGATTCCTATGTAATTATTGTGAAAGTCCATTATAATCAACAGCAAAATGGTACAAGGTGCATGCAGATACATGTTTATATAATAGCTGGGAGGGGATGTAGAGACCTGGCCATATGGAGTATGAGAAGTCATTGAAAAGACAAATTATTATTATATTTTATATTGATGATAAAAAGTAATTACTCACAAATTTACTCCAACAGTCAGCATTAAAAGGCTGCAAGTAAACTTTTTAAAAAAGGATTAAAATTCTGTAAGGTAGCTTTATTAGGATACTGGCAAAAAACACCAATAAACTGAAACTATTACAAACTTGTTAACAAACTTTAAGAACGACCCCCCTGCATTTAATATTTAATGTATCAGTGCTGAATAGGTTTGATAGAAGAAAAATTACAAGCTTTAATTTGTATAAAGTATTGATTTCTCAAAAGATATATGGATCTACATTGATTTATGCAAACAATTTTTACATGTCCACAAACAATACACACTCCAAACACTACTTGCAAGCTTTATAAACATCCCTCCATCATATTCTTCTATTACCTTTCTACATTGCAGGTGACACTTAATGTAATGGTGTCTCTTATTTATAGAAGACAGTTATGAGATGAATTTCCTAATTTATGTAGATTTGCTATAAAAGAACACAAAAAACATTTAAACTTCACACACTCACGCACACAAAAAACTTAATGATCAACCCTGATTTGTATTATTCCATTTCCCTTCTACATTGTAGGTGGCACTTTGCTTACCGGTGTATATTGGAGGAGACGGTGAGGAGGAGGAGGAAGATGTGGTCTTGGAATCACATCAAGACCCACCGAGACTACAAGAACCGTTACCGACAGGCCTACATCTCCAAACTGGAGAGCAAGAAGGTTGCGAGCACTCTTCAGAAGGAGTTAGATGTATGTATAGTAACATTCTCTTTAACCAACTTTTAATTCTGTGATCGGACCTGGTAGTGCAATTGGTAAACGTTATCTTCAGATAAGGTAGGCCTCAGGTTCAATCCCAGGTTGCAACATACCAAAGTCATTAAAAATGATAGTGGTAAAGCTGGGTTGTTAACGCTCAAGCAAATATAAGGGTAGTTACATGGCTTGTTGGCTTGGTGTCAGAATAATGGGACTGGGTGTGGTATCATGCTAGGTGTTCTCGGCATGCTATACACAGTGAAGGCAGCACTATATCTGTTTCAAATGGACACCGTCTCCAGATAACTGAAATACTGTTGGTGGGATGGTAAACCCAATAAACAAACAAACAAATTATGTGTCATGGGAACATTTGTGGAAGTTTTTAAGAGGAAATAAAAATTAAAAGTTATATGATAGATAGTAAAATATGAAAATACATTGGTTGATATTCCAATTTTTCTATTAATATCTTGATGTATTTCCTTCTATGGTATCTGATATTTCTATATTTATTGTAACAGGAATGTGAAAAGTACCTGGACGTGTTCAACATAACGGTGATACGACAACAAGCTGAAGTGGAGACAGTGAAACGGGGCTTGAAACGTGCCGAGGAGAAGAAACAGGCTGGATGGTTTGGAGGCTGGCTGGGAGGCAAGAAGAAGGAAAGCAAAGGGAAAGGCGATGCTCAAGCTATTCGTAAGTGTAGTTTAGATGGGAATTTTTTGTTTTGTTTTTTAAGGTATAGATACCTTGTGGAAAAAATGAAAAAAAAAAATACCTTTAAAACATAAAGGGTATAACTTTTTGTAAATCTAATCAGTGTTTCTAACTGAGCACGATGTGCTGAAGGTGAGTGTTTCTGAAACCCCTTTGTCTGTCGTGCAGCATGTGGTGTCAACAATTTGCTTGTGCAAGCACTTGAGGCTACATTTTTTACCCAATCTTCAGCAAATGTTAGAATGTTTGCCTGAAGGAAATTTTGAATGACTTTGTTACTGGATTACGTGGAATCAACAAAAAGGTCACTTTTAAATCTTAGAAAACACTTATGAACACCCAAGATGCCAAATTTATCGTCCAAGCCTCACCAAACTTGGTCAGAATGTTTGTCTGCATTAAATCTTGGATGAGTTCGTAACTGGGTCATGTGGGTTCAGAAAGTAGATCACTGGGTCATGTCTTAGAAAGAACTCTCTAGCTGCCATATTTATCACCCAGTCTTAACAAAAGATTTCTTTAGTAAATAATTCTCAATCCCTTGATGCAAGATATGAGCCTATTGAAATCTTGAGTCCTCAGGTGAGTGAGTGAGGGCCCATCATGGCCCTCTTGTTTTTGTGTCCAGCCCTGCGGTTTTGACAATAAAACACATTTCCAATGCTAACGTAGCTTTTTTATTCTCAAGAAAATTCTCAAAGTAGGTAAAAAATAATCTTGCCCATGGTAAGTGGAAGTTAAGTCAAAGTAGTTGTAAAATGCTGAAGAGAAACTGAAACTGAGTGGCAATAATATATTCACAAAGTTAAATAATACAAGATAATGTCACAATTCTGGCTATGTCTAAAGGAGTTCTTATTCTTATTACAGAGGAGCAGTTTTATGAGCAGTTCAATGCAGATGAGAAAGCCAAGCTCTATGAGGCCATTGGTTACCAGGAAAATGAAGCTGACCCAACTCTGCCAAAGGAGGTAGGATTTTGTGAATTGGGGTTTTAAATTCAAAATTTTATTTGCTATCATCAGTTGTGTAAAGTTTGTCTAATGGAAATGATACTTCCCTCTCTTCCTATTGGATATTATGTTTCAATTACGTCACTTACGACATCATAACTTATCTAAGAAAATGTCAGCACTTTTTAAAAAAACATTTTTGTCATATTGATCGGTTTTCTTTTCATTGCTTGCATTTGAAAAAGCCCTCAGGAAGTGCAGGGTTAGAGCTCTGTAAAACCAGTTTAAGCACTTTAGTCAGTCCCTTTTGCCGACTGACTGTTCCAAGGCGGTAACTGTTGGGTTTGCTCTTTTTGTCAAATGACTCATCACAGATTTGTTCTTATTTTTATTGGTATATGTTGCAATGCTCATAGGTCTTGTTGTGATCCATTTTAAATGAGTTCAGTTACAAAGTTTTTGATATATTGCCAATCCAAATACAGTTTACTGCTCTTTTCTTCCAAATATGCATCAGATCCATTAACATGTTGTTAAGGTACAATAATATTGTCAATTGGTGTTAATGATTTACATTTGGTGGTGGTGCCCATGGCCTAGTGGTAGTGTCCCCAATTTGTAACTCCTCTTACTCTGACTTCTTAGCCTCTCACCATTCGAGGGAAATGACTTAATGTGAAAAGGTCTTCCAGCTGATTTGTGGTGCACCATTGTTATACCTGGGGTCTGCCTCCACCAAAGAGCTGTTGCTTTAATGATCATAAATGATCACTGCAATGTATTTGAAAAACAAACAAAACAAACAGATTTACATTAGTCATTAAATATTTTTATTCGGCAGCTCATAGAGAGAGGAGAGAGAGAGAGGGAGAGAGAGAGAGAGAGAGAGAGAGAGAGAGAAGCTTGATATTTGTTAAAGAGCCATTGTTCTCCCTGACTAAAGACCATATTTAAAAAATTATTCTTATAAGCCCAAGTCAGCCCAAGTCATACTTTTTATACAAATAAATATTAGTATATATTTTATGTTGTTCAGTAGTATTTGTAAGTTAAAAGTACTTAAGATAAAATGCAATTCTAAATTTCAAACAAATAGCTTTATATATACATTGAAAAATGATACTTACTTAAGACAATTTAAACGGGAAACAGACATTTTTAGTCCTGAAAGAAGTTGTTTGTTTATCCTTGATAAATTAATGGGAATGTTTATATATTTGTCCAGTTTGTTGCAATTCGACTGGTAACCAAGCTGAACAACTTGTCCGTGTGCTTGACAGATGACAGTAAGAGGTAAGACTTTAGATTGGTTTTTCAAGATCTGGCTAAAAAATGATAAGGAAACTAGTTTTAAATGGGACCTTTAATAACTTTCGAAATAAATTAATTTCATTCATTGGAACTCTTAAGCTTTGGTTCTTTTACCCTTTCCAATTTGCATCATGATAATAACAATAATAAAGATATTAGTATTTATTTAATAATGAAAATCCAGATTAAAGCCTTAAAAACTTAGTTAAATCTTGATAATGAGTTTGAAATAAGATGGTCTTGTTTGGAGCATAAGTTCAACACAAATCTATGGATTCACTCCAAACGTGGCACATGGATATCTTCTGGGATGTAGAATAGAAATACAGTGAAAATGAAACCTAACTCTAGCTAATCTTACTCTTGAATAATCACCTACTGTATACCATCTTTTTGTTAAAAATCTTCTTACCTTAATTGATCTTCTGTTTCCATAGCGATCCCCAGATTCTGAAGCTTCAGCTGAAAAATGTGTTTGCCTCCGTTGGACAGAGACCTGCTGCTGGTGCCATCAAGTAAGTCATTTTTATCTGTCTATCAACATGTGCATGAACACGTGTACGTCCTAAGAATTATTTTGTCTGTCTGTCAGCTGTTAAACATGGTATCCAACAATTTGTCTGTACCAAATACATGTAACCATATAAAACCACTGCTTTAGGGGATTTTGTTGGAAGTTGTAAAAGGGGCATAAATCTGCCATGATTAATTTAATGGTTACCTGCCCTTTCCAGATGTGTTCTCCTTTTCATAGTAAACAAGTATTACAAGTTTGAAATGAGAATGTTGATTTTAAAGATGGTATCCGACAGTTTGCCTATATTAAATACATGTACCAATATCTAACCACCGCTTTGGGGAATTTGGTCATACTTGTTGCATAAACACACACTGTAGTCTAAAAAGACAATGACAATTAAGAAAAAAGTGCTCTAAATGTACATTCCTTCCAACTCTATAAAAAGCACGATAGTGATCACCGCTAAAAATAGATATCGATGTCAGAGCGGATTACCCGCATGACAATATGATGTGATCCTAAAAGAAAGTGGTCTTGTGGTTTTCTAAGTTTAAAAATAGCTATCTCTGCTGCATGGCTTGAATAGGAAATACCTGATTGTAATGATGATTTGGGTGTAATGCTTCACTTTTCACATAGATCTAGGGTATCAATGAACAGCATCGACTAATTTGGTTATTTGATAAACAAAATATTTGGTCCAAACTGTCCGATACCTTAACCTTAAATATGTGACCTTAACCCTGATGGCACTTTGACCTTTCAGAGTTGACCTGAAGATGGACAAGTTCAACATTCAGGGCACCCAGCAGGGAGACTTTGTGCCTCGGATGGTGTCGACCCCGCCCAAGTCAGTGATGGGAGTCAGCGAACAACAACAGGCTCTGTCGCTACTTGATGTTCTGTTTGAGACCAACCCTCTGGATGGACTCTGCGACACGAGGGTGCGCGTCCACGCCAGACCTCTGCAGATTATATATGATGCTGTAAGTTGTAGGTCTTTTGTAGAAAAGTCAAGGCCAGGATGACATTTTTTTTATATTAGCAAATAAATGTTTTAAAAGAATGAAGTTACTGTACAGTGTTACATTTTTTTTTTCATTTGTTAACTTGTTAAGGCATACAAATTTAATGGGCCAATTATTTCAGGTGCAGCCCTGAAACGAGATGTTTATTCTTTAGAAAGACGATAACTTTTGTATCATTAATAGTAAATACCTCCTGTTTATTTTTTATTTGTAAGAAGTGGTTACTCTAGAAGGAATATTTTAAATTAATATTAATACAAGTACTTTACTACTCAGCTATTAAGAAATCAAAACTTATAAAATTGATGTTTTTGCTATTTGCCATTTCACTTCCTTATTTCAGATTACGGTCAATCAGCTGGCAGAGTTTTTCCAGCCACCCAAAGACATTCAACTCAAACAGTATGTATACCTATACTTTTATAAACACCACTTTTGTGTAACTAGCATTGCATGGCAGATTTGTAGGAATATTTTGTCTATTATCATGGTCTTGTTCGGAGCATAAGTTCAACACAAGACTATGGATTCACTCCAAACGTGGAACATGGATATCTTCTGGGGTGTAGAATAGAAATACAGTGCACATGAAATCTAACTCTAGCTAATCTTACTCTTTAATAATCACCCTTTGTTGATTTTGCATTAAAATAGTCTGTTCTGAAAAACGGGTGACACACGTACTGTGGAACACACATCAGATCTCCAGATAGTGGCAGTAATGTGTTGTAATGTGTTGTAATATTGTTATGCAATACATTCCTTAATTCTCAATTACATCCGATATTTTTAGTATATCATCTTTCACAAAATCATACGGTCAATTATGTTAAGTTACATTTGGAGGGTTAATGTGCAGCTGTTCAAAGAAATACATGTTTGTACCTTAAAGGCATTGGAACATGGATTATCTGGCTTACCACTGTGATGACAGTGGGAGGTTCATGGATTGGGGAAAGGAAGTTGGGGTGGGGTAAGAACACTAAAGAAGGCCATTTTTAACGCTTTTAAGATTAAAATCAACTTTCAGCATTCTGTGAGGCTTTACAGTTAAAAATAGAAAGTGATAAACATTAATATATCTTTAACACAGTAAGAAAAATGCTCAGCCAGTGGGTAGCACAAAGCTGGGGACCCTTACTAGGAGAATGCACTGAGCTAACAGAGTAGCCTACAAATTCTTTCCCTATCAACCCACATCATCTGTACATATTGCAGGTTGTCCCAGGCTGCCATGTCCAAGTATGAGGAAATCAAGGAACAATCTGCCACTGGCCTGCAGCATGCCATAGACCTGAAGAAGTACACAGAAATAGCTGTAGATCTACAGTCTTCATATGTCATAGTACCACATGGTGGCCTGCTGACTAAACAGAAGTAAGTATGTCATGCCATAGACTTGAAGAAGTACACAGAAATAGCTGTAGATCTCCAGTCTTCTTATGTCATAGTACCACATGGTGGCCTGCTGACTAAACAGAAGTAAGTATGACATGCCATTGACTTGAAGAAGTATACAGAAATATCTGTAGATCTTTAGTCTTCTTACGTCATAGTACCACATGGTGGCCTGCTTACTAAACAGAAGTAAGTATGACATGCCATTGACTTGAAGAAGTACACAGAAATAGCTGTAGATCTCCAGTCTTCTTATGTCATAGTACCACATGGTGGCCTGCTGACTAAACAGAAGTAAGTATGACATGCCATTGACTTGAAGAAGTATACAGAAATATCTGTAGATCTCTAGTCTTCTTACGTCATAGTACCACATGGTGGCCTGCTTACTAAACAGAAGTAAGTATGACATGCCATTGACTTGAAGAAGTACACAGAAATAGCTGTAGATCTCTAGTCTTCTTACGTCATAGTACCACATGGTGGCCTACTTACTAAACAGAAGTAAGTATGACATGCCATAGACTTGAAGAAGTACACAGAAATAGCTGTAGATCTCCAGTCTTCTTATGTCATAGTACCACATGGTGGCCTGCTGACTAAACAGAAGTAAGTATGACATGCCATTGACTTGAAGAAGTATACAGAAATATCTGTAGATCTTTAGTCTTCTTACGTCATAGTACCACATGGTGGCCTGCTTACTAAACAGAAGTAAGTATGACATGCCATTGACTTGAAGAAGTACACAGAAATAGCTGTAGATCTCCAGTCTTCTTATGTCATAGTACCACATGGTGGCCTGCTGACTAAACAGAAGTAAGTATGACATGCCATTGACTTGAAGAAGTATACAGAAATATCTGTAGATCTCTAGTCTTCTTACGTCATAGTACCACATGGTGGCCTGCTTACTAAACAGAAGTAAGTATGACATGCCATTGACTTGAAGAAGTACACAGAAATAGCTGTAGATCTCTAGTCTTCTTACGTCATAGTACCACATGGTGGCCTACTTACTAAACAGAAGTAAGTATGACATGCCATTGACTTGAAGAAGTACACAGAAATAGCTGTAGATCTCTAGTCTTCTTACGTCATAGTACCACATGGTGGCCTGCTTACTAAACAGAAGTAAGTATGACATGCCATTGACTTGAAGAAGTACACAGAAATAGCAGTAGATCTACAGTCTTCATATGTCATAGTACCACATGGTGGCCTGCTTACTAAACAGAAGTAAGTATGACATGCCATTGACTTGAAGAAGTACACAGAAATAGCTGTAGATCTCTAGTCTTCTTATGTCATAGTACCACATGGTGGCCTGCTTACTAAACAGAAGTAAGTATGACATGCCATTGACTTGAAGAAGTACACAGAAATAGCAGTAGATCTACAGTCTTCATATGTCATAGTACCACATGGTGGCCTGCTGACTAAACAGAAGTAAGTATGACATGCCATTGACTTGAAGAAGTATACAGAAATATCTGTAGATCTATAGTCTTCTTACGTCATAGTACCACATGTTGGCCTGCTGACTAAACAGAAGTAAGTATGTCATGCCATAGACTTGAAGAAGTTCACAGAAATAGCTGTAGATCTCCAATCTTCTTATGTCATAGTACCACATGGTGGCCAGCTGACTAAACAGAAGTAAGTATGTCATGCCATAGACTTGAAGAAGTACACAGAAATAGCTGTAGATCTCCAGTCTTCTTATGTCATAGTACCACATGGTGGCCAGCTGACTAAACAGAAGTAAGTATGTCATGCCATAGACTTGAAGAAGTACACAGAAATAGCTGTAGATCTCCAATCTTCTTATGTCATAGTACCACATGGTGCCCAGCTGACTAAACAGAAGTAAGTATGTCATGCCATAGACCTGAAGAAGTACACAGGAATAGCTGTAGATCTGTAGTCTTCATATGTCATAGTACCACATGGTGGCCTGCTTACTAAACAGAAGTAAGTATGACATGCCATTGACTTGAAGAAGTACACAGGAATAGCTGTAGATCTCTAGTCTTCATATGTCATAGTACCACATGGTGGCCTGCTTACTAAACAGAAGTAAGTATGACATGCCATTGACTTGAAGAAGTACACAGAAATAGCTGTAGATCTCTAGTCTTCATATGTCATAGTACCACATGGTGGCCTGCTTACTAAACAGAAGTAAGTATGACATGCCATTGACTTGAAGAAGTACACAGAAATAGCTGTAGATCTCCAATCTTCTTATGTCATAGTATCACATGGTGGCCAGCTGACTAAACAGAAGTAAGTATGTCATGCCATTGACTTGAAGAAGTATACAGAAATATCTGTAGATCTCCAATCTTCATATGTCATAGTACCACATGGTGGCCTGCTGACTAAACAGAAGTAAGTATGACATGCCATTGACTTGAAGAAGTACACAGAAATAGCTGTAGATCTCTAGTCTTCTTATGTCATAGTACCACATGGTGGCCTGCTTACTAAACAGAAGTAAGTATGACATGCCATTGACTTGAAGAAGTACACAGAAATAGCAGTAGATCTACAGTCTTCATATGTCATAGTACCACATGGTGGCCTGCTGACTAAACAGAAGTAAGTATGACATGCCATTGACTTGAAGAAGTATACAGAAATATCTGTAGATCTATAGTCTTCTTACGTCATAGTACCACATGTTGGCCTGCTGACTAAACAGAAGTAAGTATGTCATGCCATAGACTTGAAGAAGTTCACAGAAATAGCTGTAGATCTCCAATCTTCTTATGTCATAGTACCACATGGTGGCCAGCTGACTAAACAGAAGTAAGTATGTCATGCCATAGACTTGAAGAAGTACACAGAAATAGCTGTAGATCTCCAGTCTTCTTATGTCATAGTACCACATGGTGGCCAGCTGACTAAACAGAAGTAAGTATGTCATGCCATAGACTTGAAGAAGTACACAGAAATAGCTGTAGATCTCCAATCTTCTTATGTCATAGTACCACATGGTGCCCAGCTGACTAAACAGAAGTAAGTATGTCATGCCATAGACCTGAAGAAGTACACAGGAATAGCTGTAGATCTGTAGTCTTCATATGTCATAGTACCACATGGTGGCCTGCTTACTAAACAGAAGTAAGTATGACATGCCATTGACTTGAAGAAGTACACAGGAATAGCTGTAGATCTCTAGTCTTCATATGTCATAGTACCACATGGTGGCCTGCTTACTAAACAGAAGTAAGTATGACATGCCATTGACTTGAAGAAGTACACAGAAATAGCTGTAGATCTCTAGTCTTCATATGTCATAGTACCACATGGTGGCCTGCTTACTAAAGTTTAAACAGAAGTAAGTATGACATGCCATTGACTTGAAGAAGTACACAGAAATAGCTGTAGATCTCCAATCTTCTTATGTCATAGTATCACATGGTGGCCAGCTGACTAAACAGAAGTAAGTATGTCATGCCATTGACTTGAAGAAGTATACAGAAATATCTGTAGATCTCCAATCTTCATATGTCATAGTACCACATGGTGGCCTGCTGACTAAACAGAAGTAAGTATGACATGCCATTGACTTGAAGAAGTACACAGAAATAGCTGTAGATCTCCAGTCTTCATATGTCATAGTACCACATGGTGGCCTGCTGACTAAACAGAAGTAAGTATGACATGCCATTGACTTGAAGAAGTACACAGAAATAGCTGTAGATCTCTAGTCTTCATATGTCATAGTACCACATGGTGGCCTGCTTACTAAAGTTTAAACAGAAGTAAGTATGTCATGCCATTGACTTGAAGAAGTTCACAGAAATAGCTGTAGATCTCTAGTCTTCATATGTCATAATACCACATGGTGGCCTGCTGACTAAACAGAAGTAAGTATGACATGCCATTGACTTGAAGAAGTACACAGAAATAGCTGTAGATCTTCAGTCTTCTTATGTCATAGTACCACATGGTGGCCTGCTGACTAAACAGAAGTAAGTATGACATGCCATTGACTTGAAGAAGTTCACAGAAATAGCTGTAGATCTCTAGTCTTCATATGTCATAGTACCACATGGTGGCCTGCTGACTAAACAGAAGTAAGTATGTCATGCCATTGACTTGAAGAAGTACACAGAAATAGCTGTAGATCTACAGTCTTCATATGTCATAGTACCACATGGTGGCCTGCTGACTAAACAGAAGTAAGTATGACATGCCATTGACTTGAAGAAGTTCACAGAAATAGCTGTAGATCTCTAGTCTTCATATGTCATAATACCACATGGTGGCCTGCTGACTAAACAGAAGTAAGTATGACATGCCATTGACTTGAAGAAGTACACAGAAATAGCGGTAGATCTCCAGTCTTCTTATGTCATAGTACCACATGGTGGCCTGCTGACTAAACAGAAGTAAGTATGTCATGCCATATACTTGAAGAAGTACACAGAAATAGCTGTAGATCTCCAATCTTCTTATGTCATAGTACCACATGGTGGCCTGCTGACTAAACAGAAGTAAGTATGACATGCCATAGACTTGAAGAAGTACACAGAAATAGCTGTAGATCTCTAGTCTTCGTATGTCATAGTACCACATGGTGGCCTGCTGACTAAACAGAAGTAAGTATGACATGCCATAGACTTGAAGAAGTACACAGAAATAGCTGTAGATCTCTAGTCTTCGTATGTCATAGTACCACATGGTGGCCTGCTTACTAAACAGAAGTAAGTATGACATGCCATTGACTTGAAGAAGTACACAGAAATAGCTGTAGATCTCTAGTCTTCGTATGTCATAGTACCACATGGTGGCCTGCTGACTAAACAGAAGTAAGTATGTCATGCCATAGACTTGAAGAAGTACACAGAAATAGCTGTAGATCTCCAGTCTTCATATGTCATAGTACCACATGGTGGCCTGCTGACTAAACAGAAGTAAGTATGTCATGCCATAGACTTGAAGAAGTACACAGAAATAGCTGTAGATCTCTAGTCTTTGTATGTCATAGTACCACATGGTGGCCTGCTGACTAAACAGAAGTAAGTATGTCATGCCATAGACTTGAAGAAGTACACAGAAATAGCTGTAGATCTCCAGTCTTCTTATGTCATAGTACCACATGGTGGCCTGCTGACTAAACAGAAGTAAGTATGTCATGCCATAGACTTGAAGAAGTACACGGAAATAGCTGTAGATCTCCAGTCTTCTTATGTCATAGTACCACATGGTGGCCTGCTGACTAAACAGAAGTAAGTATGTCAGGCCATTGACTTGCAGAAGTTCACAGAAATAGCTGTAGATCTCCAGTCTTCTTATGTCATAGTACCACATGGTGGCCTGCTGACTAAACAGAAGTAAGTATGTCATGCCATAGACTTGCAGAAGTACACAGAAATAACTGTAGATCTCAAATCTTCATTTATCATAGTACCACATGGTGGCCTACTGACTCAGCAGAGGTAAGTTTATGATGCCGTAGACTTAATTGAAGTACACAGAAAAATAGTTGTGGATCATCACAGTACCGTATAGTAGGATACTGACAAAACGAAAGTGAGTCATAGATTTGAACAAGAACATAGAAATCCGTAGATCTTCTTACATCACAATACCTCATGGTAACTTCTTCCCTGATTTTCATTTTTTAGCTTAAAAAAATATACAATAGCTTGTAGGACCATAACTCTTGTCCTTCTTCTATTTGAATCTTGAAAGTTTGTGATCAGATAAAGTGTTTAGCACAAGGTCCACAATTATTGTATGTGCATATAAGAATTACCCTTTTTTGAATCTGGCTTTAAAAGTGTTTACTGCATGTTCCTAAATGAATCACAACCTTTATATTTTCTGGTGTATTTATTTCAACTTTGGCATATAGGTAGCTTAAGTTAAGTAAAAAACCCCTTAAATTCTGGCTTTAAAGTTGGTATCCAACAGTTTGCCTCTATCAAATACATGTAACAACACCTTACCATTGCTTTGGGGAATTGAGTCATAATTTCCACATATATTCTTAGTATAAGGAAAGACGATTTTGAACACTGCCTACATTGTTAGACAGTAAAAATTGCCATAAAACACTCTAAAAGTTCAGTCATTCCAAATCTTTAGATAAGAACAATAGTGATTGATGCTAAAAATAGTCACCGATGTCAGAGCAGATTACCCGAATGACGATATAAAAGGGAGTTGTCACATGGTTTTCCTAGTTAAAAATAGCTATTTCTGCAGGTGGCTCAGAAATGAAATACTGTTTTGCAATGAGGAATGGGGATATATATTTTATTGTTCCCACAGATCTAGGACATCAATGAACAGCATTTTGCAGGACCTTTTCAGGTGACAATGATTTATTTGATTATTTGAGAAAAAATATTTTAGTCCAAACTGTGTTATACCACCTTTAATGCTGTTTCCTTTTTAACACCCCGTTTCAGAGATGTTTCCAAACTCATCCTTGACCTTGGTAACCTCAAGGTCAGTACGGAGAAGAACCAGTCAGAAGGTCAGATGGGGACGCTAGAGGATGTCATGCTTAAAGCCTATGACAAGTTCCACATAAACCTTGACAATATCCAGCTAATGATTGCTCATGCAGGTAAGGTGAAATCAGTTCACATGTCTTGTCTGCTTCTTTTAATTTGCCTTTTTTCTTCCTATTGTTCTTTCTCCATTTTCGCATTTAGATTGTGAAGGTATTTTTTTTACTTTTTTGTGACACAGCCTTCTGCCCATCCTCTATTTAAATAAGAAGCTTATTGTTTTGCAGATCTTGGTGGGTTGGTCAGTAGACACCACTTTTGTGTCTAATAGATGACCTAGAGATAACCAAAACACAAAATCCTCAAGCTTAGGGCGCCTGTGGCGTAGCGGTAGAATCGCCGATTTGTAACTTCTCTAATTTTCATGAAAGAAATTTATAAACACTAGACCTTCGGTGTACAAGGCTAGATGTCTGGACCAAATTTTACTAGACCTGTATGATTTTTTTGCATCTGGACTAAAAAGAATTAGTTTTATTCTGTTATTTATAAAGCAATGCCAGATTAGACATCTGAACATATCGGCAATCTCTGTAAAAGAATGATAAGCTAACCCAGGTGTTACAAGTGGTTAGGCTCAGTAACAGGCTGTTTGGTTTAGTTTTTTGTATGTTTTCATACTGATTCCGAATTTTGAAAAAAATATGGCTGAAAATTCTGGTGAACTGTTGGTGGACTCAGTGCACGGTCCACCAGGTTTTGTCAATGACTGCTTATCTGACTGCGTAGCCTCCCACCGCGTGGGTTCGTATCCCATTCAGGTCGAAGGGAGAAGGACTTAATGTGGGAAGGTCCTCCACCTGTGGTGCGCCGGTGGTTCTACCCAGATATTTGAGGGTCTTCCTCCACCAAAACAGCTGGACTTTGCTTTAATGATCGTAATTGGTTGCTGCAATGTATCTCAAAAACAAGCAGATAATAAAACTTAGTAGAAACATTGGTCAGTATGAGTACATAACCCCTTTTTGTTTTGAAATAAAGGTACAAAGGTCAAGGTAATTGTATCTTGGAAGCGTGACTTTAGTCTCCAATTTATACATTGAGAATTACACGGGCCACAATCCTCTAACTTAAAGGCAAAATCTACATACCTAAAACTTGGTTTGGAAATTGGTCATGATGATATGTTGATGTTATGTATTATGGGTTATGTTGCAGGAGAAGACTGGGTGCGTGCCAGGACCATGTCCAACTCTCCCCTCCATATCCTCCGTCCCATCTCTATCAGTATACTGCTGCAGAAATGTATGTTCGACAAGGATGCAAGGATGGCGAAGTAAGTGTGTTATGTTTGTAAAAAAAAAAAATACTTGATTTTCATTATGTTTTAAAAAATAAAAATTATGTTTATGAATTGTTTCTAAATTTTGTTTTATTATCTTCAGAATATATTTTTTTAAAGTTCTGTTATTGTTTAATACAATTTTATCAACTTCTAAATGGTTTAGCCTTTTACATATAAAGCAGGACAAAATAAACTATTTTTGTAAAATTAGTTTAAAAAAAACAAAATTGAAGTATGTAAAACCTCTCTTTCCCGTTCTCTTTCGATCTCTCTCTCTCACACACTCTGCCACTATGCCTCTCTCTCTCTCTCTCTCTCACTCTCTCATAGTCTCTCTCTCTCCCCCCACCCTCTCCCTTCCCCCTCTCTCTCTACCCTCGTCTGTCTCTTCTTTATACCTTATGTCCTTGTATATTAAATTATTCTCTTGTTTTATACACATTCCAGGATGAAGGTTGAGGGTGAACTCCCCTTACTCAGTGTGAATATCTCAGACCATCGACTTCAGGAGATTCTGTTCCTGGTCCAGAGTATCCCACTACCGGAAGGTCCGCCACCTGAGCCTGTGGATCAGTTTGCTGCTGTAAGATGATCTGTCATGTGATAATAGAGCTTTATTATATTACTAATTTATAAAAAATAAAGGGCTTGTTGAAAAATATCAAATGCATGAATTGTTTCCATGGTTTCAGTGACCTACTGACTGATGACCTTTGTAATGGTTAATTTTGATAAAATTGATTGAACACCATTGTTAAAAATATTGTAGGTCAAGCTCTTTGTCTTTCAATTTTTGATTATGCAGGTAAAATAATGCATCTGCTTTATGATTCTATGGTTACAGAAGCCTGCCAGCCGTTGTTCTAATGAAAAGCAGACTGTCAACTGATTCCTGTATTCCTTTATTTCTCCAATATTTTGGATCAAAATTCTAAATTCTGAATAACCTCCTATATTTACTATGTTTTCCTATATTTTTAAAAATATTCCTTATCATATATAAATATATTTTTAGTTAATTTGTTGCCGATAAATGAAGAAAGTAAATATTGATACTTCTTTCGGCTTCATTTTTTTTAAAGGTAAGAGAATTTCTATGCCTGCAACAGCATCACAATCCTTCAGACAATGCTGCTGTGCTCCTCTTCATTATCTGTATGGTCACCTTGCAAGGCAGTGCAATAGGACACAGGGTTTTTTAGGTGACCATTCAGATGATGGTGATGTGCTTTGCAGCGGCCTTTTGCCTGGATTACGATGTTTGTATAAATGCCTGTAAATGAAGTTGAAAACTCCTATATTTTGCCTCAAAACTATTCAAAAACTCCTATATTTGTTGCAAAAATATTCATGTATTCCTCCTATATTTTGGAGAAAGACCTGGTTGACAGCCTGTGAAAAGCAAAAACTGATAAGTCCGCTAGGTCTAGTGGTAAGACTCACCAACTTTTAACTCCTCAAACCCTGACTGAGTTGGTTTGAGTTCCAGTTGTAACGGCCGCAAAAGCTCAAGCGGTACCCTGGCTGAGTCAAACCAAAGACTTTAAAGTTGGTAGTAGTGGCTTCCCTTCTAACGCTTAGGGCTAAGGTACAGCATTAGGCCTGATTCGTCGGTGTCAGTATAATGGACTGGCTGGGTTCAGTCCCTGGGCACCTCATTATAGCCCCTGTGCTATAATGATAGAAATGTTGCAGCACAGTATCGGCAAAAATGCCGGCAAATCCCAATCCCAGTTCCAGTTGTTGAGGAAACTTTCATGCTGTACCCAGCCATTTGTCTGCAATCTTCCTCCACCATAAATAAGCTGGATGTCGGCGATATTACGAAAATTGTGTTGGTGAGATGTAGCAAAACAAAACTAACAAAATTATCTTAATGAAATGTATAAAAAAAAAAATATATCTTTTTTGTTTATCACAGGGTCCAAGTGACCTACCGACAGTTAACCTGGCTGAAGGTCGCCTGGTTGAAAAGGTCACGACTTACGTGACAGAGGACGAGGGTGGAGGCAAGTCTGTTGTGAGGTCGGAATCCAGCGAGTTTGTCAATGCAACAGACCTCGAGCTAAAGTTTGTCCTCAAAGAGGTAAATTAGAATGCTTAATTCCAACTTACTAGTGACAGCAATTAAAAATGAGGCTCTGTTATCTTATTACATTTATATAATGCATCCATAGTTCAGTCGGTAAAAATGTTCTTAGATAAGGGAGTGCTGGGTTTAAACCCCAGACCAATCACACAAAGTTAGTCCTTGAGCAATTCAATGGTTATTTTCTTCAGGTTCTCAGTAAATGGCACTCAAGGTGTAATCTTTTTTTCATGAATGTTCATGTAATGTCGGATTTTAGTGTTTTACGATGTTACATGTTTGAATATTTATGTCAACACTCGGCCTTCCGAGAATAAAATCACCTGATTTTTGTTTTCCAATTTTATCCAATGAAATCGAGCCAATTTCTTCACTCCAAAATGGTGACAAGGAATTGCGGTCAGCGAGAAAGATTCATAAAAAAAAGCAAAATTAAAGCAGACAGAAAGAAGTAGATTTTTTTCACAAGTTTTTGGAGTATTTTTATTAAGAAAAGTATACTTTAATAAAAATGTCGAAAACAAATGACATCTTTATTTTTTATTCAGCCAGTGTTAACATATATGAGACATTTGTGTGGATGTTATTTTTTTTTCACCAATAATAAAAAAAATCTGTTTGTAAACATCACACGCCATTTTGCCATGTTCTGGAAAGTATGATAAAGTGCAGAAGTTGTAAAAGGGGCATAAATCTGCCATTATTAATTTAATGGTTACTTGTCCTTTTCAGATGTGTTCTCCTTTTCATAGTAAACAAGCATAGCAAGTTTGAAATGAGAATGTTGGTTAACAAAAAGCTCCGGGTTCGATCTTGAACCGCAACATACCAAAATTGTTAAAAATGGTAGTGATACAGCTCCTTTGCTTAAGCTCAAGCAAATATAAGGGTAGTTCCATGACTGGTTGGCCTGGTGTCAGGTTTATGTGACTGGGTGTGGTATCATGCCAAGTGTTCACGGCAGACTATACACAGTGAAGGCAGCGCTACATCTGCTTTAAGTGGACATGATCTCCAGATAACATAAACAAACAAAATGATTATTGTCACTGATGAGATGAGAGGCACATTTTTTTCTCCACAAAATGGAGGTAACAAATGTCTGGACTTTGCCACAATGATCAATTTTTAGTCAATACAATGTGTATATTGAATCGAAATCAACAAAAACTTTTGAATATTTTGTTACAGATCAACATCAACATTGCCCAGCGTATTAATAACGTAGACGTTCCACTACTCAAGCTTGTTGTCGATAGGCTAGGTACTGAGGTTAAGATTCGAACCTTTGACATGATGGCACACGCCTACTTGGGAGGCCTCTACCTCCAATACCTCAAGATTAAAGGTATAAAACTTTTGGTTATGATAATATATCTCATGATTTCTTGGAGCCATATTTGCACCAACCATTCTTAAGTTTTTTTCTTAACTTTTTGATTATTGGGTTAATGTTTTTTTGCAAAATTGAGCAAAACTAAGTTGTTTCCATTGGGCGCATTTGTTTCTGAATTTTGAGTAAGTAACTGTTTTAAGTATTGTAATTTTGAATTAGAGTAATTCTTTAAGAAAGGCTGGTGACTACATAGTATTTGAAAAGATTAGCTGTGCTGTGTTTTTATAATAATCAGTTTGAGTAAGATCTCTGGTCTTTCACAACATTTACTCCCCTATGATCTCTTTCAAACACTTACTTTTTAATTAGTTTATGATAATTAATTAAATTTATGTTAATTTTGAACATCTTGTTAATTACAACTTGGAAGATGAATCAAGAAAACTTGAGTTTGCCATCATGATAAAAAATGTGTCACTGCAATGCATTTCTAAAATACACTGCAAACAATTTTGTAAAAGCATTTTTTTTTACAATTATAGTTAGGGCTGTCATGATACATCTAAAGCATATCACAATATATTGTGATACATATTGAGCCTATTGCCATACATACCACAATGTACAATGTATTGCCATATTTGATCAAACTATTGTAAGGAGCTTTTCACCCAGTTATAATGAACAGAATAAACAACAAATGCCTGAGTGTAATATGACATAGCTTTATAAACTTTATAAACAGGTAAACACAGAGACAAAAAAGTTATAGAGCTAAAAGGTAGCAAAGAAACAACAAATTAACTTCAAAAAATCACAACTGTGTCGTACGATGCACCCAGTTAATTTGGCAGATGATGACATTTGACAAATGTATTTAGGTTGGTTGTACCTCCACTGTACCCAACATGCACATCAAAATGTCGACAAAATGAGACACCTTCACCAATTTTCTTTGTTGATCTGTCATCCATTATCTAGAAGTGACTCAGCACAATCGCTTTTTGAGATTTAATTTGGTGTTCTTTTGAAAATAAATTGGCTTGACCATATTGTTTACAATTTGCAACCATCATGTTCAATTAAACTGCCGAACAAATGGTGATGATAATATTCTAAGTATTATGCAACAAACAATCCTATACAATTTGTCTACTTTTAGTAAATTTTAATTCAAATACATTCATGTTTCAATGTAGCATTTGTTTTTCTTAAATCCAGAAATGAAATTATCAAATCAAATGCCAAAATCTAGTTCAAAACTCTAACTGAAAGAAATACCGCAAAGGCAAATCGAGTATGCAGCATTTCCAGTTAAGAATGAACACGCCTACCATGTATTTGACATCAGACTACATTTTTTGTTGGTATCGGCGATAGCTTGTCATTAATACAAGCTTCTTTGACTTTGGATGCACAAAATGGTGGCAGCGAACATAGTTTACAAAATATCGTAAAAATTGGAATGCTGATTGTGTATCACAGTACTGTATTGACTTTACCCAGTATCCCAATATACTGGTATACCGCAACAGCCCTAATTATAGTTCAACAAAGAATAATAAAATAGTTAATATAAATATTGGTAGAAAGACCATGAGATCTAGTTACAGCAATGTTTTATTAATCTTTTTTTTCAGGCATGGCCAAATAATTTTAGTTTCTTTTTTCAGTGTGTTTTCAATTAGTTACCAAGTGCTGCATAATGCATATAATAATTGTTAATATTATTAGACATTGAAGCTTTCTGATTGGTCATTTGTTTGTCACATGTTTCCCAAAGATTTAATTAACTAACTTTTCACCTTCATAACCTAGTTTATCCCTTGTTGACCTACCATAACTCTTTCTTTCCTAGCTTCTGAATGATTTTCTAATCACTTTTTACCTGACCTCATTAACTTAGGACTTACTAGTAGATGGAGTTAAGAGGAGTACAGCTCCATATAAATCCTTTATTTCTTCTCCAAGCCCTGTATACTTGGTACTCATTAGAAACCTCTTAATTAGACAATTTCAATGAGTACCAAGAATATAGGGTTTCGTTGAGAATTATGGGACATACAGCTTCTGCTAAATCCTTTATTTCTCCTCCAAACCCTTTATACCTGATACTCATTAGACTCGTCTCAGTGAGACAACTTCAAAGAGTACCCACAACATAGGGTTTGGTTGAGAATTATGGGATATACAGCTCCTGCTAAATCCTTTATTTCTCCTCCAAACTCTTTATACCTGGTACTCATTAGAATCGTCTCCATGTGACAATTTCAATGAGTATCCACATATGAGTACCATATATGGTACTGCTCCTACTTAATCATTTAGTTCTGCTCCACACCCTATAATATCTGGTACTCATCCAGACATGTTCATTGAAAAATTGAGCTGAGAATTATGAGAAATATGTCCTCAACAAGTATTTCTCCCCCAGATCCTGGATATACTTGTTACTTGTAAGAATTGTCTCGAAGGTAGCCATAGAGGTAGAGCATATGTAACCTCTCTGTCTGCTTAGCCTCTCATCACGTGGGTTGGAGTCCCGTTTGGGGAGAAAAACTTTATGAAGGAACTTCCAACTGACCTGAGGTTTGCCAAACATTCTACCCAGTCATTTGTCTTCCTTCACCAAATTAGCTGGATGTAACTACAATGATCACTGCAGTGTATTAAAAATTGTAACACAATAATTTTGATTGGACAATTTCTATGAGCACATTAAAACAATCATTTTGATTGGGCAATGGCTATGAGCACATTAAAACAATCATTTTGATTGGACAATTTCTATGAACACATTAAAACAATCATTTTGATTGGACAATTTCTATGAGCACATTAAAACAATAATTTTGATTGGACAATTTCTATGAGAGCGTTACAGGGGTTTATTAAGAAATTATGGGATATATGGTCACACAATTCAGCTTTACTTCTCTTCTCTAGATCTCCATAAAACACTATCATTTGTTTCATTGTTTCTGAACATCATTATATGTGTTTTATTAGGTGCCATTTTTTAATTTTGATACTTTTTTTCTTCAACATCTGTATGTCAACATGCATCATCATTTCATCATTTTAAGAATATATTTCCAATAGGTAATAATTTGCATTTCTCTGGTTTGTTAATTATAATTTATAATTATTTATAATAATTTACATTTGTTTGTTTTTCATCACATAGATCAGTCCAGTAACTATGTCACAGGTTGGAATATTTTTTATCATTTTTTGTTGTTTTTACATCAACATTATTTGTACATTAAGGATGAAAATGACATCTTTTTACTGACCAAGATTTAAGATGCCTTTGATTTGTTTGTGTTAAAGATGGTATCCAATAGTTTGCCTATATTAAAGACATATACACTATCTTAGCCACCATTTTGTGTGATTCCTGCATAATCTCTGCATCAACTCATACCTTAGTGACCTTACCAGGTAGCGCAATCAGTACAACTTCAGCTCCAGGTACGGGAGGCCCCAGGTTCGATCTCGGGCCACAACTTACCAAAGTCGTTAAAAAGGGTAGTTGTATAGCTCCCGTGCTAATGTTCAAGCAAATATAAGGGTAGTGGCATGACAGGTTGGCCCGCTGTCAGGATAATGTGCAAGGATTTCGCGGCATGCTATACCCAGTGAAAGCAGCACTATATCTGCTTCAAGTGAACACGGCCTCCAGATAACTGAAATACTGTTGGTGGGACAATAAACCCAATAAACAAAGTGAGGGCAGCACTATATCTGCTTCAAGTGGACACTGTCTCCAGATAACTGAAATACTGTTGGTGGGACAATAAACCCAATAAACAAACAAAGACATGTAACAATATCTTAGCCTCGGTTTGTTCTGCATAATCTCTGCATAAACTCATACTTTAGTCTAAGTTAAGATGATTATACTTTAGTCTAAGTTAAGATGATTGTTAAATTGATGGGTAATTATTCGCTCTTAATGGTCATTTTTTTTTTTCTATATTTAGAAGTAAGCACAATGAAGATTTGTGTTAAAAATTTATATTGGCGTCAGAGAGGTTTACCTGGAAGATGATATACCTGTAACACAATCACAAAAATACTTATTTACTACCGGACCTGGTAGCTCAATTCATAGAGCATCGGCTCCAGGTACGGGAGGCCCCAGGTTGGATACTAGTCCACGACACACTTAAGTCATTGATGCCCTAGATTTGAATGAACATTCACACATAAATCCCCACTTATCATTGCAAACAGGTATTTCCTATCCGAGCCACGCTGCAGAGAAAGCTATTTTTAAACTAAAAAAAACATGTGACTACTTTTTAGATCAATTTTAATCGTCATCCAGGAAAGCCTGTCTGATATCGAGATCTATTTTTAGCAGCAATCACTATTATGCTATTGATAGAGTTAGAAAGACTGAACATTTAGAGTGTTTCTTTTGCAATTAGTATTGTCTGACAATACAGTTATGTTTAAAATCATCTTTATTTAGATGAAAGAATGCGTTTCAGCAGTAATTATGCCCAAATTCCCCAAAGCAGTGGTAAAATATTGTTACATGTATTTGAAATAGACAAACTCTTGGTTACCACCTTTAAAGAAAGCTGTAAGAAAAAAATCCCACTTTTTAGACAATAGCTTTGAAAAAAATGCCTAGTACTAGATTTCAAACATTAACAAATTGTCTGGTACTTAAAAGATGTCATTTTTCCAGGGTTTTTGCTTGGCAAATTGTATACTTTTCAATTCATTGTTACACGATCTGTTGCTTAACATATTGTGTTTCATGATGATGCTTTTTGTTGCTTTGTATATTATATGTCATATTATTCATGTTTAATGTCTTTGTTGCTTGGAATATTGTTTATCTTTTAATTTATGGTAGTGCCATTGTTGCTTGACATGTTGTATTTCATATCGTTATTAGTTATGCCAGTTATTGCTTGGCATATTGTATATCATTTGTGGTTACGCCATGTGTTGATTTTATCCCCACTATAACTAACCTGTTGGGCTATAACTAACCTGTTGGGATAAAGGTTTTTATGAAAGATTGTGATTTATAACCTCGTATTTTATAACCTTGTAAACAAGTATAATTGTATATTTTTATCACATTAATAATCATCCTAATCTTTTTCATCCAAACCTGATAACACAATCAGCAGAGCGTCAGGTACGGGAGGCCCCGGGTTCAATCGTGACATACCCAAGTCATTAAAAATGGTAGTGGTATAGCTCCCTTGATAACGATCAGGCAAATATACAAGTAGTTCCATGACTGGTCGGCCCGGTGTCAGGATAATGTGGTATCATACCAGGTGTTCACGGCTTGCTTTAAACAGTAATGGCAGCACTATATCTGCCTCAAGTGGACACCGTCTCCAGATAACTGAAATGCTGTTAGTGATATAATAAACCCAATAAACATAATTCTATTCATTTTAACATAATTTGCAAACAGCATGCTAATGTTTCATACGTTACATCACATAGTTTGTTATGTTGTCCCCAGCATGAAGTTAAGTCATTGGTAAGGCATGCAGTCTGGAAATAATCCATATTGGTAGGTCAGGGAGACTGTGACTAAGTTGTTGGTGTCGCTGACTTGTAAGCCCCTCTCTGCGTGGGCTTGAGTCCTGGTTTGGGCGAGAACTGTCATGTGGAGAGAAAGTCCAGCCATGTGTAGGTGGTTTGAGTCCCGGTTGGGGCGAGAACTGTCACGTGGGGAGAAATTCGAGCCATGTGTAGGTGGTTTTACCCAGACTTAAGTCTTGGGGTTTTCTTCCACCAATAATTAGCTGAAAGTATGCCAGAATTACCATAAGTGTGTGCGATGTTACAAAAAACAAAATAAACAAATCATTCATTTTGCGTTTTAGATAAATTAAGTGTTGACATTATTTGGCATTTGCATAAAGGAAACAGTTGATGCTCACTTTTTAGATGATGCCATCTGCAGTTATATCAAAAAAGGTATATGCATACATTACAAGAAGTATTAAAGGCTTATCTATGAATGAAATGGCTGTCTAATAAGCACAAATCTAAGAACCAAAAAATAAGTTGTCCCCTTTTTTCTGACGATTCCTGGGATGGTAGCTTTTGGGCTCCTTTTCTTTTGATTCTTTAATTAAATTGAGATGGGTATGGGTTCGATCCCAGGCTGCGACTTACCAAAGTCATTAAAATGGAAGAGGTATAGCTAGCTCCCTTGCTAATGCTCAAGCAAATATAATGGTAGTTTCAAGACTGGTTGGTCCGATATTGGGATAATGTGATTGGGTGTGGTATCATGCCAGGTGTTCATGGCATGCTATACACAATGAGGGCAGCACTATATCTGCTCCAAGTGGACACCATTTTCAGATAACTGAAATTTTGCTGGTGGGACGATAAACCCAATAAACATAAATTGATATGTTCTTGGATAGAACTTTTTAGTCAATGAACTTTTAACCGCGCATATTATTCATCAAGTTCCATAGATAGCAGGTTCAGGAAGATGTCAAGGATGGACAAAGGGTCAAGGTCACTGTTTCATGAATGGATTTATTGTTTCTATTGCTTCACCTAAAGCCAGTATTTCTTCTGTGGTAACAAGTCAATTAAAGGATGGACAGAGTTCAATAAAATTCCATTATAATATTGAAGCTGAAATTCGATTCTACTATTTTCTAAAGCCAAATTTTTATCTGTCCAGTGGTTGGTATATTTGAACTGTTTACTATTGTGTAAATGTTTTATTTAGTTGTGTACGCTTTTATTTAATGTTTGAACAGCGTTATATTTTGTAAATGTATCTTTAGTGTTGTATGCTTTATTTAATATTTCTGCATGATAGGCTCGGAAGCTCTTGGCAAATTAAGCGACCGCTTCTACCAAGGTAAGATTTTTCTTTTATTTAACCCATGAGTTTTTTTATCAAAGACCTTTACACTATGACTGTATACCTGATATAACAACAAAATCATTATCACACAGCTAAGGTCTGCCTCATAAACCTCCGACCCAAGAACACCAAACCCAAGAACATCAACCCCATAAACATCCACCCCAAGAACCTCCACCCCTTCAACATCCACCCCTAGAACCTCCACCCCTTCAACATCCACCCCAAGAACCTCCACCCCTTCAGCATCCACCCCTTCAGCATCCACCCCTTCAACATCCACCCCAAGAACATCCACCCCAAGAACATCCACACTAAGAACATCCACCAGATAAGGATCCATCCTAAGAATATCCACCCAAAGAACTTCCACTGCAAGAACCTCCACCCAATAAATATCCTCCCCAAGAAACATCCACCCCAGGAACATCCAAGCAAAGATCATCCACACTTAGAACATCCACCCCACGAACATCCACCCCAAGAACATCCACCCCAATAACATCCACCCCAAGAACATCCACACTAAGAACATCTACCCCACGAACATCCACCCCAAGAACATCCACCCCAAGAACATCCACCCCAAGAACATCCACTCCACGAACATCCACCCCAAGAATATCCACTCCACGAACATCCACCCCAAGAATATCCACTCCATGAACATCCGCCCCAAGAACATCCGCCCCAAGAACATCCACCCCAAGAACATCCACTCCACGAACATCCGCCCCAAGAACATCCACTCCACGAACATCTGCCCCAAGAACATCCACTCCACTAACATCCACCCCAAGAACATCCGCACTAAGAACATCCACGGAATAAACATCCACCCTAAGAACATCCACTCCACGAACATCCACACTAAGAACATTCTCCCCAAGAACATCCACCCTAAGAACATCCACTCCACGAACATCCACACTAAGAACATCCACCGAATAAACATCCACCCCAAGAATATCCACTCCACGAACAGACGCACTAAGAACATTCTCCCCAAGTACATCCACACTATGAACATCCACCGAATAAACATCCACCCCAAGAATATCCACTCCAAGAACATACGCACTAAGAACATTCTCCCCATAACATCCACTCTAAGAACATCCTCCCCTAAAACATCCACCTCATAAACATAATCCAACTGAAGAACATCCAACCCAAGAACATCCTCTTTGAGAACATCCACCCCATAAACATCCACCCCATAAACATCCACCTCATATACATTCACCCCAAGAACATGCAACCCCAAAACGTCCACCTTAAGAACATCCACCCCACAAACATGCATCCCACAAACATCCACCCCACAAACATATAACCTATAAACATGCACCCCACATTACATTCACCCCAAAACATGCACCGACAAACATGCACCCCACAAACGTGCACCCAACAAACATACACCCTACGAACATCCACCCCACAAGCATACACCCCACAAACATATAACCCTGAAATATGCACCCCACAAACGTGCACCCCATGAACATCTACCCCACAAACATACACCCCATGAACATCTACCCCACAAACATGCACCCCACAAACATCCACCCCAAAAACATATACCCCACAAACATCCACCCCAAAAACATATACCCCACACACATATAACCCACAAACATCCATGTCGTCTGGATAATTGAGTATATATCCGAAGGATTCACATAGTTTGTAGACCCCTTGACGCTCTCAGCATGTGCTCTCATCAGCTCGCATATCTCCCCTAAGAAAGCGGCTTATTTTGTTTAATTTCGCTGCTTAGCTAGAGTTTTCTTCCAGTGTGTGAAGGTCTTTTATTTTATGCTTGGCGGTTTTATTAACATGTTGTCATCATGTCATACATGTTCTGCTGTTTGAAAAGGCAGCATAGATCATTTGCTGTATAATTGTATATGGTTTTTTAACCTTTTACGAAATAAGTTCTATTCCATTCCATTTTTTTACTGCAAATTAAACATTGAGAAAAAAATTGCCCTTAACATTTAACATGTAGAGCTTAAGATGGATTGAAAGCAAACTGACCAGACCTCTACATGTTGAGCTAAGATGGATTGAAAGCAAACTAACCAGACCTCTGACCCTTAACTCCAGCTTGCTAAGCTTGAATTCATGCATGTTATTAGGCATAAAATGTACATCCAGTTCAGCCAGCTCTTTGATCAGGATCTGCATTACTGGCACCTTAGTCTCAAACAATTTGCCCAGATACCTTTGCATGCTGTTTTTAACTTGCTCATACTTGCTAGCTGCAACTCGCTAAGGGGAGGTGCCTGTGATCAAGGGGCGGAGTTATAGACCAAGGGGCGGAGTTGTAGACTTGAAACTCCACTGATACCTTGTGTCTCAACTTACATGGGTAAGACTTTGTGTCGAGGCAAAGCACTTAATGTAGAAGGATTTCCTGCAGACCTGTGGTGCTCTGGTAGTTTTACCTAGACATTTGTCTGATGTCTTATGCCTTAAATAGCTGAACTTGCTAAAATGGCTATATTTGTTCTGTTTTATGTTACATCACACTGACACAATTACGGCCATATTGGCGATATTCAGCTTTTTATTGGTGGACAGATGTCTTGGGTAGAACTATTGGAAAACTGGAGGTCTGCTGGAAGCCTTCTTTATATGAAAATTCTTCTCCGATCAGGACTCGAACCCAAAGATAGGCTGAGGAGTTACAAGTCGGCAAACTTTACCACTCGGCCACAGGTGCCCCATGACAAAAACAGTGTGACTGCAATGTATATCTAACACTTTTTTAATTGGTACTGTTAAGTAGTTGACTTGTTTAGGATGATTTACCTAAAACTATGGACTTGTGTTATAATTAACCATTAACCCCATTAACATAAAGCATACATCAGCCGTAAAACAATTCTGGACCTAAATCACACTTATAACTATAATGGTAACTTTCTCAGTTAAGTTCTGAGAACATTTTATTAACGTTATTATACTATGACATTTTTCAGCATGATAATTTACAATATACTTGTTCATGTACCGGACCTGGTAGCGCAATCGGTAGAGCGTCGGCTCCAGGTACGAGAGGCCCCGGGTTTGATCCCGAGGCCGATATACTAAAGTCTTTAAAAATGGTAGTGGTATAGCTCCCTTGTTAATGCTCAAGCAAATATAATTGTAGATCCACAATTGGTTGGCCCGGTGTCAGGATTATGTGACTGGGTGTGGTATTATGCCAGGTGCTCACGGCATGCTATACACAGTGAAGGCAGCACTATATCTGCTTCAAGTGTACACTGTCTCCAGATAACTGAAATACTGTTGGTGGGACAATAAACCCAATAAACATGTTAATGTTTGCATTCATTAGAATCCTCCACAGGTTTCTAGTAACCTTTACCTTCTAGCAACACTATTAAAGGAAAGTGTGCTTAATTTAAATTGGGTGACTGGTGTTTCCGTCAAGTACCAGGTTGGTAAAGTCATTTACAGTATACTATAAATAAAAACATATAACAACCATTAAGATTCTATAACTAATTGCTTATTTCTATTTATTTTTATGAATTAATTTTCATTTAAACTCTAATAACATGTGTTTACATATTAATTAATGTTTAATGCTTATAATTTTTATTAATTTGAATAATTTTTAATCTTGTATTGTTAATATTTCTGTTGTTGTTTTTTATGTTAGAGTTTATTATTTTCAGATAGTATGCCTGTCAAGGAATGATTAAAAAAAAGCATCCGCTGTCTGTTGTGTACTAAACCGACCTTCAGTAAAAATGAATCTTAGTAAAAACAAACTCAGTTAATATAAAGTAACTGCTTTCACTTGTCTTTCAACGAAACAGGGGTAGTGGGTGCCCCTGGCTGAGTAGTTAGAGCTGCCCTTTAGTGCTGGGGTTTGAGTCGAGGTCAGGACAAACTTTTCATGTGGCAAGGTTTTCCATCTCTCCTGCCCTGTTCTGGTGTTTCTACCCAGACAAAAGGCTGGGGTCTTCCTTCTGTAATAATTAAATAGACATGGCTAGTGTCCATGTGATGTAACAAAAAAAAAGTAAATATTTGAAGAAAAAAAAAAAGGGTAAAAAATTTGGTTTGGACTTTCCTATTTACATATCTAGTTAAGAACAGTAGCTGAAGCTAAAATGACCATGTCACTGTGATGTATTTCAAAAAATGCAAACCAAAACATGCATCTCAGGACAGCTTGTTTAAAACATCATGCAAATCTGCAGACATGGGAACACTTTGTGAGCTGAATTCCATGTCTTGAGTGTATCTTACATGTGGAATGGTTCTGTAAATTATGTCTATAATGATTCTGTAATCCATAACTTTGTTATCGCTACAGTGACCGAGGGTGGACCGCTGATCAACATCATCAACACACCAACTGCAGGAGCCTCAAATCTCCTGACTGTAGATTTCTTGAAGGTAAGTACAGTGTTTTGCATCATGCTGTGGGTTTGAATCTAAGACTGGGAAACAACTGTCATGTTTTTCAGCAGATCTGCGATGTACTAGTGGTTATACTGTAACAGATATCTTGGTTCACCTGTAAGTTTGCTGGACATCACCAATATAACTATAAATATGTCACAGAATAACAACACGGAAACAAGTTATGTTCTACAGGGTAGAATATTATCATCCTCTTTGTTTCACTAACTCACTTTCATGATACTTGAGTAAATCTGTAAATTCTACATGTTTAATTTTCTTCTCCCCATAAGGATATTTATAAAGGCTGCTGTAAACACCTTTCACCCCATTAACATAAGACAGAACCCATGATCATGGTTATATAGTCATGCTCATATTTATGTTTAAAATTTTCTATTTAATGTTATCAGTTGTTTTCAGACTTATTTAAGCAATCATTTGTGTGTGTGTATGTGTGTGTGTGCATGCATGTGTGTGAAAAGTGTTTTTTTTTTTAAATGTTACTTTTTTTTTTTTTTTTAAAAAAATATAGGCCAACCCCGATGGTCCAGAATTCGCCACCGTGTACAAGAAGACCGAGCAGTCTCTGAAAGTTGACTTTACTGCACTGGAGCTCCTCCTGCATCTTGAGTCCATCCTTGACCTTCTTGCCTTCGCGCAGTCTCTGCAACCACCATCGTCAACGGCAACGAAGGCCATTGAAACGACCCCAAGCAAACCAGGGACTGCACCAGGGGCGAAACCGGGGGATGCCTCAACTGAGAAGGTTGCAAAGAAAAGTAAGTTGATGTGTTGATTTCATAACCCAGTAACAAAAAGTGTTGTTGGTTTTTTATCTGAGTTGCTTGGTTTGTCTGCCCAGAAATATCCCTGCAAACATATGGTGCAATGGGGACTACATAAAATTTATTTTGTCCTGCTATAGTTGTTCTGAAACAAAGATAATCAGTAAGAAATAGCAAGATTGTTGGTGGTGGGGCTGCAAAGAAATAGCTTTATTCACCAATTCCATCAAACTTGCCAAAATGTGATTAATTTTTATTAAATAGCTGATTATTGGGGTTCTAATCACTTCTAGTGATCCCTGTATTATGTATATGCATTTGCAGCAAAGGTCACTCATTTAAGGTGACATCTTTTTATGCCCCCGAAGGCGGGCGTAGAGTAGTCGAACTGTATGTCCATCCATCTGTCTGTCTGTCCGATATTTATGTCCACTCAACAACCCCGTCATTCCTTCATGGATAATAAAATCACTTGGAAAAAATGTCAAGCTCATGAAGACAACATGTCCTGCATAAGATTCAGTCGATGTGACTCAGTTTCGCAGCTGTAGACCTATCATGATAGTGCATTTGCCTATTGAAGACAAATGATAGGAGTTAAACAAAGTTAATATGGTTATATACATAAATATAAGTCTTTTTAACTCAAATACCTCCATGACAATTACAAAATTTGCTTTACTGGACATGTAATCGGGGGCATATGTCTGTTTACAACTACATTTCTTATTTTTTTATTTGTTTACTGGTACTAGGAAACTTTTCCATTTTTACCCCTAGTATTCAGCTTTTAATATTAAATGTTGCCATTAGTATACCCTCAGATATTATGCTTGTATAATTATATAAATATTGGTGGAGGAAGGCCCCCAGACCTATATATGTAAGTCTGGGACCTTCGTTCACTTATAATTAACAGTGTCACAAAAAGCCAAGAAAGAAAGTATATATTTGTAGATGAGATTTGTCAACGTTCTATCTCTTACAGTTAGGCTGATTATTATGAAACTTTATAGGGCTGGTAAGTGAGTACATCATCACTTACTGGACCTGGTAGCACAATCGGTAGAGCGTCGGCTCAAGGTATGAGAGGCCCTGGGTTTGATCCCCATCTGCGAACTACCAAAGTCGTTAAAAATGGTAGTGATATAGCTTTCTTGTTAACGCTTGAGCAAATATAAGGGTAGTTCTACTACTGGTTGGCCCAGTGTCAGGACAATGTGACTGGGTGTGGTATCATACCAGGTGTTCATGGCATGCTATACACTGTGAAGGCAGCATTATATCATTCAAGTGGACACCGTCTTCAGATAATGGAAATACTGTTGGTGGGACGATAAACCCAATAAGCATAAACGCAAACATCATCGCTGTCTTTATTTTAACTGAGTTATGGCCCTTTAGTTGTTCTTTACAACAACTGATACAGAGCGGCATCAGGGGCGTGTGGGTGAGAGGGTAGGAATGTTCATCAGAATTGATAATCTTCTTGTTTTACAGAGAAAGTGTTCAAGAAGGACCCAGAAATCATCGACATGCAGGTGAATGCCTGCCTCAAAGCGTTTAATGTGTGTGTGTGTTCAGATGACAAACTGCTTACAGACATCAAAATAAAAGGCAAGTACATGTGCAACTATTTCAGTAATGGAAAAAACAACAACTTAATAATAAAATTGCAGTTAAGTCCATCATTCCAATTGTTATAGTACCACTCGTCAAGTATCACAATTATTAAAAACACTTGATAAATACACTTGATAATGCTTGAAAGGCTTGTAATATAATCAAGAGGGAGGTTTCTGTATTTGTAACATTCCATGAAGGAGCATTTTCCTGTTTTTTTTTGTATTTTAATTTTATTAAATAATTATAAAATAATATCATTTCTCATTCATTAACAGGCATCAAGGCAGCAGTAAGTCTTCAAGAAGCCAAGACGACAGTGTCTGCTGAGCTGAAAGATGTCTCCATCAGAGATCCTGACCCTCTCTCTTTCTATCCAAATGTAGGTTACTCAAAAAAGGAAAATTCCATCTTGTATCATATTTTTATAAGCTATTTTTATACCCCCACAAACAAAGTTTGAGTGGGTATATAGGAGTGGGCTTGTTGGTCTGTCTGTCAGTTTTCATAGTTTTACAGACAATAACTCATGAAAGGCTTGACAGATTTAAACATTCTTTGGTACACAGTTGTAACATCATAAAGCACAGGTCAAGTTCGACTTCAGCGCTGGTGAGGTCAATGTCAAGGTCAGTGTTACTAAAAACAGAAAAATAACTTCTGATCGAAAACTCATGGGTAGCTTCTGTGAAGACAACACTCGGAATTGAAAATGGGACAAGTCGTCAAGGTCATTGTTACTTAAAATAGAAAAACACTTTCAAAATGATTTATCTTGAAATGTTTCACAGATTTGAAATTTTTATGGAGCACAGCTGTAACATCACAAGATACAGATCAAATTTGACTGTAGGGCCGGTGGGGTCAAGGTCACTGTTACTAAAAAACGTAAAAACACCTTTTCTACTCAATAACTTCAGTTAGGAATAAGATCATTTTTGAACTTTGCTGCTGTGAAGACACTTGGGATTGAAAGTTTTGGGAAGTGGAGTCAAGGTCAATGTTACCAAAAATAGAATAAAAAATGTTTCTGCTCAATAATTTTAGTAAGGAATTAGTTATTATTATGAAACCTGCTGTATAAGTAGCTTCTGAGAAGCCAAAGCTTGGAATTGAAAATGGGGAGATTTGGATCAAGTTCAAGGTCACTGTTACATGTGTGTATGTTTTTTGTGTTACCTTATGCCATTGGTTCTTAACTTACCAGTTTTAGTATCAAGCACCCATAAGGGGGTATTAATCATCTTTAGTGATTGTTCTAGTATACTTTGTTAGGTAAATTTATTTTTATTCTTTTCTCCATCTGTAGTATACAGTAGTACTATCAGTTGTTTGAGCATTTGAAAAGATACACACAGTATGTAGGCTCTTGTACTTAAGGCCCCAAGTTTTATTCATGCTGCATTTTTTTAAAAATAGATATTCATGAAATTTTATTTTATTTAATGTATAAAGTAAATATACAAGGAGGGTCAACCTGACATTGTTTGAATTGAGGGGAAAATGTTGACAAGATGACAGCAGAGCTCCAGACAAGAAGAATAAATTTTCTTTTTTGTTGGCATATATCTCATAATTCAATCAGCCCCTATATTGTGTGTTCTTACTGAACTTTGTCATTGAGATGATTCTAATGAGAAGAAGGTATGTATATATAAAGGGTTTGGAATAAAACTAAATTACTAAGCAGGAACTGTACCATATATCACAAAATTCTCAACCAAACCCTATATTGTGGGTACTTATTGAAATTGTCTCATTTAGACGCTTCTAACGAGTACCAGGTATATAGGGTTTGGAGGAGAAATAAAGGAAATAGCAAGAGCTGTATATCCCATAATTCTCAACCAAACCCTATATTGTGGGTACTCAATGAAATTGTCACATCGCGACGATTCTAATAAGTACCAGGTATAAAGGGTTTGGAGGAGAAATAAAGGAGTTGGCAGGAGCTGTATATCCCATAATTCTCAACCAAACACTATCTTGTTAGTACTATTGATATTGTCTCATTTAGATGTTATTATTGAATACCAGGTATACGGGGTTTGGAGGAGAAATAAAAAATATAGCAGGAGCTGTACTACTCTGTTTTGGGATCTGTGACAGGATCTTCAAAATCAAATATGAGCAAAAAATAAAATGCCATATTCTTTTATACAGATTTTGGAGATTGAAGGATCTGAAGTGCTGAGACTGGATCTTGTCCTGTACAATAACAACACAGAAGGACTGCGTTATGAGGACATGGCCAATGTTGATATGAAGGTCAAGGTGTCAATAGGTCGGGTGAAGGTCACCTTTCTCAACAAGTTTGTCATGGATCTTGTGGTAAGTGTTTTGTCTGTGGACCTCTCTGTTTCTGGATTTATATAGTTCTATGCATCTCGTAGGAGCTTTGTTAGGAAGTAATGGCAAAACTTATTTATTGAGATAAGAGTTTATTAAAATGAGCGAGGACTTTTTAAAAAAAATAAGCAAATTTAAAATGAAATGTATTACATTTTTTATATAAAGTATATGAAAATATCTTCCCGCAAGGGAGATAACTAAAACATTTTTTCATTTGGATAATGGGAAATACATGTTAGAGCATCTTTGCTATGAAGTCATGGCCAAGTGTCATTCTAAATCAATATTGGTCAGGTCAGGGTCACTTTCATAGGAAAGCTTGTCATGGATCTTGTAGTGAGTGAGTGTGAGTACTGTTAGATGTAAATTAACACAGGGTGTGTCTTCAGTTGACTTAACTCTGTACAAAGCAATAGGACTATAGAATGAAGATGTGGCCATTTGAATGGTAAGATGTCAATAGGTCCAGACACTTTCCTTGCCAAGTGTCGGCTCTAGGTATGGGAGGCCCCAGGTTTGATCCTAAGCCACAACATATCAAAGTTGTTAAAAAAGGTAAGTGGTATAGATCACTGGCTAACAATCAAGCAAATATAAGGGTAGTTCCTTGACTTGTAGGCTGTGTGCGGTATCATGCCAGATGTTCTCGGCATGCTACACACAGTGAAGGCAGCACTACGTTTGCTTCAGGTGGAAACCATCTCAAGATAACTGAAATACTCTTGGTGGGGCCATAAACCTAATTAACATAACACTTTCCTCATCAAGTTTTTTTACAGACCCAATTAGGAGTGTTAGCGTGTTGGTGGTGTAGTCTTATGCATCAAGACCTAAGTGCTGCAGCATGAAACTATATAAAGGTCAAGACTTCAAAAGGTCAAATCAAGGTCACCTTCATCATTAAGTTTGCCATAGATCTTGCAGTATTATGTGTGAATGTGTGTGAATGATCTGAAGATATTGAGAGGCCCTGCATTATGAAGACAGGAATTATGCAGCCAGTGTTGATGTAGTTTGGTTGAGGGTTACAAAGATAATATGTCATTGATAAAACTTTATGTGCATGCTTTAAAGAAAGTTCCGAGGCTTGAGGCAGTGAAAAGATTGCTTCCCTTAATTGTATTATATAAAACCTTCCTTAAAGAGTCAATATTGCTAAAATATTCTCCCCTATTCCCACATTAATTGTGAATCCAGACAAAACTTAACCATATTTTTGCCAACAACTTACAATATTCCATTTACTTTTTCCACATGCCAGGCATTTGCCAACAACTTCCAAGAAGCTCAGGCCAAGCTAAAAGAAGCTGGAGAATCCATGGCAGAATACACTCAGGATGCTGTACAAAACCTTCAAGAAACCGCATCAAGACTCTCTCTGACCGTCACCATGTGTGCCCCAATCATCTTTGTCCCCCAGAATTCAAAGTCCTTCAATGTGCTGTTGATTGACTTGGGTACTTTATCTCTTAGCAACCATTTTGAGATGCCAGGTCAAAGGTCAAAAAATGGTGTCCCAGCTGTCCTTGAGAAGATGACTGTGAAGTTGACTGACCTCAAGGTGTCAAGGTCAGTAAAATGTCTAACTTAAGCTTTCACTTCATGAGAAGAAATAATAGTGCAACAGTAACTTTCTGGTCTAATGGTAGCATGGATCAACAAGATTGTTAGTTGACTTACACCTCATGTTGTGCAAGTGGCAGACTTTTAACTCCTATGATAGCCTGTTTTGCATGAGTACTTAATGTGTAAAGGTCTTCCAGCTCTTATATGGTGTGCTGCTGGTTCTACCCAGATATTTGTTTGTTGTCTTCTGCCACCCATTGCTGTATTGACCATAATTTGGTTGCTGTATATAAACAACCATAAATGGAGTTCACAGCCAGGATTTTCAGGTCCTCGGTTCACCACCTTAACGTCTATGCCACAGACACTTCTAAAGATACTGTAAATTTAAGATTTTAAGATAAAAAAAAACAGCACCATACATTCTAGAATAACCTGTATTCAATTATATTTTGTATTATTTTTACCTGATAGATTTTTATATTTCTACTCACCTGTTTGAATCTTAACCAGATTATACCCTGTTTATAAAAACTTCACCGTATTTGGCACCCTATAACCTGTTAAGTGTTGGTGTGCCATTAAACCCATAATACAAAATACATTCTAGCAAATTTACTTCTTGAAGAATGATTCTTTTAGTTTCTTTTATCACTATTTTTTCTTCAAACAGAACTATAAATAGCAAAGTTTGTTGTTACAGAGCCTTGGTAGATGCCAGTCAAATGATTCGGTCCGAGGTTGAGATCCTGACACCTGTCACGGTGGGCGTGGACATCTGTCGAAACATTGCGGCAGGATGGTTCCATGATGTACCGGACATTGAGCTGCATGGAACCTTGAAGTCTATACATGTAAAGATATTATTTTAATTGTATAAAAACGTTGTATTATTAAGATCCCTTGAAGGTCAATCCTCTGTTCTACTGACAGTGCCGATAGGTCTTGGTATTCATTTGTTCCACTTTTTGAAGAAAAAAAAAATTGTTATGACACATCAACATTTGTTAACATTTTATTGAAGGTCCATTTCTAGAACTTTGATGTGGGAAGGTTTTTAAGCTACCCTGCAGTGCACCGGTGGTTCTACCCAGGGATAGGTCTGGGGGTCTTCCTCCACAAATAACTAGCTGGACTGCCAATGTGACTGCCAGTTTTTTTTGTTACATCAAACATTTCTAGAAATCCATTAAAGTTTATAACTGCAAAGTTAGAATATCTTTTTCAAAGGTGTAGGAAATTTTTGAATTAAACAAAATGCATCATGACATTGATGAACCTTTGTCATATTTAAAAAAAAAAATACAAGAAAATTTATTTAGAAGAAAAAAATATAATTATAAAGAAAAATAATACAATAATAATTACATTAATGATATTTTCTCAAAAATCTTAAACTCAAATTATACTAAAAAGGTAATTAGAAAATAGATAGAGCTGATACAAAATAGATAAAAATATATAAATATAGAATAGAAAAAATCGTAGAAGTGTAACACTTGCAAATGATTTATTCATATGTTAAAGTCACAGTGTTCCAGCTTAGTTTTTCATGCAACTACTGTTTTTCAGCCTTCTTCCATCAAAAATTAATAACTCAAAATGTTTGTGTTCCACTACAGCTTGGTAAGATAAAATTAAAAGAAAATCTTGCATAATGATAAAATGCTGAATGAGAGAAGAAAATTTGATTTTGTTACTATATATCCAATAATTCTAAAAAACAACAATTCTGATACATTCTAATGAATACCGGGTATAATAGGCTTGGGGGAGAAATTAAATTTTTAGCAGGAATAAAGGATTTGGGGGAGTAATAAAAGAATTAGAAGGAGCTATATGTATTTCCCATAATTCTTAACAAAACCCTAAATTGTGGGTACTCATTAGAATTATTTGATCAAGACGATTCTAATCAGTACCAGGTATAAGGAGTTTGGAGGAGAGATAAAGGAGTTAGCAGGAGCTGTATATCCCATAATTCTCAACCAAACCCTATATTGTGGGTACTCATTAGAATTGTCACATCGAGTTGATTCTAATGAGTACCAGGTATAAGGGGTTTGGAGGAAGAATAAAGGAGTTAACAGGACATGTTTGTCAACATCTATGATAACTTGAGAAATTAGGTAGTCTATCCACCTGTTATAAAAGACATTTTGCATGTGATTAAATGCATTTTCATTGCCTTAATTTCAATAATTTAAAATATTTAACATTGCTTATGTCAGTAACTATCTTTGTCAGTATGAATATCCATGCCATTTGTGCAGCATAAGAAGGAATATGGCCATAAAACAGTTCCTTGGGGAACTTCACAGGTGACATTCAATGGCGACAATTGAGATATATCAATACTTAACGATTTTCTGTTTTGTCAGATGTTATTTAAACTCTTGAGTCAATGCAACTCCCATTTTACTTAAATTACGAGAAAGAATATAAAGATTAACAGTGTCAAAAGCTTTATTTAAAGTCCGTCATGGCCATGCCAAGTAAAGTCCTTCTTAATTGCTATATTTTCTACAGTTTAAAAGATTTATTAAACACATATAATTATTAAATAGGAGCTTTTTTAATCCAGATTGTAATTCTTACAGGATTTTGTTTTTATCAAGATAAAATTCAAGTTTTGTATACACAGCTTTTTCAGACATTTTAGACACTTCAATGAAAATACTAATATGTCTACTAACCAAGTTCTAAAGTGCTGTGTTTGTTTAATCTAGCAATTGTCATCTCAGCATTTACTTGATTTTATGGGGCACCTGTAGCGTAGTGGTAGAATCGCCGATTTGTAATTCCTCTGACTGCTTAGCCTCTCACCACATGGGTTAATGTCCCATTTGGGGTGAAGGACTTAATGTGAGAAGGTCTTCCAGCTGACTTTCAGCGCATCAGTGGTTCTACCCAGAATTATGTCTGGGGTCTTCCTCCACCAAAAAAAGCTGGACGTTGCTATAATGATCATAAATAATTGCTGCAATGTATTTCTAAAACAGAACAAACTTGATTTTACACTTTAAAGATATTCTTAATAAAAGAAAAAGGTAATTTTAAAAAAAGTTGCTCTATCTTTTAAAAATCCTTCTGGCATTTCGTCTTGTTCTAAACTTTTTCAAAAATTTAGATGATAATGTTCTTGGAGAACAAAAACTTCGCATATAGCTTACAAATCTTTTATATAATGTATCAGAATTATCAAATTTTTTAATGCAATAATTGTTAAAATGGTGCAGAATCGACAGAAAACTTTTTCGAAATTGCTTGTAGTTTGGACACTTATTTTGAAACAACTAATGTGATGTAGTTATTACACAGGTTTGAGACACTAGATGGATTTTTCACACTTTCCTCACCATTAATAAGAATAACTCCAATATCTTTGTTTTTGACTTCTTCCTTTGATAATAAGAACTTTTTAGTCTTAAAGATAAGATAATTTAATCTTAAATCTTTAAAGATATTTAGGATTAGATCTATTTTCTTCAAGTTCATTAGTAAAATACGCCTTTTTGACTACCAGTATTTCCACTACCCTATGTAGCTTGTTCTGTTTATTCAACTTTGGTTTATTGCACTTTCTTGTACCGGATGTAATGAAATGACAAACCGCAATAGCACAGGTGGTAGAGCGTCGGCTTGACGATCAGGAGGTCGCAGGTTCAAACCAAAGACTTTAAAGTTGGTAGTAGTGGCTTACCTCCTAAGTTGTCAGTATAATGGACCGGCCGGGTTCAGTCCCTGGGCACCTCATAAGTGCCCCTGTGCTATATTGATAGAAATGTCGCTGCACAGTATCGTCAAAAATGCCGGCAAATCCCAATCCCATGTAATGAAATGATAACTAATTCGTCTTGCACTGATAAATACTTCAATTGGAGTTTGACAAAATTAATTAAAGATGATCAATTACAGAAGATGTGGCATCAGTAATCTCTGCGAGTTCATTTACAATCTGTGTTAAATATTATTTTCAAAATATCCTGATACACTTAACTGATAAAATGTTTTCCTTCTGATTGAAATGTAAGCATATATTCCCCACCATATAGAATATTAATTTTGGTAGTAAAATACCTTTCTTGCTTTAAAATATGCACTGAGTCATTTATATCAGGTAAGAATTTCTAACTAATTTTTGTTAAAAAATTTCACATTTCATCCTCTTTCCTATGTTTTAATTAGAATTTTTCAAACCTACCTAGAAAATTTAGGGTAAACTTTGCCAGCAATAATTTCTTTAGGTAACATTTTCAGAAAGTAAACACTTATAAGTAGTCTATAAATCTTCTGGTATCAACTTCTCTCTTCTCCTACAGTTTTGTTTCTACTTTGATGAAACTGTCTGCAGTTATCTGTAATACCATGGCAACATGTGCACTTATGTGATTAAAACTGTAGGAGTGATTTCCCCTGTAAACACTATTTGAACCTGTGAAAACTGTAGGAGTGATTTCCCCTGTAAACCCTATTTAAACCTGTGAAAACTGTAAGAGTAATTTCCCCTTAAAACACTATTTTAACCTTTGAAAACTGTAGGAGTCATTTCCCCTTAAAACACTATTTCAACCTTTGAAAACTGACGGAGTAATTTCCCCTGTAAATACTATTTCAACCTGTGAAAACTGACGGAGTAATTTCCCCTGTAAACTCTATTTCAACCTGTGAAAACTGACAGAGTAATTTCCCCTGTAAACCCTATTTGAACCTGTGAAAACTGTAAGAGTAATTTCCCCTTAAAACACTATTTCAACCTTTGAAAACTGTAAGAGTCATTTCCCCTTAAAACACTATTTTAACCTTTGAAAACTGTAGGAGTCATTTCCCCTTAAAACACTATTTCAACCTTTGAAAACTGACGGAGTAATTTCCCCTGTAAATACTATTTCAACCTGTGAAAACTGACGGAGTAATTTCCCCTGTAAACTCTATTTCAACCTGTGAAAACTGACAGAGTAATTTCCCCTGTAAACACAATTTCAACCCTTGAAAACTGTAGGAGTAATTTCCCCTGTAAACACTATTTCAACCCTTGAAAACTGTAGGAGTAATTTCCCCTGTAAACACTATTTCAACCCTTGAAAACTGTAGGAGTAATTTCCCCTTTAAACACTATTTCAACCTTTGATATAGGAAAAAAACATAATTTTATAAACAAGGAGTATAGTGTTGGGGTATTTGTAATTCCCAGGGTGTACAGCTCTACATGTACTTTATTGCATTATTTTTACCAAGGTTATGCTTATAGAGAAAATACCTCAAGTGGCGCCCATGGCGTAGTGGTAGAATCGCCGATTTGTAACTACTCTGACTGCTTAGCCTCTCACTGCATGGGTTCGAGTCCCGTTCGGGGCGAAGGACTTAGTGTGAGAAGGTCTTCCAGCTGACCTGCGGTTTGCCAGTACTGATCATAAATAAAAACACTCAAAACCCACAAGAAAATACCTCACAAGAATCCTAACAGAGCAATAACAACCAGATAATGCCTAGAGAAGCAATGTATAACATATATCTGATTCCCAAACATTGTAATGTGTCATTCATTATTTGATTATTTATTTCAACCTATCCATTTATTTGTTTAACCCAGGTTACGCTCATTCAGGTGTTTCTAGAGAGTAAAGGGTAAACATAAAACATACCTCACCTTAATGGTGTTTCCAGCAAGTCAAGGGTAAACATACAACATACCCCATTCTTATGGTGTTTTGAGCAAATCAAGGGTAAACATACAACATACCCCATTCTTATGGTGTTTTGAGTAAATCAAGGGTAAACATACCCCATTCTTATGGTGTTTTGAGTAAATCAAAGGTAAACATACAACCTACCCCACTTGAGTGGTGTTTCCAGCTTATCAAAGGTAAACATACAACATACCCCTCTTGAGTGGTGTTTCGAGCAAATCAAAGGTAAACATACAACCTACCCCACTTGAGTGGTGTTTCGAGCAAATCAAAGGTAAACATACAACATACCCCTCTTGAGTGGTGTTTCGAGCAAATAAAGATTCTATGGGAACCTAAAGGGGATCATTAACCTAATTATGACTGGAGCAGCCGTATGTCAAATACATCTTGATTCCCAAACTTTGTAATTTGTCATGTTTGATCATTTGTTTTCATTCAGGTTACCCTCAGTCAGGGAGACTTCACATCCCTAATGTGTGTCCTTAATGAGAATCTGACAGAAGGACAACAACCAGAGGGTGGTGACAAACCTGAGGTGAAGGCAGAGACCGCATCACAACCAGCCATTGAAGCAGGTGTTGAGGCTGCCATAGTACCTTCATCAGCTGGTAAATAATAATTTTTATTTCAAATATTTAATTAGAGTCGGTGGCGTCCGTTGTTGACTGGTCACTTAAATTTAACTCCATGGCACTTCACTGTGTGGTTGCAAGTCCCTGTTAGGCCAAGAACTTCTATGTGGTGGAGGTCTTGCAGTTGACATGTGGTGTGCCGGTGGTTCTACCCAGACATTTGTCTGATGTCTTCCACCATCAGTAAGTAGCCTGATGTCAACAATCTGATCATGGTTGTATCAGTGCAGTGTAACAGAAAACAACAAAACAATATTGGAGACATTATAGGGGTAACAGTTTATCAATAAAAAAACTCTGGTTCCCATTTTAGTTACAGCCCAGTCAGCTCCCAAGAGTGAAACAACTTCTGGTACCCAGCCTTGGTGTAAACTCAAGTTCAGTTTCTACATCAACAGTCTAGGAGCAGTCCTGTACAAGGGAGATAGTCAACTGGTTTGTACAAACAGTTTTTTTTTCTTTTTAATTTTCTCTTATGCAATGTGCAGTCAATAATCTCCAAGACTGGTAAAATAATTCAACTATTTGAAGTACTAATTTCGTACAAGTATTTAAAGTTGATTTCAATGCATACATAAAATTATTTGGTGATCTTGCACATATCTAAAAACAAACAAAATTAATTTACTTGATGACTAAAACAACCTGAGGTGTACTTTGAAAAATTGTGTAAGGGGGGCGCCTGTGGCGTTATGGTAGAATCACCAATTTTTAACTCCTTTGACTGCTTAGCCACTCACCGCATGGGTTCGAGTCCCATTTGGGGTAAAGGAGTTAATGTGGGAAGGTCTTCTAGCTGACTTGAGGTGCGCCAGTGGTTCTACCAAGACATTTATCTGGGGTTGAACTCCACCAAACAGCTGGACGTTACTATAATGATCAAAATTGGTTGCTGTAATGAATTTAAAAAAAAAAAAATTTTTTAAATGTGTATTTCCATTTTACTTGGTGTTTTTTCCACTGTTATTGGCAATATGTCATAATCAAATTTAACGTGGCTCTATGTTGAACCCTGACATTTACACAACTTTTCTTTCTATACTTTGTTTATACTTTTGTTTAGAAAAGATTTAAGCTAAGACAGAACGATTGAAACAGATTTTTTGCATAAGTAAAAGACTGGTAATTAAATTCTGAGTATGAATTCTAGCACTATACCTTTAACATTAACCAATATAAAAAATGACAAAACCTTTTCTTTTTTTTTTTATAACAGACCTGCTAATGCAATCTGTAGAGCGTCGGCTCCAGGTACAAGAGGCCCTGTTTCGAACCTGGCCTACAACATACCAAAGTCATTAAAAATGGTAGTGGTATATCTCCCTTGCTAATGCTCAAGCAAATATAAGGGTAGTTCCACGACTGGTTGGCCCGGTGTCAGGATAATGTGACTGGATGTGGTATCATGCCAGGTGTTCACAGCATGCTATACACAGTGAAGGCAGCACTATTTCTGCTTCAATTCGACATCGTCTCCAGATAATTGAAATATTGTTGGTGGACAATAAACCAAATAAACATTTTTTATATTCATGAGGCGAAAATACTGAAATATGCAAATCTTCCAACAGACCACAGGAATCATACAGCGTGATGAGAGCCAGGGATTGGGCAGTTTTTCCTTGGATCTGATTGGTCTAGAAGGTAACATGATGTCCAACGGTGACATGAATGTCAAGGTGATGTTGAGGAACACCATCATGGACGACAGACGAGTGGAGAAGAAGGGATGTATCACTAGGTAATTAATTATTTTATAAATATTAAGATGTGTCAGTTAAATGTTATTATTACTTCTAATATAAATATTGACATGTGTCCATTAAATGTAATTATTTCTAATAGAATATTTGACATGTCAGTTAAATGTAAAAAATTCTTATATAAATATTGACATGTGTCAATTAAATGTAATCGATTATAATAAAAATATTGACTTGTGTTAGTAAAATGTAATTAATTCAAATATAAATATTGACATGTGTCAATTAAATGTAACCGATTATAATATAAATATTGACTTGTGTCACTTAAAAGTAATTTTAATTCTAATATAAATATTTACACGACAATTAAATGTAATTAATTCTTATATAAATGTTGACATGTTTCAATTAAATGTAATCAATTCTAATATAAATATTGACATGTGTCAAGGTAGTTGGCTATTGACCTAGGATGAAGGTACATTTATTAAATGAAATGATGAAGGTGTCAGTGTAGTTGGCTATTGACCTAGGATGAAGGTGTCAGTGTAGTTGGCTATTGACCTAGGATGAAGGTGTCAGTGTAGTTGGCTATTGACCTAGGATGAAGGTGTCAGTGTAGTTGGCTATTGACCAAGGATGAAGATGTCAGTGTAGTTGGCTATTGATCAAGGATGAAGGTGTCAGTGTAGTTGGCTATTGACCAAGGATGAAGGTGTCAGTGTAGTTGGCTATTGATCAAGGATGAAGGTGTCAGTGTAGTTGGCTATTGACCAAGGATGAAGGTGTCAGTGTAGTTGGCTATTGACCAAGGATGAAGGTGTAGTTGGCTATTGACCAAGGATGAAGGTGTCAGTGAAGTTGGCTATTGACCAAGGATGAAGGTGTCAGTGTAGTTGGCTATTGACCTAGGATGAAGGTGTCAGTGTAGTTGGCTATTGGCCTAGGATGAAGGTTTCAGTGTAGTTGGCTATTGACCAAGGATGAAGGTGTCAGTGTAGTTGGCTATTGATCAAGGATGAAGGTGTCAGTGTAGTTGGCTATTGACCAAGGATGAAGATGTCAGTGTAGTTGGCTATTGATCAAGGATGAAGGTGTCAGTGTAGTTGGCTATTGATCAAGGATGAAGGTGTCAGTGTAGTTGGCTATTGACCAAGGATGAAGGTGTCAGTGAAGTTGGCTATTGAGCAAGGATGAAGGTGTCAGTGTAGTTGGCTATTGATCAAGGATGAAGGTGTCAGTGTAGTTGGCTATTGACCAATGATGAAGGTGTCAGTGAAGTTGGCTATTGATCAAGGATGAAGGTGTCAGTGTAGTTGGCTATTGACCAAGGATGAAGATGTCAGTGTAGTTGGCTTTTGACCTAGGATGAAGATGTCAGTGTAGTTGGCTATTGACCAAGGATGAAGGTGTCAGTGTAGTTGGCTATTGACCAAGGATGAAGGTGTCAGTGAAGTTGGCTATTGATCAAGGATGAAGGTGTCAGTGTAGTTGGCTATTGACCAAGGATGAAGATGTCAGTGTAGTTGGCTATTGACCAAGGATGAAGGTGTCAGTGAAGTTGGCTATTGACCAAGGATGAAGGTGTCAGTGTAGTTGGCTATTGACCAAGGATGAAGGTGTCAGTGAAGTTGGCTATTGACCAAGGATGAAGGTGTCAGTGTAGTTGGCTATTGACCTAGGATGAAGGTGTCAGTGTAGTTGGCTATTGACCTAGGATAAAGGTGTCAGTGTAGTTGGCTATTGACCTAGGATGAAGGTGTCAGTGTAGTTGGCTATTGACCAAGGATGAAGGTGTCAGTGTAGTTGACTATGGACCAAGGATGAAGATGTCAGTGTAGTTGGCTATTGACCAAGGATGAAGGTGTCAGTGTAGTTGGCTATTGACCAAGGATGAAGATGTCAGTGTAGTTGGCTATTGACCTAGAATGAAGGTGTCAGTGTAGTTGGCTATTGACCAAGGATGAAGGTGTCAGTGTAGTTGGCTATTGACCTAGAATGAAGGTGTCAGTGTAGTTGGCTATTGACCTAGGGTGAAGGTGTCAGTGTAGTTGGTTATTGACGTAGGATGAAGGTGTCAGTGTAGTTGGCTATTGACCTAGGATGAAGGTGTCAGTGTAGTTGGCTATTATCCTAGGATGAAGGTGTCAGTGTAGTTGGCTATTGATCAAGGATGAAGGTGTCAGTGAAGTTGGCTATTGACCAAGGATGAAGGTGTCAGTGTAGTTGGCTATTGTCCTAGGATGAAGGTGTCAGTGTAGTTGGCTATTGACCAAGGATGAAGGTGTCAGTGTAGTTGGCTATTGATCTAGGATGAAGGTGTCAGTGTAGTTGGCTATTGTCCTAGGATGAAGGTGTCAGTGTAGTTGGCTATTGACCAAGGATGAAGGTGTCAATGAAGTTGGCTATTGACCAATGATTTATTATGCATTACATTTTTAGAAAAAGTAATTATCAATAGGTAATGTTGTAGTCTGGGTATTATGATTTTGATAAATAATGGAGCTTGAAGTTACTACACATTTCTGCATAGCTGTATATTATGCATAACATTGTTACCAAAAGGAATGTTGTAAAACTTTGTTGCGATCTGAGTTTTATGATAATGACCATGGATGAAATTTGAAGTTTGCATGACATTGTACATGGCATACTAAATGTATATTTTGTATAAAAGTTTTAGGAATTTATTTATCTCCAATTAAATGTTGTGATCTGTGTTTTGTGACTTTGACAAGAGATTTATTCTTTTTGATTTATGCCCTTTTTTATTTTGTATTGATTTTCTTAAGATAGAAAACTCAGTTTTGAAATCTTGGAAAAATGTCTGATATTTTATTGTCATATATAGGTATAGAATCTGTGAAACATTACGATCCTTGTTGTAGAAGTTCAAGCCTCAGCCTAACCTCATGCATCTCAGTAGTTAGATTTAACAACTGAACCAAAATCTGACCAATCAGATGCAAATTTTGCTCAAAGTCTGACCAATCAGATGCACATATTGATCAAAATTTGACCAATAAGATGCAAATAAAGCTCCAAAGTCCAGGCAATCAGATGCAAATAAAGCTCCAAAGTCTGCCCAGTCAGATGCAAATAAAGCTCAAAATCTGACCAATCAGATGCAAATAAAGCTCCAAATCTGACCAATCAGATGCAAATAAAGCTCCAAAGTCTGACCAATCAGATGCAAATAAAGCTCCAAATCTGACCAATCAGATGCAAATAAAACTCCAAAGTCTGACCAATCAGATGCAAGTAAAGTTCCAAAGTCTGACCAATCAGATGCAAATAAGCTCCATAGTTCGACCAATCAGATGTAAATAAAGTTCCAAATCTGACCAATCAGATGTAAATAAAAGTCCAAATCTGACCAAGCAGATGCAAATAAAGTTTCAAAGTCTGACCAATCAGATGCAAGTAAAGTTCCAAAGTCTGACCAATCAGATGCAAATAAAGCTCCATAGTCTAATTAATCAGATGTAAATAAAGTTCCAAATCTGACCAATCAGATGTAAATAAAGTTCAAAATCTGACCAATCAGATGCAAATAAAGCTCCAAATCTGACCAATCAGATGCAAATAAAGCTCCAAAGTCTGACCAATCAGATGCAAATAAAGCTCCAAATCTGACCAATCAGATGCAAATAAAACTCCAAAGTCTGACCAATCAGATGCAAGTAAAGTTCCAAAGTCTGACCAATCAGATGTAAATAAAGTTCCAAATCTGACCAATCAGATGTAAATAAAGGTCCAAATCTGACCAAGCAGATGCAAATAAAGCTCCAAAGTCTGACCAATCAGATGCAAGTAAAGTTCCAAAGTCTGACCAATCAGATGCAAATAAAGCTCCATAGTCTAATTAATCAGATGTAAATAAAGTTCCAAATCTGACCAATCAGATGTAAATAAAGTTCAAAATCTGACCAATCAGATGCAAATAAAGCTCCAAATCTGACCAATCAGATGCAAATAAAGCTCAAAATTGGACTAATCAGATGCAAATAAAGCTGAAAATCGGACTAATCAGATGCATATAAAGTTCAAAATCTGACCAATCAGATGCAAATAAAGCTCAAAATCTGACCAATCAGGTGCAATAAAGCTAAAAATATTACCAATCAGATGCAAATATAGCTCAAAGTCGGACCAATCAGATTCAGATATAGCTCAAAATCGGACCAATCAGATGCTTGGTTAGAATGATCTCAGACTCAGGCTCTCAAGCAAAGATTTTATAACCTTTGGCCCATGTTGTTCTAGATAAGTTTTGGCTCGAACAACTACACTTCTTCATCTATCTCTGCCCTTGGGTTTTGGGACAAAAAACCTCTTAAACGATTACCCGTCCACTATTTTGGAAGAGCCCGATTCTGTTTTTTTGTCTATGACTCCTGTCCTTGGCTTGCTCAGGGTTGATACCTATGCAATGAAATTTATTTATTTTTTTGTAATCATTTGTCTATATTTTATTTTATTCTTGTAACTATTTCAGAATGATTGAACGAAGCAAGAAGGTGATGGTGGAGAGTGATGAAGCCAATATGATCAATGTGTCCTTTATACAGGAAAATAATAATAAAAACAGTAAGTTGTTGTTTTTTTAACCTTGTTTAATGACCATTTGGGATGCTTTGTTCAAAAACACTAGCCGTGTTAGTCAGCAGCGACTAATAAAAAGTCTGTTGATGAAGCCCAAAGTAGTTGGTCAGAATCTCCAGGTAAAACATTCGGACATATATTGCACACATGTGAACTTTTCTTGAGGACAAAGTGGGCAATTTGTTATTTTCATATAAACAAAGAAGGAAGTTATCTGTTCCAAGTAAGGAGATTTCAGAAAATGTGTAAAACCCAACTCATTTTCAAATAACCTTAATTGAACCTTAAAAGTGGGAGTCTCCCTCGAAAAAATGCAAGGGTTTACATGTATGATATTGTAATGGAAATAGGAAAGTTTAAATAATGAATTAAAATGGTAACTGACTGGGTCTTATGATCACCACATATGTATCCCTGCTTTTACAGTTGAAGTTCATATATGCAGCTTGTACATCATATTTGACTGCCTGTGGATCTGATGTCTTTGTAAAGGGTCTTGCACAGAATTGAAAGATTATTTTCTAAATGTTAAAAATAGTTTCACAAATCATCACATGTATTCTTGTTTTAACAGTTGATGTTCACATGAGTAGTCTGTACATCTGTGTATGCTTGGACTTCCTGATGGCCTTGGCAGATTTCTTTGTGAAGGGTCTACCAGCCAAACCAGAGACACCTGCCCTACCTGCCCCAGTCTCGCCTGCCAAAGATGAGACCAAAGGTAAGGAAATATGTACACTCTATTCAGAGCCTTAATTAAAAGGAGTTCAGCTCCTGTTAACTCCTTTATTTATCCTCCAAACCCTTTAGAATTGTCTCAGTAAGACAAGTTAAATGAGTATCCACAGTATAAGGTTTGGTTAAGAATTATGGGATATACAGCCCCTGTTAACTCCTTTATTCCTCCTCCAAACCCTTTTTACCTGGTACTCATTAGAATTGTCTTGATAAGACAAGTTCAATGAGTACCCATAATATACAGTTTGTTTGAGAATTATGGAATATATATGTAACTCAAAATCAGATTTACTCCTCTTTCCTGGAATTTAGAGATTGTGAGTTTTGGATATAGCGAAGCGCTAACTCCCTGACCTCTCCCCCAAACCCATATACCTGGTACTCATTAGAATCCTCACGATTAGACAGTTCAAATGAGTACCCACACTATATGGTTTGGTTGAGAATTATGGGATATATGGTGACAGAAAATCAGATTTACACCTCCTACCTGGAGCTCTGCTCATATGCTAGTCTTATAATTGCTTTAACATAGGCTGTGAATAAAGGTTGTGCCAATATGTCTAAGGAAGAGGTTAAAGACAAAATATGATAAGGGCAATGTACATGATATATATATACAGATAATTTTAAAGTGTCTTTGCCCAAGAAATTGATCAGAAATGTGACAAATCTTTGCAGGGTTTATTTTTATTATAATTAACACAATACAAATAATATGGAAACAGAGAGCATCACAGTGGGAGTTTTTTTGCCCAAGGATGGGGTCACAGGTTGACACATCTTTGCATGTTTTTTATTATGATCAACACATTACATATAATAAGGTAACAGAGGGCATCAATGTGGGTTTTTTGGCCCAAGGATGGCATTAAAGGTTAGATATAAGTACATGATTTGTATAGGCTTCGATGTGTAATGTTTGAAGTGCAATCTGTATGTGGTGTTAAAGTGTCTCTGATTAATAAAGTTGTCAGAAATTAATTTTTATATAATATGATGACACCAATGTGCTTGTAAAGATTGATCAACTCTCACTTAATTAATGACACTAATAGGTTATATGCAATTTAAATAACATTTTTGGTATGGTATGACCTATCAAGTGTTGGTGTGCCATAAAACCTAAATTACAAATAACTTTTGTGTGTGTGTGTATTTTTATGTAATTTCACAGCAAAAAAACCTTTGTTTGACTGCCTTGCTAAATACAGCATACTTCAACATTTTATTTACATATTTTCACAGCAGTAAAACCGAAGGTAGCTACCCCGGCACCAGTGCAAGGTGACACCAACATATTGGTGAAAATTGATCGCCCAGAGATTATCATGATAGAAGACCAATCCAATTTCAGCTCAAATGGTCTGAGTCTCAATGTAAGTTTTATTACATCTTACAAAATTTTAAATATTTTTTCAATAAAATTTCTTTCTTTTTTTCATGAAAATGTAGGTATGCTGTCTATGTTAAGAAAATCAAAGTAATGTAATTTTGTTGTTATAACGTAATTTTAATGTAATATGGGTTGCTTTTATTGTAAGGTAACTTTATAATATTGGTTGCTTTTACTGTAAGTAACTTTATGATATCGGTTGCTTTTACTGTAAGGTAACTTTATAATATTGGTTGCTTTTACTGTAAGGTAACTTTATAATATTGGTTGCTTTTACTGTACGGTAACTTTATGATATCGGTTGCTTTTACTGTAAGGTAACTTTATAATATCGGTTGCTTTTAGTGTAAGGTAACTTTATAATATTGGTTGCTTTTACTGTAAGGTAACTTTATAATATTGGTTGCTTTTACTGTAAGGTAACTTTATGATATCGGTTGCTTTTACTGTAAGGTAACTTTATAATATTGGTTGCTTTTACTGTAAGGTAACTTTATAATATTGGTTGCTTTTACTGTAAGGTAACTTTATAATATCGGTTGCTTTTACTGTAAGGTAACTTTATGATATCGGTTGCTTTTACTGTAAGGTAACTTTATAATATCGGTTGTTTTTACTGTAAGGTAACTTTATAATATTGGTTGTTTTTACTATAATATCGGTTGCTTTTACTGTAAGGTAACTTTATAATATTGGTTGCTTTTACTGTAAGGTAACTTTCTAATATTGGTTGCTTTTACTGAAAGGTAACTTAATATGGCTCACCTGAATACTGTAGTTGGGTGTGTTATGTCAGGAAACATTGACGTGAATTTACAGTGAAGGCAGCGCTATATCTGATTCTAGTAGAGAGTGTCTTCAAATAACTGAACTACTGTTGGTAGGTTATGAATCGTGAGGTAAAATTTATGCTGAATTATTTGTTTTGTAACTTTCAGATGGAGCTTCTGTTCCGCATGCGCCAAACTCCTGAAACCATGGACATGTCTGCAAACATTAAAAACCTCGCCATAGTTACCTGTAAATACGATAACAGGGAGGGCGGGGCTCAGGTAATGTTCTGTTGCTATAGAAATATTTTTATATATTTGAAGCTTAGCCTTTGATGACTTTTATGGTTGTGTTTATAAATAATAAAATTTTGAAAGTTAAAAATATAATGACAAAATAGGTGCAGTATGCGGTTTTGGTATTTTGCTATTAAAACAGTTAAAGTTAATTAAAAGTGCCCACAGTCTCAGGCTAACTGAATCAGAAGGTTTCCTGTGGCTGCTAATCTTTTTGTTATTGTATCATCAGATTTTTTTATATATGATTTTTCTATTAATTTTTTTATTTCTAGGGTTCATTGCATCAACCGTCTCGTCTTATAGCCATTAGCTTATGGTATTTAAATTTTGTCTTAAGATCACAAATAAGGAAAGTTAATATGGAACTTTCTTTCTAATTTGCAACAATGTCACTTGAAGAGGTAACAAGTATGTGACATTCTTGATAAACGTGCCCCTATCACATTTTTTTTATTAGCTCACCTGAGCACAACATGCTCAAGGGGAGCTTTTGTGATACCGCTTCGTTCGGCATTCGTTGTTCGTCGTCCGTCGTTCGTCGTCAACATTTACCTTGTGAACACACTAGAGGCCCCAATTTTTATCCAATCTTAATCAAACTTGGTTAGGATGTTTGTCTGCATGAAATCTTGGATGAGTTCATTATTGGGTCACCTGGGGTCAAAAAAGTAGGTCACGAGGTCAAATTTTAGGAAAAAATTGTGAACACACTAGAGACCACATTTATTGCCCAATCTTCACCAAACTTGGTCAGAATGTGTGTCTACATAAAATCTTGGATGAGTTCGTAACTGGGTCACGTGGGATCAAAAAGTAGGTCACTAGGTCAAATCTTAGAAAAAGCTTGTGAACACACTAGAGGCCACATTTATAGCCCAATCTTTACCAAACTTGGTCAGAATGTTTGTCTGCATGAAATCTTGGATGAGTTCGTAACTGGGTCACGTGGGGTCAAAAAGAAGGTCACTAGGTCAAATCTTAGAAAAAGCTTGTGAACACACTAGAGGCCACATTTATAGCCCAATCTTCACCAAACTTGGTCAGGATGTTTGTCTGCATGAAATCTTGTATGAGTTCGTAACTGGGTCACGTGGGGTCAAAAAGTAGGTCACAAGGTCAAATCTTAGAAAAAGCCTGTAAACACACTAGAGGCCCTATTTATAGGCCAATCATCATCAAACTTGGTCAGAATGTTTGTCTACATGAAAACTTGGATGAGTTCGTTATTGGGTCTCGTGGGGTCATAAAGTAGGTCACTAGGTCAAATCTTAGAAAAAGCTTGTGAACACACTAGTGGCCATATTTATAGCCCAATCTTCACCAAACTTGGTCAGAATGTTTGTTTGCATGAAATCTCGGATGAGTTCGTAACTGGGTCACGTGGGGTCAAAAAGTAGGTCACAAGATCAAATCTTAGAAAAAGCTTGTAAACACACTAGAGGCCCTATTTATAGGCCAATCTTCATCAAACTTGGTCAGAATGTTTGTCTACATGAAAACTTGGATGAGTTCGTTATTGGGTCTCGTGGGGTCATAAAGTAGGTCACTAGGTCAAATTTTAGAAAAAGCTTGTGAAAACACTTTAGAGGCTACATTGATGGCCCAGTCTTCACCAAACTTGACCATCATGTTTGCCAGTATGAAATCTTACATATGTTTTGAAGTGAGTCATTTGGATTCAGTAGGTTACTTGGTAAAATTCTAGAAAATGTTATCAACCCAGTGGCCATACTAATGGTCCAATCTTCACCAAAGATTTCTAAAGTAAATAACTCTTAATAACTTAATGCCAGATTTGAGCCTACGTAAAACCTGTGTCATCAGGTGAGCGATTAAGGGCCATCATGGCCCTCTTGTTTGCACACCCAATTTATATTTTCTATACCTTAAATTCCAGATCCTCGTGCCGTGTGAGATCTCCTTTTACAGTAAGACTCCGACAGGGCAAGGTGCCCACATGGACGTATCGACGTCAGACCTCATTCTGAATATCTCGCCAGGGACTATTCGAACAATATCCGCCATTGCTGCAGGATTGTCCAAGCAAGGGGTATGTAAAGGCTTTGGGGTTGTTTTTTTTACTGCCCCCTATTTGGGGAGGATATAGTTCCTGATTTGTTCATCTGTCTGCCATCCGGGCATCTGTCTGTCCATCTGTCTATCCATCATAATTTCGTCCGACGCATATCTGAAAAACAGTTGCACATCTTCACTGCACATTAGGTGGTTGGATAGTTCAATTTTAAAATAAATTGTTCACCATCAAAAGCATAATCTATTAAAAAAAGACAGATAAATCTAAAATTAAATTTTTTAGAGTAATGCCCCTTTTTTGACTCAGAATTTTAATCAAGGACTGAGGAAAGTGGAGTATGCTCTCTACCGACATATCATGTTGTAAAAGATTTTTTTTATTTGTGTAAGAAGGGTGAAGGACAAGGGGACCCATTTCCAAGCAATTATATGACGCCAGTATGTAATTCGTTCTAATGCTTTTTGTTGAAATGGAAATTTAAATTTTAACTTTTTATCAGGAGGAGGAAAAGAAAGAAGACTCTATACCAAGAGATCTATGGCAGATCAAGAAACTCCAGGACTGTAACTTCTGGTTCCTGAAGGAAGGTGAGTACATACTGGTTGCTAGGCTCCGTTGTCATGGTATTTATAAAACAGTAAACCAAGTTTTCCTGGTATTTTAGCATTAAATTAAAATTGGATATCATTTCTTCTTAAATGTTTGTTAAATTAAACTTTTTTGCATGAGAGGGTGTTGGTTGTTGTTTTTGTAGGGGAAGGATTATGTGTACAAGAAAAAATAAACACTGTTTATTTCTAGTTGGGAGTTTTTTGTGGGTGAGTGCGTGGAATAAATAACAAGGTCAGATATTAAAAACAGGACACTGTTTATGTGTATTTTATATAATAATACATATTTATTTATTTATAGAAACAGCTGAGAATGTTTAATTGGTAAACCCAGCTTCTACATAGAAAGAAATTAAATCTATTACAGTATAAAATATATTCTGATAGGCCTAGCATATGTATTTTCCAATTAACAAAATTGAATATGTTTAATTAACAGAAGATGGTATTTTTAATAGAATTTATGTAACATCCCTTCCCCACTCTGTAGCTATTTAACAGAAAAATTGTAACAGTGATATTATTTATTGTGTAAAAGACTATATTGTGTTATACACCATATTGTGTTATACACCATATTGTGTAATACACCGTAGTGTGTTATACACCATATTGTGTTATACACCATATTGTGTTATACACCATATTGTGTTATACATCATGTTGTGTTATACATCATGTTGTGTTTTACACCATATTGTGTTATACACCATATTGTGTTATACACCATATTGTGTTATACACCATATTGTGTTATACATCATGTTGTGTTATACACCATTTTATGTTATGCACCATGTTGTGTTATACACCATATTATGTTATACACCATATTGTGTTATACACCATGTTGTGTTATACACCATATTGTGTTATACACCATATTGTGGTATACACCATATTGTGTTATACACCGTGTTGTGTTATACACTGTATTGTGTTATACACCGTATTGTGTTATACACCGTGTTGTGTTAAAACACCATATTGTGTTAAACACCATATTGTGTTATACACCATATTGAGTTTTACACCATATTGTGTTATACACCATATTGTGTTATACACCCTATTGTGTTATACACCATATTGTGTTATACACCATATTGTGTTAAACACCGTATTGTACACCATATTGTGTTATACACCGTATTGTTTTATACACCATATTGTGTTATACGCCATATACATTGCTGTATTTTATTTTGTTTATTTATAGTTTATTTAATATGTATCAGTTGTATGTGCATTTTGCTGATTAAATAAATGTTGTAAAAACTAATCATTGTAATGTAACCATTTTGTGGATTAAACAGAAGACCAAACCTTCACCCAGGGCTGCTTTTTATCGCTTTTAATTCTAAAAATCCAAATTAACATGATCTGTTTTAAGTCTGATATACTGGGTCTGCTAAAGGTACTGCTACCACTTCCAGTCAAAGGTCAAAACAGCCCAAAATTTATTATGGGCTCAGGGCTGGAAAAATTAACTTTTCAATGGCTAGTCCCAGACTAGTTACTTGGACAAAAATGTCTTGTTCGAAATTTGCATCATTTTCAAGTAACGAACGCAACAAAACATTTGTCATATCTACAACTAACAAACAAGGTATAACAATAAGTTGTTTCTTTTATTTTTTATCGAGAAGTATTTATGTATTGCAAGTTGTGATTGGCTGTTTTGGACAGGTGTGTGCATTGTACATGTACTGCCTTTACGTGTTGTTTGTTAAACCTCCTGGTGTGAAATTGATTGTCTTCATGGCTAATTAAGATCACTCTTTATTTGTCACTTGTCCGACTGCCCGTTTATATCTTGTCAAGGACTTATTTAATGATACAATGACCAGCAGCCCGAAAACTGCATTTTGACTTGGCTACCGTATTTTTCCAGCCTGGGACTATTAGTCATGACGAGTCGATGACATCGATTTGTTGTGGAGTCACTGGTACACGTGACCTTGAACCTGAGTTTTATTTTGGTTTTGGGGTCAGTAGGTGAAACTACATAATGAGGAGGTCTGCAACTGGTGCCTGTGGTGTATGGTTGAGTTGCAGACTTATAACTCCTCTGATTGCTAGCCTCCCACTGCGTGGGTTTGAGTCTTGGTTGGGGTGAAGAACTTAACATGCAAATGTCTTCCAGCTGACTTGCAGTGAGCTGGTGGTTCTACCCAGACATTTGTCGGGGTCTTCCTCCACCAAAATAGCATCTCTGTAATTACCATAATTGGTTGCCATGATGTACTCAGCCAGACGTTCCATTGGTGTCAATGGCAGTGCAGTAAGTCCGTGAGCATCAAGAATGACACACAGTACACACACTAATTGGTTTATGACCCTCCCCTCTGTGTTCTCGCAGCATGTTGTTATTCCTCTCTTGTTTTGTTGGCGGGGCTTAACAAAGTAAAATAATCGTTGCCTTCAAGCTCAGCTTAATAGGGTATTGCCATGATGACTGTACCCTTGTCATATAAATGTGACTGGGTGTCAAGTTTTAATGGCATACCGAAGACACTGTTTCAGAAAAAAAAAATCATTATACCTTGTAGGACCAGAAAGTTTATCTTTGTTAAAAGATTGTAGAACATAATTCCTATTTAATAAATATTTACGTTTTGCTGGTCATATTTTTTTTAAATTGGTACCCTGACAGCTTGATTGATATACTAATTGATTGCTTGATTGAATTGATTGATTTGTGTTGTGGCATGACATTTTTGTAGAAGAAGCTGAAGAAGCAACAGGTATGTATTCTAACACGGTTGGTATTGAGTCAACAAGACTTTGTAGTGAAACTGTATGACGTAGTCTAACAGCATATGTCAGTGTGTGTGCCTCACTTGATGATATTTCTCATTTGGGATTTTGCTCAAGCTTAACATTTGTCTGAGAAAATATTTCTTACAGAGACATTGAGTTACAACTTGGTTAACCTTTCTCAGGCTGACTCCTTAATAACTCCTGTCAATCTCAACTTCCTGAAATTGATTTTTGTAAAACCAAAAATGCCCCCTCACACACACACACACACACCATTAACTTACCAAAAATTTGCAAGGGGTGTTGAGTAGTAGAAAGGGGGAAGAAAACCTAATGCATAGTACAATGAAAGGTTCTGAGCAATAATGTACCTTATTTTTTTAGCTATTTTTTAGCTCCTTTCCTTTACCGGTCGCAATAGCTCAGGTGGTAGAGCATCAGCTTGCGGATAGGGAGGTCGTGGGTTCAAACCCAGTCCAGGTCAAACCAAGGACTTTAAAGTTGGTAGTAGTGGCTTCCCTCCTTACGCTTGGGGCTAAAGGAAATTTAAGGTGGTCCCCCCAACCAAAAAAATGGGCCCTTATATCTCGAAAACAATAAAAAGTATCGCAAATTTCACATTGGATTTGAGTTCTGTACCTGTACCCCTCTAAAAACTTAAAAACCAAAATTTGAAACCTTTTAGAGGGAAAAAGTTTTGGGTTGATACAACAGAATGCACCATTAATACCAGGTCTGGTAGGGCATTTGGTATAGCGTCCTTTCAAAGTACTGAGACCCCAGTTTCAATCCCAAGCCGCAACATAAAGTCATTGAAAATGGTAGTAGTATAGCTCCCTTGCTAGCCTTTAATGGTGCTGTCCGACAGTTTGGATCATTTTGCCTCCCATGCAGACAAATAACTTATTGTTAGCTGAAAAGATCCCGCAAAGTGCTGTTCATTGGTGGCCTTCTTCTATGTGAAAGGTAAAACATAAAACCCAACTTGTCATTACAAGAAGGTATTTCCTATCTGAGCCAATGCTGCACAGTTTTTAAACCAAAAAAACCATGTGTTCACTTACTTTAGAACTCATGTTACATGATCATCCGGGTAATCAGCTCTGACGTCAATATCTATTTTTAACTGAAATCCCCCATCTTGTTTATTTATAGATTTGGAAATAATGGAAATTCAAAGCGATATATTTTATGATTTGTAATGTCTAACAATTTGGGTAATATTGTGATCAGCATTTACTAAAACTAAAGTATAAGATTATGGAGGAGTTAAACACAAATTTCAAAGATCAGGGACAAGATATTATTGCATGTTTTAGATATAGGCAAACTGTCGGATACCACTTTTAAGCAAATATAAGTGTACTTTCATGACTGGTTGGCCAGGTGTCAGGATAATGTTACTGTTATACCAAGGTTTCCCAGCAGTGAAAGCAGCACTATCTACTTCAAGTGGACAACATCGTCACCAAATGTACTTCAGTTACTAGATGTTGTCCACTAGAAGCAGATATAGTGCTGCCTTCACTGTGTATAGCATGCTGTGAACACCTGGCATGATACCACACCCCGTCACATTATCCTGGCCCTGGGCCAACCAGTTGTAGAACTACCCTTATATTTGCTTTAAACTTCAGCAAAAGAGGTATATCACTACTACTCAGCAGTCAAAATTAGTTTGAGCAAAATCTCACCTGAGAAAATTTTCTGCATATTTGGCCAAATGCATAAACGATGTTTCAAGAAAACTGGGTGCCATTTCATCATTAGTTCTAAGACCAGTCTTTGGTCATAAGATTAATTAACTATGTTTCAATATAAGTCCTAGGACCTGTCTGTGGTTATAAGACCACAAAATTATCTTAACTATGTTTCAATATAATTCCTAGGACCTCTCTGTGGTCATAAGACCACTGTCTTAGGACTGACCATAAATTTATGGTCGTACGACTTGATTAAATGGCCCCCAAGTTGACAAGGCTTTGTAGCTTTGTAGTCAACTTGCATGCCATAGTCTAACAATAATATCAGTTTATATCATAGTTTACTGTGTTGTATGAACAATTGTATAAACCAAATTGTACTAACTTATATATAGTCTTGGGAAGGGATGTGATTTGCCGGCTTTTTTGCCGATACTGTGCAGCGACATTTCTATCATTATAGCACACGGGCACTTATGAGGTGCCCAGGGACTGAACCCGGCCGGTTCATTATACTGACACCGACAAGTCAGGCGTAATGCTGTCCCCTTTAGCCCTGAGCTATATAGTGTTGTATATACAGATAAGATGGGCTATGTGTAGGGCCACTGACTTGTAGCTAGTTAAGATTCAGATATAAAATTATGTATCATAAACCATGCATGTGGATTAGTGGTAGAGTCGCCGACTTATAACTTCTCTGTGTTAACTAATCTTATAACTAACTGTTTCTCTCTCTTTCTCTGCTTTCATGCAAGGCTTTTTTTCACTGCCAGGGGAAGGGGCCCAATGTCCTATAATTTTGGGGAAAATTCTTCCTGAAAGGGGAATGAAAAAACCTGATGTGAAGTTACTTTTTGGGAAAAGCTGCATGATTTTAAAGATTTTTTTTTGAGTGGAAGGTGCCTGCCTGTAAACGGCTCCTACTAAAGAAGGAAAAAAAGCCCTGTCATGGAATGATATTTAAAATGAAGACAGCACTTTATCTGCTTCATGTGAACACAGTCTCCAAATAATTAAAATACTGTTGGTTGGACGATAAAACCAAAAAACAACTTAATGCCAGTTGTCATCTTATGCTTTTTATGTTAATTTAATGGTAATTTTCTGTTCTAATATTCACTTTGAGCCCCTTGCTGTCAGAATGAACTTTAAAGAATAATAATTAAAAATTATTTTTTTTAAATACAATTAAAAAAAAACACCTAAGTGTGCCCGTGGTGTAGTGATAGAGTCGCCTATTTGTAACTCATCTGCTTAGCCTCTCACCACATGGGTTCGAGTCTCATTTGGGGCAAAGGACTTAATGTGAGAAGGTCTTCCAGCTGACTTGCGGTGCGCTGGCGGTTTTACCAGGACACTTGTCAGGGGTCGTCCTCCACAAAAAAGCTGGACGTTGCTTTCATGATCATAAATTGTGGCTGCAACGCATTTCAAAATCAAAACAAATAAAAAATAAACTTTTATTATTTTAACACCAATTATTAACTGAACTTGCACCTTTTCCAGCCTTGCTTGGGGTATTTCTTTACCGGTATGCGGCAGAATGATGCAACTTAAAACCATATCAAATGCTACAGACTTTTCAGAAAGCTAGCTGATCTGGATCTAAACTATTGCCTAAGCCTTATAAATGCTCAAGTAGCAGGCTGATAGTTATAAGTACTTTAGTCACATTTTTCAGAATGGTAAAGCTTTATTTCTGTACATAATAGCAGTAATATAAACCACTGCATTTTCTTTAGGATTTTGCATGTATATTTTGAAGAAAGATTTTTTTTCTTTTTGATTTTTTAATTTTTTTAAAGTTTTTCATTGTATTAATTGCATTAATTTATCAGTCGCTATTTGTTTAAAATTCCAATGCTGTTGTTGTTTTAAGCTGACGTATTTATTTTAAGTTGCTATTGTAGTTTTAACACTGGCTGTGTATTTTAAACACAATGCTATAGTAAATTTGTTGTTATTTTTACTGATATAATCAAATCATTGATTGATAGTGAATTTTTTATAATTTTATTTCCTATAGATATAAACCCTAGATATCAATATATCTCTTGATGTGATATATATATATATATATATATGTTTGTGTGTGTATGTATAATATATGTGTGCATGTAAAATATATATATATGTGTGTGTGTATGTGTGCGTATGTATAATATATGTGTACATGTATAATATATATATATATATATATATATATATATATATATATATATATATATATATATATATATTTATATAAATATATATATGTTCGTGTGTGCATGTATAATATATGTGTGCATGTATAATATATGTGTGCATGTTTAATATATTTATGCATGTGTAATATATGTATGCATGTATAATATATATATGCATGTATAATATATGTGTGCAAGTATAATATATATGTGTATGTATAATATATTTGTGCATGCACAATATATATGTGTATGTATAATATAAGTATGCATGTATAAAATGTATGTTCATGTATTATATAAGTATGCATGTATAATATATATATATTTATAATGGATTGGATTGGTAACTTTGGCCATGCTGTTTGACTTACTGACCTAGCCTCCTTAGCCTCTCACTGCGTAAGTTCGAATCCCGGTCAGCGATAACTTTTACGCAGGAAATTATTCCAGCTGACCTTGTGGTTCTACCCAGACAATAGTCTGGGGTCGTCCTCTACCAATCGTTATTTCGACAACACCAATATGACCATGATTATATTGGTGTCATATATATAAAAAATGATTATAATTAATGTATTATCAAACTTAATTGGACTTTTTTCATTCACAGTGGCCGACACCCCGTTGGAGTTGGGCACCCAGGCAGAGGACGTATTGGAGGAGCGCAATGAACAGGTTAGTATTTTATTAGTTGTGGTATAAGAAGAATAATTAGCCGTAGCAGCAGCTCCCAGCAGCATTTTCATCATCATCAGTATTAGCATATCAGCAGAACCCAATGTTATGTTTGGATTCATTAACACATCATCAGATCATTGTCATATATGTGCGTAATAAATATCTTTTATCATCAACATTATTGTCATATATCTGTGGGTAATAAATATCTTTTATTATCATCATCATCAGTTTTCATATTTATATATTATCATCATGGTTTTTCAAAAGAACTTATCATCCTACTGGCCATAATGATTGCTGAACATCAGTATCAATAATCATTTGCAATCATTATTAGCAGCAGTGATGTTGCGGTCAACATCTCCAAATGTATTACCTTAAATGTGTATAGTGTGTAATTAAATGTGTATTTTGTATGCATATAACCATATTAATATGATAAACATCATCATTACCACCTTCATTATCACCTTTATAACCACCTTCATAACCACCATCATTACCACCTTCATAACCATCATCATTATCACCTTCATAACCATCATCATTACCACCTTCATAACCACCTACATAACCATCATCATTACCACCTTCATGACCATCATCTGTAACACCTTCATAACCACCATCCTTACCACCTTCATAACCATCATCATTACCACCTTCATAACCACCTTCATAACCATCATCATTACCACCTTCATGACCATCATCTGTAACACCTTCATAACCACCATCCTTACCACCTTCATAACTACTATCATTACCACCTTCATAACCACCATCATTACCACCTTGATAACCACCATCATTACCACCTTCATAACTATCATCATTACCACTTTCATGACAACCATCATTTCCACTTTCATAACCATCATCATAACCAACACCATCACCATAAAAACATAACATCATCATAACCAACACCATCAGCATAAAAACATAACATCATCATAACCAACACCATCAGCATAAAAACATAACATCATAACCAACACCATAAAAACATAAGCATCATCATAACCAACACCATAAAAACATAAGCATCATCATAACCAACACCATCACCATAAAAACATAAGCATCATCATAACCAACACCATCACCATAAAAACATAACATCATAACCAACACCATAAAAACATAAGCATCATCATAACCAACACCATAAAAACATAAGCATCATCATAACCAACACCATCACCATAAAAACATAAGCATCATCATAACCAACACCATCACCATAAAAACATAACATCATAACCAACACCATAAAAACATAAGCATCATCATAACCATCACCATAAAAACATAAGCATCATCATAACCAACACCATAAAAACATAAGCATCATCATAACCAACACCATCACCATAAAAACATAACATCATCATAACCAACACCATCACCATAAAAACATAACATCATAACCATCACCATTAATATGTAAAGCACCATACTCACCAACTTTATTTTCATCATAACCAACATCATTGCTCTTCTCATGAAATCCATAAACTCATTAATCAATCCACCATTTTCAAACTGATAAAAAATAGTTTTTTGTTGTTGGTTTTTTGTTGTTGTATTTTATTTTCTGTATTTATTCCACACTTCTGTTGTACGTTAGCAGCCCTATTTTGTTTCAGAATCACAAAGACAAGGTAAAACTGCATGTTGGAAAATTCTTGGTTTCCGATTAAAGTTATGCAATCATATGCAATTATATTAACAATATGTGTCTGCTTTCTAAGTACATGTAAGTTGATGATATGATGGTGCCTTCGGAGAATTGTCACATATATTAGAAAACATAGCACTAGACAAAAGTGTGAATAACACATCATTTGTACAAGTAATCAAAAACACTGCGCCAAGACATTGCACAAATAGGAAGCAACAAACATTTAGAATCAGGAATGGTTATTTAGTGACTGGGGTTCTGAAACGGGTTTATAGAGCTCTAACCTTTGAATAGAATATAATAGTTCTAATACGACAGGGGTCGCCAATGGCATAGTTGTAGTGCCGCAGACTTGTAACTCCTCTGACTGCTTAACCTTCCACTGAGTCGGTTCGAGTCACATTCGGGGTGGTTTAACTTGTATTTTCTCACGTTCCGAAATACCTATTTTAGTTTTAACACTGTTAAACTTCAATGTTGATTAATTAAACTTTATTCGGCGCCGTATGACCTATAAAGTGTCGGTGTGCCGTTAAACCCAAAATACAAAAATACATTCGGGGTGAAGGAATTAATGTGGGAAGGTCTTCCAGCTGATCTGCAGTGCACAGGTGGTTCTACCCAGACATTTTTCTGGGGTCTTCATCCACCAAAAATAGTGTGACATTGCTATAATAATCATCATCTGCCATGTATTTTTAAAACAAAACATAAAACATACTAGGTGAAGTGCCAATAGTTGAAGAAGGAAGCTTTTTTCCTGTGGAAAATTAATTTTAAACATGGTTCATGAACAAGTCAAATCAATTTGTGTTTATAATTTTCTGGCCAAACACATTGGATCACAACCTCCATTGTATTAGCTTTTATGTGGAATAAATTTATGTATTAACATAAAGCATTCCAGCAAGTAAAGGGTTAACATAAAACATACCCTGCCCTTAGCATGTTTTCAGCAAGTAAAGGGTTAACATAAAACATACCCCACCTTAATGGTGTTTCCAGCAAGTAAAGGGTTAACATAAAACATACCCCACCCTAATGGTGTTTCTAGCAAGTAAAGGGCTAACATAAAACATACCCTGCCCTTAACGTGTTTCTAGCAAGTAAAGGGTTAACATAAAACATACCCCACCTTAATGGTGTTTCTAGCAAGTAAAGGGCTAACATAAAACATACCCTACCCTTAACGTGTTTCCAGCTAGTAAAGGGTTAACATAAAACATACCCCACCTTAATGGTGTTTCTAGCAAGTAAAGGGCTAACATAAAACATACCCTGCCCTTAACGTGTTTCCAGCAAGTAAAGGGTTAACATAAAACACCCCACCTTAATGGTGTTTCTAGCAAGTAAAGGGTTAACATAAATTATACCCTGCCCTTAACGTGTTTCTAGCAAGTAAAGGGTTAACATAAAACATACCCCACCTTAATGGTGTTTCTAGCAAGTAAAGGGTTAACATAAAACATACCACGCCCTTATGGTGTTTCTAGCAAGTAAAGGGTTAACATAAAACATACCACGCCCTTATGGTGTTTCTATCAAACAAGTGTTAAAGAACTTATAACTCAAATTAAATGTAAGACAGGTCTTAATCCACTAGTTCCTGAGCTATTAGCAATATGTGTTGCTTCTTTATCATAGCAATGGACATAAGTCAGAAATTACAACTAAATAAACATATTTTACTGGTGAGGGCAAGAAAACTCATTTTCAGATAATTGAGAACTGAATCAAGAATATTTCAACATTAATAATAGTGTTATTTTGAACAATTGTCATACCTGTTTTAAAATCCCCCATTTTATATGAACAACACTCCATACCCTTCACATGAGATTCTCATATAATATACCGGCCGCAAAAGCTCAGGTGGTAGAGCGTCGGCTTGTGGATCAGGAGATCGCGGGTTCAAACCTCGGCCGGGTCAAACCGAAGACTTCAAAGTTGGTAGTAGTGGCTTCCCTCCTAACGATCGTGGTAACGGGACAGCATTACGCCCGACACGTCGGTGGCAGTATAAAGGACCGGCTGGGTTCAGTCACTGGGCACCTCATTAGTGCCCCTGTGCTATAAATGATAAAAATGTCGCTGCACAGTATCGGCAAAAATGCTGGAGAATCCCAATCCCTGTCCTATAACATGTGTAGCTGGATGAAGCACCTATTGTATGGCTAGCCCCAATTTGAACCCAGGGTTTATACAGTTTTTAATTTGGACTAACGTTTCATAGATTCTGCCCTGTTCCCTTTGTTAACTGTTGTTTTCATTCCACTTCTAACAAATCATAGAACTAACAAAAATTATATGTTGTTGGCGTCTGTTGTCTAGTGGTTTAGAAGTTAGACTCCAAATTGGATGGGACCTGGGTCGAACCCAGAAACTGACCATGTAATGTTAGTCCTTGAGCAAGACTATTTACTGCATATTACTCTAGATACTCTGGTTCTACCCAGAAAGTGGGCAGTTGAGAGATTAATATCATTTGAAAGAATTTGTTTCCCAATCAACTATAAATAAATAGATTTAAACAAAAAATGATACACAAAGTCTTATGTGTTTTTTTAATTTTTATGATAATTTGGCAATTGCTAGCTTTTATTATCCTTCTTTCATATGTAAAGGGACTTTAACTATTGAAAAACTAAATTCTTATAAGCATATGGGTTAATTCTCTGTCTTACTGCCATTTTTAGTACATGTGAATGATTTTGAAAAATCTCTTTTATTGTCTTTGAAACAATTTTAAGTCTTTTTGAGAACATGTAAGGTATATAATCCTACATCTAGGCTAAAACACTCTACAAATAAACTCTTAGTTGAGCAGAATCTACAGAATATAAAGGGTACTTGTGTATGCTTTGAACAGGCGTAAAAAAGCATAAGCGTGATAAACGTCCTAATTGTTCTAAGTGCTATGTTGTCATTGCTGTAGTATGTAATCACTGCTAAAATAAATACTATGATGCCCTTAGGGGAAGGTACATTGTATACAGAAATAGCACTGTCTGTCTGGTCATCTCATTTCTGTTTCTCAGTCAGATAAAAAAAAATATGCAATACTTTAATCTGATTTCACCATTTTTTACTTGAATATGTGTCACTAGCACAATCGCCAAAGTCATATTTAAGGTTGTGTTAGGTCATTCCTTATAAATGGCTACTCATGCTATATATATCATTGTACCAAGCTTAACTTCACCATTTATTGCTTTTCCTGAGTCAAACTTTCACCATCTTACTGACATATTTTGAATGTGTGTCCCTTTGTGTATCATTTTCAATTGCAACCATCAAGGTCAAGGTCACTGTAAAAGATTAATGGTTATTACTTCTAAAGGGTTGGGATTGAGAGGTTATATATTTATCAATTTCAGTTATATTTCAAGTTCTTAGTTTTGAAATTCAAATATATTTTGCATCAAATACTTCATTTCTTAGTATTTCTTTTTTTTGTGTATTAAATTTTTTTTCTACATAAAATTCATCCAGTCAGAAATTTAAAGAAGATCGCAGACTCCAGCTGAAAGTTTTATAATTAGGGGTCCTGATTAGTCAGATTTCAAATGTTTATTTCAAATTCAGCCAATCAAATCCTGGAGGATGATCTCAGGGTTCAGCTGAAAGTTTTATTATTAGGGGCCCTGATTGGTCAGATTTCAAATGTTTATTTCAAATTCAGCCAATCAATCCTTGAGGATGATCTCAGGGTCCAGCTCAAAGTTTTAAACATGCTGTGCAAATATAGTTGCTTTCTAGCTGAAAGTTTTATAATTAGGGGCCCTGATTGGTCAGATTTCAAATGGTTATGTCAAATTCAGCCAATCAAATCATTGAGGATGATCTCAGGGTCCAGCTCAAAGTTTTAAACATTCTGTGCCAAAATATAGTGGCTTTCATGTCTACATAGATATTTATCTTTGCAAGATGCATGGAGTGGTGACATACAGTATAAGTTATGTTTTCTGAATTCTGTTCGTTGAAGTAACCTTGCCTTGTGAAATGTTGTTGCTTTTTTTTAAGGTTATGTTCAGTGTAATTTTAACAAAATTTAAGGCTTCACCATGTTTTGTTTTTTGTTACTAAAAGCTTTCAAATTATAATTTAACTAGCAGTTTAGGTTAGGTTATGTCCTTCAGCCAGGAAAGCAGTTAAAATCACATTGACTTTTGTGATTGAAAAGTCTAACTGTAAAAACTAGTAATTGACTCTTTTTTAAGTAGAAACATTTTGTTAAAGTAGAGTTTCATATTTGCATCACTTTATACTTGCTTGAAACACCATTCATTTCATAAACATAGAACATAGCTCACTCTAATGGTGTTTCTGGCAAGTTAAGTGTAAGGGAAGATAATGTTTTTTGTTATGTTTGTTCTCCTTCCATAGTTGTGAAGCTTAAGAAATGTGTGGACATCAGGGCCAATCCTGTGATTGTCTGGAAATGCTGTTAATAAAAAATATTTCCCTTTTTTCCACTTATATTTACTACACACTTGGAATAGTTGTTTTCTCTCAAAAGATGATCCAATTTTAACAGGGGTGGGTAACTCTAAAATTTCTCAGACAAGTAATGCCCCTTTTTTGGGACTTAGAACTTCGAATGTACATTTCAGTCCCAAGAAAAGTGGTAGGTATCCTAGGTATCACCAAAAATGGCATAAAAATCAGCATACACTCTAAAGTGTACAAGTTTAAAAAAAAAAAGTAATCCAGACAAAAGGACCTACGTGCAGTTATTCAGGGTGACTATCAACTCTGTCTTTTTTTTCAGCTGATCATGAAAGTTCCTGCCATTGTTGTGAAACTCGAGGGAGGAGTGGGCAACAGGACCGTTCCGCTGATGGTCACGGAGATGGCGTTTGAGGCAGAGGTTAGGGATTGGACAGGCAAGGTAAGGTATCCATGGCAACATTTTTAAATTGCTTGTAGAAAAATGTGATTTTGCATACATGAGTATACTGTTTTTACTCAGGATTTTAGGTGTTTAAAAAAACCCAACTATTTCTATTGCAAGATGTCGGTTTTTAAATAAGTAAAATTTCCTAATCAATTCAGAATAATTGGTAAAAGTAAAGTGTGTGAGGCAGTGGTTCTGGTTTGGACAGGCAGGTTAAGGTAACCATGACGTATTTACATTAATTACAAAAGAATGTGACTTTACTTACTATAGAATTTTTCATCCAGATTTTGGAAAATAAGTTTTTATTGCAAGATGTTGGATTCTAAATAAGTAAATTTCTTAAGCAACTCTGCATTATTGGTACAAAATCATTTTATGGACTATCTTGGTACTATGTGATGTCTGGGTCATAAGTTTTATTCTACTTGTATTTATACAATGTTGCTAACAATGTGTCATATAAATAAGGTGAGGGTGGGGGGGCCTGTGGCCAAAAAGTTAGAGTCAACATAATATTAGAGGTTTTGAAGATAACCTACGGTGCGCTGGTGGTTCTATCCAGACAGAAGTCTGGGGATCTTCCTCCACCAATAATTAACTGGACGTCGCCAATATGACCATTATTGTATTGTTGTGATGTAACAAAAAACTAAACTATAAATGTGGACCTAATTCTATTCATGGTTTAGTGGGCACTAATTAAAATTGCCTCCTTTAGATGTTTCCTCTAGGTTTGTGGGGATTGCAGGAGAAATAAAAGAGTTAGAATTAGAAAAACTACCTGTATACACCATACATACTAAGCCCTACATTAAGGATACTTATTCAAGATGATTTCAGTGAGTACCTGGTACTTAGTGTTTGGAGGAGAACTAAACAGTAAGCCTGATTCAGTATTTGCCATATTTCTCAACCAAACCCTATATTGTGGGTACTCATTGAAATTGTCACATCAAGACGATTCTGTTAAATACCAGGTATAAATGGTTTGGAGATTAAATAAAGGATTTAGCCGGAGCTGTCCCATATATCCCATAATTCTGATCCAGTAATATTCTTGTATGTTTAATGTTTATAAAGCTAGCCGTTGAGAGCTCCCTTAAGCTAGAGGTAGCATATTACAATGAAATGAGACGAATGAAATCTGCGAGTACCAAGTAAATAAGGTTTTGAGGAAAGAAATATGATGTAGAATGTGAAAAAATTGTAAATTTTAAATAATGTAGTAATATTCTTGTATATTTGATGTTTGTATAGCTTGCCGTTGAGAGCTCCCTAAAGCTAGAGGTAGCATATTACAATGAGAAGATGTCAGTCTGGGAGCCTTTGATCGAACCGGTCATGGACCACGGTAAATTCAGACGCTGGGAACTGCAGTTAGAGGTAGGAAAAATTGTTTCTTTATTTCATCAGTTGTTTAGGTATGTCCCTAAATGTCAATATTATTGGCACCAATATTCTTTACCGGCAGCAATAGCTCGAATTTAAAGTTGGTAGTAATGGCTTCCCTCCTAACGCTCGAGGCTAAGGGGACAGCATTACGCCTGAATCGTCGGTGTCAGTATAATGGACTGGCCTTTTTCAGTCCCTGGGCACATCATAAGTGCCCCTGTGCTACAATGATAGAAATGTCACCACAATATCGGCAAAAATGACGGCAAAGCCCAATATTCTTTTACTATAATTTGGGATGGAACATTTTAGAAAATTAATCACCTTTGGGGAGCATTCTAAAGAAGTAATCATTCTTATTTTATCATTTTGGACCCTTTTATCAGGACTTGTATTTTCAAAAGATCAACTGCAGACAAAAAAAAAAATAAAGCTGACAGTTCACCCTAAACAGACAAAACATTTTTTTTCATTATAGTTAGTGAAAGCTTTCCATGTGTTCTTATTTCAGCTAAATCTTTTTCGCTATCTTGTAACTAAGTCCCATATTTGGTGAGGCTTTTCAGCAGATCTGCAGTGCACTGGTGGTTCTACCCAGACATTAGCCTTCCTCCACAAAGAGGTCTTCAAGCTGATTTGCAGTGCCCAGCCGCGGCATAACAAAGTCGTTAAAAATGGTAGTGATAAAGCTCTCTTGTTGATGCTCAAGCAAATATGAGCGTAGTTCCATGACTGGTTAGCGCAGTGTCAGGATAATGTGACTGGGTGTGGTATCATGCCAGGTGTTCACAGCATGCTATACACAGTGAAGGCAGCACAATATCTGCTTTAAGTGGACACCGTCTCCGGTTAACTGAAATACTGTTGGTGGGACGATAAACCTAATAAATAAACAAACTTCCTCTGCCAATAATAGCTGTACAGCAAAATAACCATACTTGTGACAGTTTGATGTATCGAAAAAAAATCTTTACCTTCCTCAGGTGACAAAGAACGATGACATCGATCCCCTGGAGGAAGAAGAAGACACAGAGAATGTGAAGTTGCCACCAGCAAAGATGTCGATCAACGTGAAGTCATCAGATGAGTTACAAGTCACCGTGACAAAAGCATGCCTCGAGAGTTTGACCAACCTCAGCAAGGTACAGCTGTAAAAAACATCATTTATAAAAAAAAATAAAGTCTGCTTTATGAACCATTTCAAACTAACGGATTTTAACCAATCAGGAAGCGGCTATTCATTTACCCCTTAAAAAGTGCTCACAAACCAACAAGCAAAACCTTAAATGCAACCTCAAGTGTGTAAAGTATCATGGCACTGAACATGTCGGAACTTAAAAAAACAATTCTAATTCTCCACATTCATGAGATCAAAATTAACAGCTATACATCATTAGGGTTGGCGAGAGTACAGTCATAGTGACGAAAATATGTTTTTTGTCAACAGAAAAGGACTTAATGAACTGTGTATTGGCTGTTGTGATGTGGTGCAGTTTACAATTAAGAATCTCCATTAAAAGCTTGTGAGCCTATAGCAACAGTAACTAAGGACTTGGAACAGAACAGTGTATTTGTTGTTAACCCTTTACTGGCTGGAAACACCCATTATTGTGGGGTCTGTTTTATGCTAATGGAGTAAACAGTGTTTTCAGCAAGTGAAATGTTATTGCATACAAAATTCTTAGTTACATCTCAACAGCTACATCAATAGATAACTAGGCATATTTACTCAAAAGCAAATAGTTTAGATCCTGGTGACTCAGCACCAAGTGTTTGTTATCTGGATCTACACTATTTGTCTGAACTTGATCTGTTCTTGCTTGTAAGCTTAATGTTAAACTGAAACAGAATTGTTAGATGTTTTACAACAGATTTTGTAATTTATATATTTATATTGCAGGAAAATATATGATTAATATAATGAACTGAAAAAAAAACACATAATGTCATATGTTTATCTACCGATAGGCATTCAGCGATGCTTACACTCTGGTTGAACCCACGCAGAAGGCAGGGGAGATCACTGCACCATACATCATCAGAAACGACACTGATCTGGACCTGATGTTGAAACTTGACCCAGAGTTTGAGGTACGTGTCTGTACCATAAATGTTGTCTGAATATTTAACTGTTTATGTTCGACATATTGTGTTCTTCACCCCAACTGGCATATTAAAACACTGTGTGAGGTTGAGCAATCAGACTGTACAAGTCAGGCCTACCTCTCATCACTTGCATAATCAGATGTTACCAAATGGTTTATGACAGAAATACAGAAAAAGGCAATGAGTAAGCATGTTGAAAGCAGGGAGATAACTGCATTATACATCATTAGAAATTATCTGGAAATTACCTCTTTGTTATCTGCACCTCTATAATATGTGCATCCCTAAATTATGTGCACTCCTGTACTGTTAGCACCCAAATTTTAGAGCAGTAAGTGGGCGGGGCAAAAAAAAAAATCTTGTTGATTGAGTGGAAAAAAACTGCACTCTATATACAGGTAATCGAGGTATTTTGAAGTTTGATCAAGAGTTTCCGACCTGTGACCATAGGTATCCTGCTATAAATCTATAATCCTATGAGTTTAAAGATAGCCTGCTCCCTTTGTCGAAGCTTAGAGTCATGTATTTGTAACTCCTATCAATACTTGACCTCTAGCAGTTTGGGTTTGGGTTTTTTAGTCCTCTTTCAATTTTGTTGTTTGTATAATTATCAATTGTTATCAATATTTCTAGATGCCACGTGATGCCAGCAACTTCAAGGTGAAGTTACCCCTGGGACAAATACTAACGCTGCAGGACAAAGTTGGTCCCAAACTGAAACGACAGGCTTCCATAATCAAAGCTGCGCAAGAAAGTGATGAGCGGAAAATGATTTTCCAGGTAAGAGACGTGGTAACTAATGTCCACCAGGTGTTTCTAAGCTCTCTTTTTTATGCTTCCAAAAGGGCTATCATATGGTCGCCACTTTGTCCATCTGTCTATTTGTCCCGTCCTATTTGTTCCTTCGTCTGTCCATCCGTCATAATTTTGTCTGGAGCATAACACAAAAACTGTAGCAGATAGATTTTAATGATGAAAAGTGCAGCGTACTGGAACCATAACTCTGTTTTGCATAATTTTAGGAGTTATTGCCCTTTGTTATAATTTAATACTAAAATTTTGTCCGGATTTAAAAAAAAAAACAAAAAAACTTTTGGAATAAGCTTTTATTCGGGGAGCATCCATTGGTTCTACTGATTCTCTTGTTGAAAGCTTAGGTTGGTCTCAGGTTTATACCTATATTGACAACATTTACAAATGATTAGGGTTTTTTTCAGTGTTTATCACTGCTTAATTGCACCTTAGTTGGGCTATTAATGTTTTAATTGTTTTAAATTATGTTTTTTCAGTAATAGCTTTACTTAATGCTGTCTTTCCTTAAATGGATTAAATTAATTTGCAGTTATGAAATAGAGTAATTTTCTTTCTTTCCTAAAAGGTGGAATGCCACAAGCAAGATAACTGAGAAAAGAGCAGCAGCACAATATTTTTCTATTCATAACTTTGAAGGTTTTTGTTTCTTAAACATTTCTACAAGTTTCTTAAATAACAATTGTTTGTACTGTAAAAAGTAAAAAGTGTAAGTTTTTTCTTGTGTTAAAGGTAGAGCAACTCAATGCCACAAGGGAGGTAACTGTGAAGCGAGCTGAGAAGCGTCTGTTCCATGTGGACGCCAAGAAAGGAGACATTTGGGCCATTGTGTGCGAGACGAAATCTTCTGCTGGCCAAAAAACCGTCACCTTCAGGTCATCTGTGCAGGTAGGCTTTTCAAACAATAACAACTTTGTTAAGATTTTTTGCCAATAATAAATATCAACAGCAAATAAATACTGTGTGTGAGACCACTTCTCTCCCCAGCCAGTCACGTTTAGGACAACGGTGCAGGTAGGCAAGTCAAAAAATCAGTAACTTTGTTACATTTAAGCCATCAATAAATATTAATTAACATAAAAAAACAAATTATTTGTAAAATTTTTCACCAGGCCATGATTCTGTCACATTTAAGTCATCTGGAATCGAAATAGTTAAATAACAAATTATATGGAATATTTCTGTTGCTAGGTTACCAATCATCTTGAGGTTCCTGTGGAGGTGTTCTACAAGAACAACAACAACGAGACGTTGCCAATAACCGTAGTGAATCAGGGTGACGTATTCAGTCTCCCATTGGCTTCTATCTACACTAACTCCTGCAGCTTCATGTTCCGGCCATGTAAAGATGGGTAGGTGGATAGATTTTATATGGGGTAATAGTCATACAATGTTATGGTACAAGCGACATGATTGGTTGAGACTTTTGTAGTAAACATGTTGTTTTGAGTTGCCTTGACCTTAAATGGTATTTTAGCTTCACTTGATGCTAGAAGACTTTTTGCTGGTTTTAAAGATTAAATTTAATGGTATTTTACTCTCCTGAAGCTTTTTTGTGCTCAAATCTATTTAAAAACATTTTTTATACTATTTCTATTTTAAGGGATGTTTATGTAAGTAAGTTAATTGTTTTGTAGATATATTTGTTCTCTTTATAAAATAAACCACAAAAAGACAATAGTTTACTGGTGATGTCCAGCTATTTCTGGTGGAAAAATCCCAGACAAATGTATGGGTGGAGTTGCTGATTGATGTACTGTCGATCATCTGGATGACCTCCCCAAGGGCAAGTTGTTTGAGCCTACTGGAAATGGGACATATTGGTGAAATGGAAATTATCTCCCTTGTAAGATAATATCCGAGGTTGTCCAAACACTGGTTAGGTCCTTTTAGTTGGAATTCTTGGACTTTATCGCCTGTTCTTTTGCAGATAGTGCAATTTACAGAGAAATTTTTAGTTTTGCATAAATATAATCTTAAAATCCATTTAAATACTTCTCATGATATTATTATTTAAATAAGAAAATGGAAGTGTTTGTTGATGATGGTTAATCTTGGTATCACATTAAAGGCAGAAAAGTTAACATACACTCCAAAGAGTACAAGGACAAAAACCAAGTAATCCAAATGAAAGAACCTTACTTACATTGAGAGAATATTCAGGGGAGACTATCCACTAATGTCTTTATTGTGAAGTATCATAAGCAAGGAACTCTATCCCAGCTTGCTCTGGGTGCCACCTCAGTATGTGAATGCCAGAATGTCTCTATGGATTATGCACTATTGTTACACCCTTCAATAATAACCCACAGATTCCCGGGTATCAGCGAGGAGGTGAGCTGGAAAGGAGCTGAAAACCTTGGACCTAAACTTCTGTCCAGTAAAGGTGCCAATGGTCATGAGCCATTCTACTTCAAGGTACCTTTTGTTTCATGTGTTGTCTCCTGCTGTGAAAAAAACCTTAGCTAAAAGAAATATTCATGCACCCTCCAAGCTCTGAACCTAAGAAAAAAAAAAGTCATGGGGTATTATATATACAACAAAAATCTTCTATCTCTTGTAATGGAGCTTTGCTGAACAATAGCTAGTGACAGTATTTTAGCTTTTGTCCTAATGTAAAATCTGTATGTAGAAGAGATGGTTGTTTTGCAGATTGCCTTGTGCAATCATTGTACCATGAAAAGATTTAAATTGACCATCATTTGTCTACTCGTATTTAATTACAAGATATTTACAAGTTAACACACTGCCCAAACATTGCTTTGTTGATAATTTTTTTATAGTGTTTTGATAATAAAGGTTTAATCAGTATTGGCTATAATTGTTTGCAACAAATCATAAATACATTATGGAATAAATGAATAGCTTATGAGAAAATGAATGTGTACTAATTTATCAATGGGTATTTGGCATAATGTCGTAAAAGTAACCGTTGTTTAATGGAAAATGGCGGACATTTCCTAACCCATTGATTTTGCCTGTTTTTTTTTTAAAGCAGTAAGTATATTCTCAAAATTAACACTGAAAAAGTCCAAGATAGATCATAAATGTGTGAAAAGACTGTTTTGTTTTGTTTTTTGTTACATCGCACAATTATGGTCATATTGGCAATGTCCAGCTAATTATTGGTGAAGGAAGACCCCAGACTTATGTCTGAGTAGAATCACTGGTGCACCACAGGTTAGCTGGAAAACCTCCCTACTTGAAAGTTTTCGCCACAACCAGGACACGCGTGGGGGGCTGAGTACTTTCAAGTCAGCATCTCTAACCGCTCTGCCTTTGAAGAGTATAATTTTATTTTAGGATAGGTAGTCCATGGACAAGTAAAATTTTCTCCTTAAGTATTTCACAACCCCTGCACTGTGCTTAAAAAGACTGTTCTGTCAGGATATAGATCCTTTAATAATAATTGATAATAATTGATAAAGATCATAATTTGCTTACAATTTCCAGGTACGAGCAGAGATAGAAGATGTCTACTATGAGAAGGGGGAGACTCTGAGTGCAAAAACAACAAACTTCCACCTCCACCCTACTGTGAACTTCCATAACCTTCTGCCGTATCCAGTTAAAGTCCTCCTTGAGGTAAGTTCAGTGTTTGTTGATTTGCTGCTGGGCAGAAGATAGAAGTCAGAAGTCAGAAGATGGAAGTCAGAAGATAGAAATCAGAAGATAGAAGTCAGAAAATAGAAGTCAGAAGATAGAAGTCAGAAGATAGAAATCAGAAGATAGAAGTCAGAAGATAGAAGTCAGAAGATGGAAGTCAGAAGATAGAAGTCAGAAGATAGAAATCAGAAGATAGAAGTCAGAAGATAGAAATCAGAAGATAGAAGTCAGAAGATGGAAGTCAGAAGATGGAAGTCAGAAGATAGAAATCAGAAGATAGAAGTCAGAAGATAGAAGTCAGAAGATGGAAGTCAGAAGAAAGAAATCATTGATAAGATAATTGGGTTTATGTAAAAAAAAAAGTTATTGACAACTTTGAAACCATCTTTTGCAGGGTACAGATACATGTAGATTCACTGATTGAATAATCTACTTTACGGTATGTAAAGAATACTTGGTTCACCACTTAAAATTCATCTAATGCAGGATAATTCAGAACAGGTCTATTGCAAGCCACATATAGAAATCATTAAAATCTGGTTTATGGAAAGATGGCCTGATTTGACAACATGAAATCAGCCTTTTGCAGGGCTTAGATAAAAAAAATGATGAAAAATAAAGTTTAGAAACTTAAAAACGGCTCCTTGTAGGGTTCATATAAAAATCTTTCATTTGTTAGTCAGGTTTATATGAAAATGAACATGATTTTCTGTGTAGAATTGGTCTATTGCAAGGCTCAGACAGGAATCTTTGATGGCATAATCTGGTTTATGTTAAAAACTCTTGATTGACAACTAAGAAATGGTCTCTTGCAGGGCACAGCCACGTCACTTAATCTTGAGTCTGGAAGCTCAATCCCTCTGGACAATGCCTGTATTGGGAAGACTGTGATGGAATTAGAGGTAGGTAGATACCAAGACCTATACACACATGACTACATTATTGTTCTTACAATATACATTCATCCCACAGCAAACTCCATCCAACTGTGCAATCAATTGCATCAGGGTTCAATTTTGAGTTTGTTATAAAGTTAAGTTTAAGTTCAAGCTGTTGTATGGAAATTAAATTTAAACTACATAGTATTGAGGTATAAGTAGAATATTTTAAATCTACCCTGGCTTATTCTCAAGCAAACAGTATTTCAGTTATCTGGAGTCAGTGTCCACTTGAAGCAGATATAGTGCTGCCTTCACTGTGTATAGCATGCCGTGAACACCTGGCATGATACCACACCCAGTCACATTATCCTGACACCGGGCCAACCAGTCGTGGAACTACCCTTATATTTGCTTGAGCATCAGCAAGGGAGCTATACCACTACCATTTTTAACGACTTTGGTATGTCGCGGCCCGGGATCGAACCCGGAGCCTTTCGTTCCTGGAGCCGACGCTCTTCCGATTGCGCTACCAGTCCAGTGCCCTTATGTGTAAAGTGATTTGTAAAACCTTCAAGGTCAATAGTACATTTGAGGTCATTTGTTACCTTAAAGGTCAAGGTTATATTTAAGGTCATTTGTAACAATGAAGGTCAAAGTTATATTAAGGTCACTGTTATTGATGACATGTTACCTTATGTTTTATGTTATTTTTTCAATATATTTCTAGATTGTTAACTACATGGGTTCAGACTGGTTTGGTCGCCGGAAGCTCGAAGTTGACACACCTGAACTCTCAGTCTGGTCCTTCGAATCTACCCAGAATGGCAAAAAAGTCTCCATGGTAACCTTTTAATTTCTATTTGATTTAAAAATCAGTTTAACGTTCCTTTCACTTTATAACTAGAAAATCGTTTGTATTTATAAGCATATATTTGGACATGTATTATTTTAGCTCATTTGTAATGTGAACTTCTTATCAAGTGAAAATACACTTTTTTTAGTTTTCCTTAAATTGTAGTTTATAATAATAATTCTTGTTTATTTTCAATCCTTCACCTCCCAATGGCAAAAATGGCAAAAAGGTAACTTTTTGATTTTGCAGTCTGACTAAAGATGTACATATATTTCAGGCACACAATTCCAAGACTAAAGATTATTTCAGTCACACAATTCCAGTACTAAAGATATATTTCAGTCACACAATTCCAGTACTAAAGATGTATTTCAGACATACCATTCCAAGACTAAAGATGTATTTCAGTCACACAATTCCAAGACTTAAGATGTATTTCAGGCTCACAATTCAAAATTATCAATTAAGAAAATAATAATAAATTAATAAATGGAATGATCACTTCCAGGATATGGGCCTCCATTTCAAACAAGGCCTTGGACCTGTGGACATCTCACTGTACAGTCCTTACTGGATGATGAACAAAACGAATCTACTACTCGCCTACAAGGTAATGTTTAATTTATATATGTGTATATTAATTATATGAAAAATATATAAAAGGTAATATGTTAATTACCTTATATAAAAATTGGATATATAAATATATAAAATTTGAACTATCACTCCACAAAAGACACACACACAAGTAAATGTTGATGTCACAAAACACTGATACAAGACATAACACTTATGTCTAAGAGAAAAATTATCAGTTGCCATCTTAAAAAGGTCAGTCAGCAAAAGGACCGACTAAGGTGCTTTAACCTGAAGTACAGAGCACTCCAATTTCTTGAGGGTTATATTCAATCATTTTGCCTATTTTATCTATACTTAATTTTGACTTTATGCAACAGACGAGGGTGGATCAGAAAGTTCGTAGAATAGTGCTATAACTTGACAACTAACAAGCGCAGACATTTAAATTTTTAATATGACATAGCCCGATTTCTCATAAACAAAATCTGAAAAAATCATAACAATATCGTAACAAATATAAAATCTATATAAGAAATAGCAAATACAATAAACTCGACCCGGAGCACCCCGGGGTTACATAAGCGACGTCGAAATCGATGTCGCGTCGACATCTCACAACCGCAACAAGCGCAAATGTCATAGGATTTACTACAACTTTTCAATAAAGTCACCCTGACACTGTATACATCTCTGATGCCTGTGAATCCACGCAGAGAACACGTTCCGGTACCAAGTCTCGTTGAAGTCGGCGATAATCTCGTGCAACACCTGTCGCAGTTTCGGTAGGCCGCTGTAACGGTTACCTCGTAATCTGGACTTCACCTGCAGAGACAATTGCATAACAGTCATTTTACCACGTACCAGAGATATCAATAGTTTATATTGACGATTGGCTTGAAAAGTTTAAATACATAATTTTATATTAATTTTACAGAATGAATCAAAAATATTATCTCTGCTATTATCTCGTATTGAAATTTTATGTTATTTTTATTTTTTTATATTAACTGTGGTGTTTAGTTTGCAGTAAACGTATTGTCATTTCTGAAACATGTTTAAAATTACATTTTCAACATTTTCTAGTATTGATGTATTTTAAGTACCTCAGGAAAAATGGAGAAATCCATTGGGGCGAGGTCGGGACTATAGACTACATCTCTAATAATGCGCCGACGGTCTTCTTCAATGAACGTCTTCACTGACGCCACTAACGTCGGCGTAATAACGGATGGTCTCCCTGAGCGTGCATCATCGCTTATGTTTGATCTGCCATCCTTGAAGCGTTTAAACCACTTGAAAACAGTAGCTTTCTTCATATCTTTGGTGTGTTGAGCCCTCTGCATAGTATTATACGTTTCTGTGGCTGAATATCCGAAAGTGAAGCAAAATTTTACTGCCGCTCGCCATTCTTCATTTTCTGGAAGTACCATTATGGACGTTGTGTGTGAACGATGCGTGTCACTCAAATGTACATTGAATGCGTTGTATACATCGCATGACGTCAGAATCAACGTGAAAAAATTTAGTTGACGTCACGTCAATAGCAGACAATATTTCAAAAACAAGGGTCAAAGTCATGCCAGGTAATACTTACATTGCTTTAAAATTTGACATGCTCCGGGGTAACGTTGGGTGGTGATTATAAATATTCATAAAAATGAAACTAACTGTTCGAATTTAAACATTTCTGGTTAAAATATTTAAAATAAATGGAAAAATATTTGTTCAAAATTTGAAGCGCATATAACGTCATATATAGAAGTTATAGCACCATTCTACGAACTTTCTGATCAACCCTCGTATACTGTAATAAGACCTTGATATATTTTGACTTTATGCATACATTTACTATAAAATGACCTTGATATATTTTGACTATATGTATACATTTACCATAATATGACCTTGATATATTTTGACTTTATGCATACATATATAATATGACCTTGATATATTATGACTGCATACATTCACTATAATATGACCTTGATATATTACGACTGCATACATTTACTATAATATGACCTTGATATATTACGACTGCATACATTTACTATAATATGACCTTGATATATTACGACTGCATACATTTACTATAATATGACCTTGATACATTTTGACTATGCATACATCTACTATAATATGACCTTGATATATTTTGACTTTATGCATACATTTACTAAAATATTACCTTAATAATTTACTATTACATTTCACCTTTATCAGCTTTAACTTAAACATTTAACAGAATCTTTGTTTATATATAAACATATTTAAGAACTTAACCTTTACTACAACAGTTTACATTACTGCCCTTTATTTTAACCTTTAACCTTTGCATTCAGTTTTACTTTTTCATCAATGATCTTTAACCTTGACATTAAACCCCTGCTTTAAACTTTGACCTCTAACCTTGACCTTTTGACCTTGCAGGCAGGAGATGATGAGCCAGTTGAACATCCACCAAGTGTGGACGAGATCGTCATGTTCTCCTTCCGAAAGAGTTCACTTTTTAGCTCCAAGAAAAAGGTAAATAATTAAATAAACTCAGATTTTTGCCTTTGTCTATCTCTTTTTATGACTGAACAATACTGTATACTTTGTAATATACTGTACACAAAGTCTCATGTAAAAAGGGAAACTATTCCGCAATCAACCAAGATACAAACACTATACATGTTTGCTAAAGCAAGTATGGTTTGGTTGCAACATAAAGGTATATAATGCTCATCTGTGTTTCACATCTGCTAGTTTGCACCTTTATAAACCAGATCCTGACTTGTATATCTTTAGCCAAAAATGAGCTAAAGGGAACAAGATCTATTTTCAATCACTTTTCTTTGTTTATAAACACAATCATTTGTGTAAAATGTGCACCCTTTTTCTTAGTGCTCCACCCGTACTTTGGGAGCAAAAATAGAGTGAAAAAGCAGTTTCCCTTATAGATAGTTTCCGCATCAGTGAAGATCACTTATCTTGGCAGCCATCTTTGATGGCAACTTCAAGGGATTTTCAGATATATTGTATAGAAACGTAAATTTTATTTCGTTGTAATTTCTTCATCTTAAAAGCCATACATCATTGGAAAGCTCTTGAAATTCATATTTTTTAATACAATATTTTAAAAATTGGTACTTGCACAAAGAATTAATACACATAAATAAATAAAACTATTGGCTCATACTTAAACAAAATGAACAGGGTATCATTTTTTGTTGTATTTTTTTACCTTTAATATAGTTTTGATATTTAAAATACTTCATGAATACCATTAAATTTGTTGCAAAATTCAGTAAAATAGACTGAAAAATAAAAACACCGTGGTGAGTTTAATACAGCACATATTTCCAGATTTCAGCCTGCATTAGCTTCTGCCTTCAAAGATGGCTACCTTTAACTGTCTTATCAGTGTCAATGACATCACATGGAAACTATCTATACTGCATACATGACCACTTGATACCAAAGAAGTTAAACCAATTATAAATCACTGTTTGCATGATGTTTCAATACCAGAAGCTATTGAAGTTGAAATTTGACACCATACATAGATGGTCTGTACAAAAAGTCGTAATAAAGTTATTATACTCCATGTCGGTTTATATAGTTATATATTTGATGCATAAATCTTTTATTTTTTCTTCATTTTATATAGCCTGCATAACAAATGTGGTCTGACATAAAAAGAGTCATGAGTAAATTTGAACACATGCATATGAAGTTTTACTTGTTTGTGTATAATATTTTTGTTAATATATACTTTTTTAATATTTCTACCTAAGTTTTATACCATAATAATAAAAAAATAAAATGCAAACAAAAATAATATTATTCCAAACCAAAAAGGAAAAGTTTCCAAGAATATTTCTAGCTTCGAATAACTTTTGCAAAAGAATTGTAATTTTTTAAAACCTCTATAAAAGTTTTCTTTTTTTTGTGTGAAATCAGTTTTAAATATAATTAATTTATTATTATTTTCATTTTGAACATATGCACAATCAGACTTTAATTCACAGGATTGTGAAGTAAATTAAACTTGTTCTATCATTTAAACTTACATGTTTTACAGTTGTCTTGTTTCCATGGAAACACTTGTCATATCATAATAATTAATATGCATTACAGTTGCCTTGTTTCCATGGAAACACACTTGTCATATCATAATAATTAATATGCATTACAGTTGCCTTGTTTCCATGGAAACACACTTGTCATATCATATCAACTAATATGTTTTACAGGTGTTGTCTTGTTTCCTTGGAAACACTTGCAATATCATATTAAGTAATATGTTTAACAGTTGTCTTGTTTCCTTGGAAACACTTGCAATATCATATTAAGTAATATGTTTAACAGTTGTCTTGTTTCCATGGAAACACTTGTCTGATCATTTTAACTGACATGTTTTACAGTTGTTGCCTTGTTTCCATAGAGACACTGTGGTATGGTTTGGTCTTCTAGACATGACTTTAAGATAAATGATTCTAAACATTATTTAGACTGTCACTGTGGACTTATCACGTTTGTAGCTGTTTGGATAATAAGGTTCAACATCACATTTACTATTTTATAGTTAAAGAGGGTATCTGACTGTTTGCCTATATCAAATACATGTAACAATATCCCTGCTATAGGCAACTTGGGCATAATGCTTGCGTAAAACAACATTTTAAAAGTAAAAGTATGTTGAACATAACCTTGATTATAGAAAATGGCTCTAAGACCTGACCTGGTAGTGCAATCAGTAGTGCGTTGTCTCCAAGTACAGGATGCCCTGGGTTCGATCCCAGGCTGCGACATACCAAAGTCATAAAAAATGGTAGTGGTATAGTTCCTCGGCTAACGTTCAAGCAAATATAAGGGTAGTTCCACGACTGGTTGGCCCGGTGTCAGGATAATGTGACTGGGTGTGCTATATATACAGTAAAGGCAGCACTGTATCTGCTTCAAGCGGACACCGTCTCCAGATAACTGAAATACTTTTGGCAGGATGATAAACGCAATAAACAAACAAAATGGCTCTAAATGTTCGTTCTTTCCAATTCTATAAATTGGTCCGATAGCGATTTCTGCCAAGAGTAGATATTTATCATCAGAGCCAGATGTTAAAACATGTCATAAAAATGGTCAATGGGATGTTTAATCTCTACAAACAAATAACATCTTTTCACAAACAAAAAGTCTGTACTGTTTTTCATCACTTTCCATACTTGCTGTGGTTTAATCACTTGAAATAGTATCTTTCTTTAAAAAAAACTTTTATGGTCTGTAAACTAGATTTTATGGTGTATTGTCTATCTCTTTTAGTGTAAATAGAAATAGCAAATAAAGATGAAACTCAGAAATAGTTTAGTCTAAATACCGACAGAAATAAGTAAAAATTCAATACTTGCAACTCAAGTTTTGTATATGTCTTTAATTCTAATTTGAAAATCTTTTTTTTTAATTGTTGTTTTTTCCTGAATAAGATTATTTATTATCTTTATAGGAAGTTTCTGTTTTAGAAATCATTCTTTTTACAAAAATATATGTATGTGTTCTTTTCTTAGAGTGTATGTTTTTTCTTTACAGAGTGTTTTCTGAAATAATCTTTTCTTATTAGTGTTAACCTCATTTCTAACTTTATTAATAAATCTAATTATATTCTGTCATCTTAGTGTTTTTCAATTAAAATGATAACATTTAATATTGGCACTTTCTTTGCCATAAATCCATTGTAGCCAATTTTTGTATGAAAAAAGAAAAATATAGCTTATTTTGCAGGCTGGTGGAGCGGCAGTAGTTTCAGACATGAACAACGTTTTGCATAGAAAATACATTTTTTGGTTAAAGCTTTAAAATATAATATATTTACCTTAGATTTGTAAGAAGTAATGTAAGGTATACACTGAAGTGATAACTTGATGGCATGTAGTTACAGTAAAGCCCTTTTAAAAATTGTGTAGTTTTTTTGTTACATCGCACCAACACAATTATGGTCAAATTGGTGATGACTAAGTATGGATGGAAGAAGACCATAAACTTAGAGTCTGGGTGCGGCAGGTCAGTTGGAGGATCTCTTCACCTGAAAGTTCTGCCCCAACCAGGATTCGAACCCACATGGTGAGTGGCTGAGAAGTTACAAGTTTGCAACTCCACCGGTCCACCACAATTATCTCATGTACAATTCAGATTAAATGCAGTTTCTGCATTTACACCATTTTGGTTAGTGAAGAGGTGGCTTTGACATGTCACCAGTTTGTAAGTCCTTAGTCCCTTGTCAAGTGGGTTTGAGTCCTCATCAGGGCAAAAACTTTGTGAAATCTCATCCAGCTGAACTTCAGTGTGCCCATTGTTCTCCACAAGAAACTTTCCTGGTGTCATCATCTGCGAGTAGTCGCTGGATGATTCTATAAACACCATGATTGTGTGTCTGCGATGTATGACAAAAATCTTATCAGCTGTTTATCACTGTCTTGTTACACTGTAAGGATGAAAAGACCGCCACACTTGAGAGAAAGAAAGACAAAGATGGCGGAAAACAGAAGAAGGAGAAAGTCAAAGAGATGAAGCAGAGTGGAAAAGTATGTTTAATAGGGCACAGCGATGAAATGTTGAGTTTTTTTTATATATAAATATATATATCTTGTGTATGAACTCTTAAACTGACAGCTCAAGTTCAAGGGGAGTAATTCTCATGCATTTTTACCCTTCGTACCATATAATTATGCTGCTATGATGTTAGGATTGTCTCAATAAGAGACATTAAAGAATTGTCTCCCCTGAATAATCCCTCAATGCAAGTAGGTCCTTTCATTTGATTTACTTGGTTTTTATGGTTGTGCTGTATGGAGTGTATGTTGACTTTTCTGCCTTTCCTGTGATACCAAGGTTAACCCTCATCAACAAAAGTATTTAAATGGATTTTAAGCTTATATTTATGCAAAAGTAAGAAATCTCACTGTTTGTAATTGCAATATCAACATAAGAACAGTCGATAAAGTCCAAAAGTTCCAACTAAAAAGACTTACCTACTGTTTGGAATACCTCGGATATTAACTAACAAGGGAGACAATTTCCATTTCACCAATGTACCCCATTAGGTAATTCTAATGAGTACAAACAGTATAGAGTTTTGCTTACAAGTATACTTCCTTTAAGTAAGTGAAAATATTTGGTGCTTCTGACTATACATAGCTATCATTAGAAACATCAATCTAGGATTTTGGTAAGGATCATTGAATATTGAATATTCCCCCTTTGAGTATAGAGACTTTACTTCTCACACTAACTACTTTATTTCTTCCCTAATTTAACATGGTCTCAGAAGTATGTGGGTACATGGTTTTCTTAGTTTGAAAAAAAGGCTTATCTGATAATCTGGGAAGGTCTTCCAGCCAAGTTATTTTGTCTGCGATCTTCTTCCGGTAAAAGTACACTTCCACAGGTAGCTGGGAGCTGCAGTCTTCACTGAAAGTATACATGAGTTACTCCCCTTCCCTTGAGCTGTCAGTAAAACCAGATTTTCCGTGTCCAGGTTTAGAAAACCTTTAATCCATGAGTACATTTATTTTGTTGCTGTTTTTGGTTTTAATAATTTACAACAGAAACAACATTTTTTCATCTCCAAAGTTCATTTTTCCCCCTTAATGTCCTGTTTGTCATGTCCAGTTTTAGATGATCTCTTAAGCTTTTTTTTTCACTAGAAAAAAAGTCTTGCAGGTTATAATCTGGAAAATACGGTACATCTTTCATTTTGTTGTTTTCATTGTTTTCATGTTCACATTCTTTTAGTAAAATTCTGTAATATGATCAGAAAATTAAAATGTTAACTCTTAAAAACTGAGAATATTTTTTTTTCAATTCTGGAAAGCCTGGTTTACTCATAATATCAGTGTTGTACGTGTTTATATAATTTGTTAAACATTATTTTTTTCTAGTTTTCTTTTTATTGCATTGCTTTAACTGTGGATACGAGGAATGTTCAGATATAAAGTCGATGCAAAATTGTACATTACATTGATTCAGGGTGAGTGTAGAATAAATCTCAGAATTATAATTAAACTTGTTTAAAAAGTTTGGATACCATGTGCATGACTTTTAATACCATAGATACACACTGTTTGCCAAGATCAAACATTGTAAACATTGTAACAGCTAACATAATTCTATTCAGCACTGAGAAAACTGGTGCATACAATCCTCTGAAAGCTCTTTTTAATGTCACATAGTTCCACTGAAAACATTTTTATGTCATATAAACCAACTGAAAGCTCTTTTTTTATAATGTCATAAAAATCTACTAAAAGCTGTTTTTATGTCACATAAATCTACTAAAAGCTCCTTTTAATGTCACATAAATCCCCTGAAAGCTCGTTTTTATGTCACATAAATCCACTGAAAGTTCCTTTCTATGTCACATAAATCCCCTGAAAACTCCTTTTTATGTCATATAAATCCCCTGAAAGCTCCTTTTTATGTCACATAAATCCCCTGAAAACTCCTTTTTATGTCACATAAATCCCCTGAAAGCTCCTTTTTATGTCACATAAATCCCCCAAAAGCTCCTTTTTATGTCACATAAATCCACTAAAAGCTTATTTTTATGTCACATAAATCACCCAAAAGCTCCTTTTTATGTCACATAAATCCACTGAAAGCTTGCTTTTTATGTCCCTTTAATTCATGTTGTATGTAGAAAGAGTTAAATAGAGTTCATTTCTTCTGTTTTGGCAGCCATAAAAAAAGTTCACTCACTTTTGGCACAATGCTGTAGATTGCATACATCCCAATGTATATATGGTTTTAAAAATACTTAATTTTCTTTGGATAGTAACTCCAGTCTACGTTATTTTTGAACAATCCTCGTATTTATATATAGTCAGTTATTATTAACAACTGGGTGCAGTGTTTACTGATACAAATGTATCAATTTATTATAGTTACAAATTATAGTCCTATTTTCATTTTATGAAGGAATGTGTTAATTATTTGTCCTGCTAAGTTATTGGCTAGTTCTTTTAATAAGAGATTTTGTCATTTTCATTGTTAACTTCTGTCATATTTATCATAATGCTCATTCAAACTTAGTCATTATTATAATCTATTAAACAGATGGTATATGATGTTTCTGTTTTGGGGTATTATGTTAAGGTCATATATTAACGGTAAATACATTATATGTATGTGTGTAATTTAGAAATGCTCTGATATAAACAATACCTCATTCATTGATAATTTTATGGCAAAGCACATCATGCATATGCCAACTATTGATAATGTTTGCAGGACACCAGATAAGAGTAGTACAGTTCCTGCTAACTCCTCTATTTTCCATCCAAACCTTTTATACCTGGTACTCATTAGAATCGTCTCAGTCAAACAATTCTAATGAGTACCCACAACATAGGGTTTGGTTGAGAATTATGGGATATACAGCTCCTGCTAACTCCTTTATTTCTTCTCCAAGCCCTTTACACCGGGTACTCATTAGAATCGTCTCAGTGAGACAATTTCAATGAGTACCCACAATATAGGGTCTAGTTGAGAATTATGGGATAAACAGCTGATGCTTAATCCTTTATTTCTCCTCCAAACCCTTTTTTACCTGGTATTCTTTAGAATCATCTTTATCAGATAGTTCTAGTCAGTACCGGCATTACAGGGTTCGGCTGAGAAATAATGGCTATATGGCAAGACTATATCAGATTTACATCTTACTTGGAGCTCTAAGCAACATGTATTTTTTTTTATTTTCCATCCAAATCCTTTGAACCTGGCCCTCATTAGAATTATCTCTATCTATGAGACCTGTTCAATGTACTCACAATGGACATGTTTGGTAGAAAATTAAGGGATATATGCACAAAAGCCAGAATTATGCCCATTATCTTGAGATCTGGTATATCATTTGTATTAAATAAACTATGAACTTGCATGTTGTTGCCTTTGATGCTATTATTTTATATCTGCAGCTTTGTATTTTTTATTGTTAATTTTAGTACTTAAATTGCTTTGTAACATCTCTATGCTATATATAATTCTGTATTTGTTGTTATTAAAGTCAATGTTTTTTTCTTTGGAAGTATCTAAAATTACCATAATGTTTTAACAAAATCATCTGGCTAGCTAAGAGCACAATAGGTAGAACACAGGTTCCAGGACCAGATGTGGTAGTGCAATGGATAGAGTGTTGGCTCCAGGTGCGGGAGGCACTGGGTTCAATCCTGGGCCGCGACATACCAAAGTCGTTAAAAATGGTAGTCGTATAGCTCCCTTGCTAACGCTCAAGCAAATATAAGGATAGTTCCACGACTGGTTAGCCCAGTGTCAGGATAATGTGCCTGGGTGTGGTATCATGCCAGGTGTTTATGGCATGCTACACACAGTGAAGGCAGCAATATATCGGCTTCAAGTGGACACCGTCTCCAGATAACTGGAATACTGTTGGTGGAACAATAAACCCAATTAATATAAACATATTTGGGTGGTTCCAGCAGGGGTCAGCCAAGCGCCAAAATAATGTGACTGGGTGGGGTAACATGCCAGGTCTGATGAGTATGTTATTACCAGCAAAGCAATCCTCTATATCTGCTTCAGTTGAAAACAATACACAAACAATATATAAACATGTTAACACATTGCAGTATCTGACAAAGGATTTGTCAGAGGATGCCTGTGTGTGTATTTGGAAGTTTTTCTTTTTTTCCTTCTCTTTTTGCTATAATATGCATGTGCTATCGGAAAATTGTGTTGATTTTGGGGGTTTGCTTATGTCGACTTTAGATATGCATTTGATTGTTTTTTGTTTTTATTGCTTTTTTGTTGTTAGAAAAAAATGTTTTCAGATGATGATATAAGATTATTCTCTTAGATAACTTTGATGTAAATTAAAATTGTAACTGAACACTGGCTATTCACCCAGTTAATCCCTTCATTTTTACTGAATAATATGATTTTGAAAATTCACCTAATTTTATTGATTTTGTTTGAAACTGTTTGAAGTATTTAAGACATGTATGTTTAGCATATAATTGTTGATCCTAGGTTAAACCATTCTACAAATAAAACCCTCTTGTGTACATCTTACATACATATTTTTTCTGAGGCCAAATTGGGAGATTTTCACTTGTAAAGTGGGAGATTTACACTTGCAAAGTGGGACATTTTCACTTGTAAAGTGGGAGATTTGTCATTATCTGTTTCCAAGTAGGGAGATTTCAGAAAATGTGTAAAACACCCCTCATTTTCAAATAATTTTGAACCTTAAAAGTGGGAGTCTCCCTCCAGTAGCAGGAGAGTTCACACATATGATTTAAGTGGGATAAGAGCATATGCATGAAACAAAGGGTTAACATTAGGAGTGTGGTATGCTTACATTACCTTAGGGGCTAAGTTTTAACCTTCCAAAACCTTTTGAGTGCTGTTAGTTGCTTAGAGTTCTAAGCACATTAATGTGCTAGAGGCAGACTTCTTTAACAGTAGTTCGCCAAGTTTTCCCGTTATTGTATAACTTAGTTGATTGAATTTTTAAATATATTTATAATGATTTTTACACAGTCCTTACAACTTTCATTCAATTTTAGCTTTACTTTGAAGCTGTATGGCCTTTTTTCGTTGTGAGTGTGTGGGTAAGGCTAGATAAACATTTTAAGCTCAAGTCTGACACTTTTGTATAAATATTTCTGATATTTTTTTGCGTATTCATGTGCACTTTTTTCAGTACTTCAATTTACTTTTATGTTGTTTTTAATAGAACTGTAAATACATGGTAGATGCCAAATATTGGCTGATTTAATAATCTTTATAAGCTTTACTGTGTTAATTGATTTTGTAATAGTGTAGTTTAGATAAAATGTTTCTACAAAATGATAGGTGTCCTAGTGCTTTATAAACATTCATGCCATAAAATTACAGCTTAAAACAGCATACAACAACTTCTCTGATTGATCACTTTTGAGATGTCATTAGCATAATGCTATACAACAGCTTCTCCGATTGGTCACTTTTGAGATGTCATTAGCATAATGCTATACAACAGCTTCTCCGATTGGTCACTTTTGAGATGTCATTAGCATAATGCTATACAACAACTTCTCCGATTGGTCACTTTTGAGATGTCATTAGCATAATGCTATACAACAACTTCTCCGATTGGTCACTTTTAAGATGTCATTAGCATAATGCTATACAACAACTTCTTTGATTTGTCTTTTTTAAGTACAATCAATGTAATGTTATACAACAACTTTTCTGATTGGTCACTTTTGACATATCATCAGCATAATGCTATACAACAGCTTCCCTGATTGGTCACTTTTTTAAGTACAATCAATGTTATGTTAAGCAACAATTTCTCTGATTGGTTACATTTCATGTATCATTTGTATGATGCTATACAATAACTGGTCTTAATGATCTCTTCATAGGTACTAATCAATTAATCAGATTAGTAATGCATACATTTATATGGTTACATGGATTTCACTATTACAGTATGAAAAAAAAATCTCACTGTCAATAAATGCAAAACGCTCTAGTGAGTAAGTAATTAAACTGTAAGTTGCTTGTTGCAAGAATCAAAGATTTTCCTAGAAAAATAGGATTGGTCTAACTTATACTATAATCAGGTAATTTTTTCAAGCAATGCAAGGTAGTAAGTATATTACAGATGGTTTGATTATTTAGTTTATTTAAAGCTTGTGGGATATTATATATAATTATATATTATATACATCTAAAAGGTTGTTTTTTTTAAGTAATGTGATGGTTGGTAAATTTGAGCTACATGGTATAAAACCATGGTATGGTTATAAAAGAGCTAATTCGATTGGTTAGTTTCTTTAAGCAGCATGGGATATTATGTTACATATAATTTGATTGGTTGATTTTTCAGGCATCCCTGAAGATCGGAGAAGGTGATTGGTCAGATAAATTCTCCCTGGATACTGTGGGCAGCTCTGGAACTGTGCAGAGCAAAAACAAGACAAGGACATGGGAGGTAAGAAAGATGGAAGTTTTCCTCTATGTTTATTAGAGATGTTTATGTCTTTGTTTCAACATTAAGCAATGTTGTTAACCTTTTACTTGCTAGAAAAACACCATTCACCCCATTAATACCCCAAACTAATTAGTATTCTTAATAAGTTATTAATATTTAAACTGTTTATTTACCAACCGTTATACATTTTTAAACTGTTTAATATATTAACCTGTTTTCGATTGTAGTTGACATTATTCTAACCTGATAGATTTTTGTATTTTACTATATTTTACTAACATAGTTTAGTCTTTACCTTATTATTCTTTATTCACATTACACTTCTTTGTATTCGGCTCCGTATGACCTGTTAAGTGTCTGTGTGCCATAAAGCCCAAATAAATAAAAATACCCAAAACTAATGATGTTTCCAGTAAGAAATGGGCCATCGTAAAGCATACTCTTGCCTAATGGTGTGTCCAGCAAGTAGGGAGTTAACGTAAAACATACCCCAGACTAATGGTGTTTCCAGCAAGTAAAGGGTTAATATTAAAAAAACCCCCCAATTATAACTTGCTAAGAATGAAATCATCAGACAGAGGTCAATAATGTTGATACAGATAAATCAACAAGGAGCTGTTTGATCATGATCTGCAACGTTTTGGATGTATATTTTTAAATGATGACCACTGTGATAGGGATTGGAAACTTTGATAACATTAATTATACATTACCCCTGTTGTTGACGGACGTGGTTAGCATTGTATTATTATGTTGGCCAGTGAAGATCGTAACCTTCATCTTATCTTTAAAGTTATAAAAGTAATTATACCGGATCTGGTAGAACAATCAGTAGAGTGTTGGCTTTGGTTTGATCCCGGGCCCGACATACCAAAGTCATTAAAGATGAAGTGGTATAGCTTGTTTGCTTACGCTCAAGCAGATATAAGGGAAGTTCCACAACTGGTTGGCCCGTTGTCAGGATTATGTGACTGGGTGTTGTATCATGCCAGGTATTCACGGCATTCTATACACAGCGAAGGCAGCATTATATCGGCTTCAAGTGGACACCCTCTCCAGAAAACTAAAAGTTAAAATACTATTCGTGGGATGATAAATCCAATAAACATAAGAAATAATAACAATATTAAAATCAATAGTTGTAATAGTAATACTTGATTTGCTTATAAATTAGAGTGAGCATTGTATTTTCCAGTCTTGACCAAATGAAGATTGTGACTCAAATTATCTTAAAAGTTATAAAAATCATAATAACAACAATGAAAACAAACATAGAAATCATTTGTAAATATTGTTTTAAGGTTGGAGTGAGCATCGTATTGACCAGTTCTGGCCTCACGAAAGTTGTGACCTTCACCCCGTACTACGTCCTGGTCAACACGTCCATTTACACCATGTTTTGTCAAGAAGTTGGTGAAAACACAGACTGGCTTGAAGTGCCTTCGAAACAGGTGAGAAAATTGTGTTGTTGTTTTTTTTTCTTTTTTTTATGTTAATAATTTATGACTGCTGTCTCCCTTTGGCAAAAACACATTCTGACCAAACTAGCTGGTGATGCAGTAATGGTTATTAATAGGGTACATTGGTGAAATGGAAATTGTCTCCCTTGTTAGATAATATCCGAGGTATTCCAAACAGTAGGAAGGTCCTCGTAGTTTAAATACTTGGACTTTATTGCCTGTTTTTAAGTAAATATTGCCATTACAAACAGTGAAATTGCTTACTTTTGCATAAATATAAGTTTAAAGTTCATTTCAATACTGATAGAGATTTGTTATTTAAAAAAGAAAATGGAAGTGTCTGTTGATGATGGTTAACCTTGGGTATCACAAGAAAGGCAGAAAAGTCAACATACACTCCAAAGAGCACAAGCATATTAACCAAGTAAAACAAGTGAAAGGACCTATTTGCATTTAAGGATTATTCAGGGGAGACTATTCGTTAATGTCTCTCATTGTGTCTGTTAGCTGTTTATAAAATGTTTCATATCATCTGCTTGTTTAAGTGTGTTCCCCTGTGGCCCAAACATACCAGTAAGAAAGAGATGGTGATGCAAGCTCGTATCAAAGACAACGATATCTCCACCAACCCGTTCCTGTTCAATAAAGGACATAACACTCTGCTGAAACTGGATAATGAGGTACTGTGATAGTTTTGTGATATGGACGTTACATGCCATCAGTTCAATTAGATAAACCCAACATATATAGAAGGAAAAAAGTTTAGCAAGTTTTTTATGACTTTGGTTTTCGTCTATAAATCAATGTGACTAAAACGTTTCCGTATTGACCAATTGTGCCCATCCATTGACAACATGATTTCCCCCTTTTTTATAAACTACACTATTATGTAAGCGTGAAACGTAACTTTCACGATAATCCTGTGCAATATGTGCACAGCAAAACGGACAATCCTCCGCGGGTCACAGAGTTCCCTAGAAGTCAATGCTCTCCGAACTTGCTTAACTTTTTTCCTTCAGTATATATATTAAGATTAAAATTCACAGGTGAATAAATCCTTTAATATATATTTATATATATCGGGAGCTTTCATACAGGGAAGTCTGCTAGCTGATGTGTGGTGCGCCAGTGGTTCTACCCAGACATTTTTCTTAAACATTCCTCCTCCAATGATAACATAACGTAACGTAAGGCACACCGTCCAAAGCTACATTGTTGTTATGGTCAAAGTTGCCTACATGTTGTTTCTACGATGTGTGTGTGATCTTACCTATAATTATTCGAGAGCTGAAGCTAGAGTTGCAGACTTGTAAATCCTTAGACTCTCACCATGTGGGTGTAAGTTGAGGTTAGTTGCAGGCTTGTAAATCCTTAGACTCTCATCATGTGGGTGTAAGTTGAGGTTAGTTGCAGACTTGTAAATCCTTAGACTCTCATCATGTTGGTGTAAGTTGAGGTTAGTTGCAGACTTGTAAATCCTTAGACTCTCATCATGTGGGTGTAAGTTGAGGTTAGTTGCAGACTTGTAAATCCTTAGACTCTCATCATGTGGGTGTTAGTTGAGGTTAGTTGCAGACTTGTAAATCCTTAGACTCTCATCATGTGGGTGTAAGTTGAGGTTAGTTGCAGACTTGTAAATCCTTAGACTCTCATCATGTGGGTGTAAGTTGAGGTTAGTTGCAGACTTGTAAATCCTTAGACTCTCATCATGTGGGTGTAAGTTGAGGTTAGTTGCAGACTTGTAAATCCTTAGACTCACATCATGTGGGTGTAAGTTGAGGTTAGTTGCAGACTTGTAAATCCTTAGACTCTCATCATGTTGGTGTAAGTTGAGGTTAGTTGCAGACTTGTAAATCCTTAGACTCTCATCATGTGGGTGTAAGTTGAGGTTAGTTGCAGACTTGTAAAGGCCAGACATTTCCTGTGAGGAGCTTTTCCAGCTAACCTGCTGTGGTTCTACCTAGACTGGGGTCTTCCTCCACCAATATTTAGCTGGACATCCCATCGCGACCATAAATGTATCGTTGCATGTGACAAAAAACAACTAATTTTGTGGAGTTTTTTTGTTCACAAGCTGGAGATTGTAAATATGACAATAAATGTGCTGCAGTAATGTAAAATACCACACCAAACAGTAACATAGAGACAAATAAAGATAAGAGTCGTCGATTTGTAACTCCTTTGACTGCTTAGCCTCCCACCGCATGTGTTATGGTCCTGTTCAGGGTTTGAGGACTTAATGTGGGAAGGTCTTTCAGCTGACCTGTGGTGTGCCGGTGGTTCTACCCAGACATTTGTCTGGGGTCTTCCTCCACCAAAACAGCTTCACATTGCTGTAATGATCATAAATGGTCGCTGCGATGCATCCACAAAACAAAAAGACAGATAAAGACAATGTTTGGGAGGAATATTTTGCTTTTAGCAGTTCTTGTATAACAGTCTGACCTGTAATCCTTTCCTACAGTACGGTGGCATCAATGTGGAGTGTCAGGAGACAGAGAGCACCATGGTTACCATGCTGACCCACTACAAACCCGGTATGGCCGCTGTACAGATTATAAACCAATCGGACAGGTGTGATATACAGTTTAACCAGAGGTAAGTACTTGTCTTTTTTAGCTCACCTGAACTAGCCATGAACCTTTGTGACCACACAATATCTATAGTACATATTTCATGCATCCTTGGTCAACTTTTAGTTTGAGTAAAAAAACTACTGTAAAGTTTTATAGATAAGATGCAGTTTTTTGCCCCAAATGATGATAAAAAAGTGGGGGGTGCGTCTTATACATGCGAATTTAAGTTTTCCCCTTTTTTCCCAGACCAAAATTGACCCTTAGACTAATCCGACCGCAGAGAATATCGCCGATAGTATCGGCCATAGACAACTGTATTGTGCTATTTTAAGGGAAAAGTTACGTTGTTTTTACCTAAAATTTGACATTAAACATAAAAAGAGACATTTAAATTCGTTTGTGTATACATAAAACAACAATATGCAATAGATATTTGCATAAATATCAATTTATTCTAACAAAATCGGCGAAGTTTCATAATCAGGAAACGGTTATTGAGTTTTAGTGGAACGGACATATTCATTGACGACGCTGTTATTATCATCGTCTAAGTAATATGGTATTATTCAATTGATCAATTTTGAATTAATTTTTATTTTATTTTAAATGTTAACTACAAATTAATTTTAAGTTGAAATTAAAACCCCATTTAACAACAATAAAATGTGCTTCGGCTATTTGCGCAGACAAGTTTTCACACCTCTTTTGGATGTTAATAGATCGTCCATCATCCGTAAGTAATTACAAAGGTGCATAGAACTAATTTGTTGGTAAGCGGTCACTTAAATAGCATGGTGTGAAAATGGAACATATAAAAGCCTTTAGTTGTTATTTTAAATGTCATTTGTGTGTTTGTCCCATGTGTCGAGAACTTAATTATAGGCCGAGAACTTACTTGTTTTTATGACATGCTGCCGCGTGAAACAGGATGTTCTCTCATGTGTAGGGCTGGGATAGCCGCGAGAATATCCTGTCTGGCAAGTAAACGATATATTGGGGTAAAGTGTCATAACGTAACACAATACACACGGTCTCACTAGGCAAACAGTCGTCGCGACGTATTATTCAAGACACTTAGAGAATAATTAGCATTCGGCGCAAACACCGAGTTACGGAACAATTGGAACATGTTCCCTCGAGTCAAATCGAGCGATGCGGCGACGCGGGAATTTCGTAATGGCAGCCAGATGGATTAGTGAATCGGGGATGCGTCTTGTCTTTGAGAATTTGCTTTTTTCCTTGATTCTAGACCTCAAAGAGGGGGTGCGTCTTATCTTTTTGTGCGTCTTATCTTTAAAACTTTACGGTATTTGTTTATGCATTATGCTTGAAAAGTATTGTAGATCATTATATGCCATTGATTCTTGATTTTTTTGTGAATTTATACATTTGAAATATACCTGGAATTGGAATATTTTTTTTTTAAATTAAACAATATAATCTCTATCTGATCTCCTTGCTCTTCTGCTTAGATTTCCAAAAAGGTTTTACAGAAATGGTCCTTGTACAGCCCTTTATCACCATTTAACTAGCTTGTTCCCTTTCACTTCTTTGCAAAGTATTGCCGATACAGGTAAAACTTAAACATGGCCAGGACATAGAATCATCAACCAGTGTATAACTTTTGAAGGGGCGCGAGAGGCCAAGCGGTTAGAGTCACTGACTTGAAACTCCTAAACCCCTCACTGCGTGGGTTTGAGTCCCGGTCAGGGTGAGAACTTTCATGCGGGGAGGTTTTCCAGCTATCAAGCGGTGCGCTGGTGGTTCTAACCAGATATAAGTCTGGGGTCTTCCTCCAACAATAATTAGCTGGACGTCACCAATATAACATAATTGTGTTGGAGCAATGCAACAAACAACTTTTAAAATAATTTTATGGAAATGTTCCTAGTCTTAAGTGAAATGATTATTCGACAAATCAATTTCACTTCCATCTTTTAAGCATACTGCCCTTAGGGGAGATATGTCATGACCCTCTTGTCAGTAGTTAACCTTTATGTTAATGTAACATAGGGAGTATGTAGCCTGGTGATACGGGGCTAATGCTCTACCAACTGAGCTAACCAGACCGCTTACACATTGTCTCCCTGTTCAAAACACCCCGCGTAACTTTAAATTCATCCTCAAACTTCCACAGACCATATGTTTTACATGCACCCCCTCAAGCACCTGTACCGTTGAGCGCCATTGTAACATAGGCAGAAAAATATGCAGCCAGTCCGGGACTCGAATTCGGAACCCTTCGCTTACAGGGCTTACCGACTGCTTACAGGGCTTACCGACTGAGCAAACTGGACCGTGTACACATTCTCTCCTTATCACCTACATTAAGGTTCATTTCTCAAAAACCATCAAGGCTCTTTACTTTCAACTTGGATAACCTGTTCTCTGTCAAAAGTGGATTCTATTTAAATAGGGAAGGTAACCCTAATATTTATTTTGGCAGAGTGATCCCCACTTTTGATCATCTTTTGAGCAAAAACTTCCATGTTATGTGCTTTTTTTCTATTTATAGTTATATTTAAAGTAATTATTATTATTTGAATTCGGCTTAAGATGAACATAGTTAAGATAATTGTGTCTTTTCTTTGCTTTTACAAAGTGGAGTGAAAACCGTCCATGTACTTAAGCCAGAAATGACAAGCCTTTACACTTGGGAAGACTCCCTTGGGAAACGTGAGCTTATCTGGTCTTGTGGTGAGAAAAAGGACCAGAAAAATGATCTTACTCAGGTTAGTACTTCCCACAACAATCACTGAAATCCTGACGGTCAGGGACGCCCGTTGCCGAGCAGTTAGAGTCTCCTCAGCCTCTCACCGCATTGGTTCAAGTCCCGGTCGGGGCGTGAACTTTCACGTGGGGAGGTTTCCAGCTTACCTGTGGTATGCTAGTGGTTCTACCCAGATATAAGTCTTGGGTATTTCTTCACCAATAGTAAGCTGGACATTGCCCACTATGACCCATCGTCGGCAACCACAGTATTTTCTTCCGTTACACTCCATACATACCGTGGGAAATTTGACTAGCAAAATCTCGTTTTCATGAATATGCATGAGGCAGGGGAGACCAATCTTCTTCCAATGAAATCGCATGTTACAATAAAATACTCTTCAATCTCAATGACGTCATAACTGGGATTTTCTTACTAAAAATAGAAACCAACGCACATGTTTACTCATGGAGGTGGCCATTTTGAACGGTAAACCGAACCTTAGTCATAAAACGTAATTTCATTGGCTAGTTGTCCGTGGTGGTTTCCTCATGGCACCAATGAAACTGCCTCATTAATTATTCATGACTACGAGATTTTCTTAGCCAATTGTCCCACGGGTACATAACGCAGCATAGCGGAGTAATATAACGGGGGATAACCGACGATGACTATGACCATGTGTCGATGCGATGTATCAAAAAACAAAAAACAAACAAAACAAAAACCTGATGGTCAGGGTTATTTACAAATGTATTTAGTGAAGGGTTCAAGGCTGTTCATTTTTCAAATCCATACATATTGTAAAATAATAAATATGACTTCATCTTCATGTATTGTTATAAATGCAACTTGGTCAAGTTTTTTTTTAGTTTTTGTTAAAAAGGTAAAACATTGTTGTGAAAAATAGAATTAAAGCCTTCTTTGGATCGCTAGATTATATGAAAAACTTGCAAAAGAATCTGTTATTGATAAGTTGTGGGAATCGAAAGAGCTTTTAAATTCTTCTAGCCAACCTTACTTATCTCCAAATTGTGCATGGGGATTTTGTTTATGTTGTTCATGAACTGTTTATTGGCTTAGTTGAAGCAGTAATTTTAATTACACTTATCCAGCCATAAAGGGAAATCAGGCTGAAAATTAAAATGGTGGCTGGTGAGATTTACGAGCATATAAAAATAGAAAGCAAGTGAAAAATTTGTATTTTGTTCTTGAAACACCAAATGTTTTGTAGAAAATGGCAGCCAGTACACTATGGTTTTCAGTAATTATATAAGCTACTAATAAAAAAAACATTTTTGAATGTAACACATCATACATTAATAAACCGATTATAGCTGGTGAAATCACATCGGAAGTGGCAACCGATTCTAAGCAATGATCAGTTATGATTTGCAACGGATTTCCCAACACTACAAGGCACTTAAAGCACATTTTGTATGTCAGTTGTATACCTTGATCATAAACAATTATTGGTGTACATTAGTGAAATGGAAATTGTCTCCCTTGTTAGATTATATATGATGTAGTCCAGATAGTAGGTAGATCCTTTTAGTTGGAATTCTTGGACTTTATCATTTTTTTTTTGCAGATGGTACAATTACAAACAGTGAAATTTCTCACTTTTGCATAAATATAAGCTTAAAATCCACCACCAAAGAGCACAAGCATAAAAACTGAGTAAAACAAATGAGGGGACCTTCTTGCATTTAGGGATTATTCAGGGGAGACTATTCATTAATGTCTCTCAGTGGCTTGTTAAAGGTGCAATAATTTTAATTATATATGAAGTGCAAATCACATGGTTGTATGTGTCCTGTACTGACTTAAAACTGAGCAAGTTGTTCTAAGCACATTTCTTTACTGTTTCAGGATGGAATTGGTGAATTTTTCTACAACTCGGACACGAAGGTCTACTGGGTGTCATTTCTCAATGGCATGCAGAGAGTACTGCTGTTTACACATGATCTGGCCTTAGCAACAATCGCTCAGGAAGTAAGTAGCTACATTCATCATCAGCAGCATCAACAACATGTTTTATTGATCTGTGTTACAAGAGTCGCATTTGGGGAGGTGCCCGTGGCCGGGCAGATAGAGCCGCTAACTTGAAACTCCTCAGCCCCAGACTACATGGTTTCGAGTCCTAGTCAGGGCAAGAACTTTCCTGTGGTGGGGTTTTCAAGATAACCTGTGATGCCCCGGTGGTTCTACATTAGTCTGGGGTCATCTTCCACCGATAATTAGCTGAATGTCACCAATATGACCATAACTGTGTCAGTGTCATGTGACAAGACAAAAAAAAGTCCCATTTGGAGTGAAGGGACTTACAGTGGGAAGGTATTCCAGGTGGCCTGCTGTGCACCACTGGTTCTACCAAGGAATTTGTCTTGGGTCAAAATAGAAGGACATTGTTATAATGATCATAATTTGTTACTGGGATGTTGTTTTGAAATTCAATAAAAATAGAAAAGAAATCACTATCTCCACACAAGACCATAGTATTATTGTTCTCTCCATAATGCCTCTTTAACTCTTCTTCTACATAAACAAAGCACCCTTCAATCCCTGATTTCCACTTACTTTTCCCCACTTCCCCACAAAAAAAAACAATAAAATAAAATAAAAAATTATTACTGTTGATGTTTTATTCATCCTATCCTTTTTTAATTTCCAGACAAGAGAGCTAAAAAGGATTGAAAAAGAAATACCTGTCATTAAAATTCTCCTCCTTTTCATTCTACAACTTTTGTCCTTATGTTGGTGTTTTATCCAGTATACCATTCCTTATTTCCAGACAGGAGAGCTAGAAAGGATATAATAAGAAATCACTGTAACTGTAATTCTTGAACTTTTGATTATCAACAGCATCTTTGTCCTTGTGTTGTTGTTTATTTCATCTTACCATTTCTTACCTCCAGGCTGGAGAGCTAGAAAGGCTTGAACAAGAAATCACTGTCACTATTCAAGGTATGGGACTGTCACTGGTCAATAACTACAAGCAACAGGAGGTTGCCTTCCTTGGCATCACCAGGTAACCCTTAGCAACGCAGGAACCAATTAACAATCAATTAGTCAATGTAAAGTCATGTATGGCAAACTATTAAAAAACAGTTAAATGAATATGCATTTACTAATTGCATTGGAAGTTCTTCAATTCATGAGATAGGGCACTTCTAGATTAATATTGGCAACATGGAAAATATTGGAACTAGTTCTTGTTGGATTGTAAAATTATCTTACAAATAAATTATATCTATTATGCTGATCCTGTGTTATATACCTGGTTGTTTGTTTTTCTTGTTTGAACAATATTCTCGTCAATTCCAGAATTAAAGGTGGTATTCGACAGTTTGTCTGTACCGTATTTATGTAACGATACCTTACCACTGCTTTAGAGAGTTAGGGAATACTTTCTGCATAAACTCATACTTTAACATAAGTGGAGACAGTTTTGAACACTGATTGTTTGTACAATTTGTGATAAAACCCCTCTAAAGTTCAATCATTCCAAATCTGTAAATAAGCACGAAAGTGATCTCTGCTAAAAATAGTCACCGACGTCAGAGCAAGTTTCCTGGATTACAATATAACATAATCTCAGAAGCAAGTTGTCACATGGTTTTCATAGTTAAAAATAGCAATGTCTGTAGCAGGGCTAAGATAGGAAATACCTGTTTGCAATGAGGAATGGGGATATTTATTTCACTGTTCACACTGATCTGGGGTATCAATGAGCAGCATTTTGCAAGATATTTTCAGGTAACAATGACTTTTATGGTTATTTGAGGAAAATGATTTTGGTCCAAACTGCTTGATACCACCTTTAAATTATTGGTCAGTAATTAAAATATATGAAATCAGGAACAGTTTATAAAACCAATTAAAATGCATGCTTCTAGCTATATTTTCTGTGTGTCGTTCTACAATAAAAACATTGATAAATACAGTTCTGGCATCATTTGGGAGGAGAAGAGAAAGAGATTTAAGGCGCTTAACTTGAAGACGTGTATCGCCTTAGAAACAGCCTACCAAAAGTACGAACTGGAAAGGGCCCAGGGTCACACTACACCTGAAAAGGTCCATGTAGACAAAATGGAGGTAGGAATATATCTTTTTTAGTTTGTATGAGGCTTTTTTTATCATCACTTTTTAAAGTAAAAAAGTGGAGCTGTTGTAATGACCAAAGTCGACGTTGGTGTCAGCGTTGTTTAAAGGCATTGAATATTGGATTGTGGCTTCATCATTGACTGACCATGCCAAGGTGATTAATGTTGGATTTGCTTTTTTTGTTAAATGGCTCATCACAGATTTGTTATTACTTTTACATTTGTCTTGCATGTGAATACCTCTGTCCTGTGCCTTTTTGGGGTCTGGTATATGTTGCAATGCTCATAGGTCCTTGTCATATATTTTTATTCACACTGTGATCACAGTGGTAGGGTAATGGGTTGGGGGATGGAACTGGGTGTGGGGTGGGTCTAGCCGGCTGGACACAGTCTCGGGCTGCAGTGGTATCAGGAAGGGGGCGGGTGCATTAGAGTGTTTCTGACCAATAGCAGTTCAGTAAGCCCATGTGCATTAATTGTGTCTAATTGTTTTATGACCTCTTCCCCAATGACATCTCCATGTATGATAAACTTGTCAAGTGTCAAACTGTGATCTAGCAGCATGGTGTTATATTTGAGGGGGAATTTGGAGGGGTCGGGGCCACTAAAGAAGTCCCTTTTGAATGTCTTTAAAAATATTTGTCAAGGTCCATTTCTAAAAAATCATTAACAGATATCCACTTTAAACACTAAATACTTGTTCATTATCAAAGGTGAAACCTATTCCAATGGGCAGGTAACTCATAACATAATTTTGACAGAGTTATGCCCCTTGTTACAGTAGAATTTTCATTATATTAGCTAGCACTGTGAAAAATAGCCCTTGTTAATTTTTTTCTATAGGTAAGCTTTACCGAGATGCGAATGTTTAAGCCCAACAAACGGATGATTCGGCGAAGTTTCCAGGATGGCATCTGGCTTCAGTACAAGACCTCGCCCCACCAGGTGCAACTGCATGCAAAGATCAACAGACTGCAGGTAATTTATTGATTTAACAGTTTATTAGTTATGTTTTTTTCCTTTTTATCCTCCTAATAATAATAATAATATAGCTGCTGCACTAATAGTACATCCGCATGTTGTCCTGTCTCAGACATATATAAATAGTTTCCATTTTACTAATAGAACATAATACTTGTTACATACACTTAAATGTATGTCATGTGTGACATTTACAAATGCAACCGATGAGGTCAAGGTCACATCCAAGGTCATATTTAAGGTCATTGAATCTTTAGGGTCATAGGTCAATTTCATTGACATTTCTTGTGTTTGATTTTTTTATTTCAATAATTTGCCATCCTTTTTGATATGCATGAAATCTTGGCTTGGCATGCAGCCCAAAACTATTTGCTTTAAATTTCAGTTTTAAACTTTTTCACTATAATGCAGATGCACTTCCTACTAGGAGAAAAGGTTTTTACATTTATTTGTTCCATAATTCAGAACCATTGGTAAGGGGGAACAGCTCCTACTTAGGTATTTCTCCCCAAAATCTTTTATACCTGGTACTCATTAGAATTGTCTCAATATGACAGTTGTAATGGATTCGATGTATGAGCGTTTAGTTGAGAAACATGGCATAAATCGATCACCAATTCAGATTTACTCCACATATATAGAGCTCTATTAATTACATGTTTTCTTCTATCTACAGCTGGACAACCAGTTGACTGGTGCCGTGTTTCAGACAGTCCTGTCCCCAATTCCGCCGCCCAAATCTGTGGCTGCAGAAAGTGGTAGGTTATTAGCAGGACGCCCGATATGAGGAATTCAGCTCCTGGTTATCCTTTTATCACTCCTCCAAACCCTTTATACCTGGTACTCATTAGGATCGTCTCACGGAGACAATTTCAATGAGTACCCACAATATAGGGTTTGGTTGAGGATTTTGGGATATACAGCACTTGCTATCTCCATTATTTCTCTTCGAACCCTTTATACTTGGTACTCAGCACCCCTTTACACCCTCATAACAGTTATTGATCGGGAACCAGTATAGGGCTTTTAACCAATTGTATGACATTATCAGTAACGGCTGCACCCATGTAACGGGCTTGTGGACTTCTAAAATGGGACAAACAGGAAAGGAATGTTATTTTCAGCAAGTGTGGCTTACAAAATTGGGTGAAGTGTACAAGAGATTCACACAAATCCTTATGCTGCGTATTTATGAAGGAAACAGACATAACGCCAATGGGAGAGAGTGCTTTAACTTTGGATGCAAAAAGTAACAAACACATTGAAATAATGTCGTCCTTACAATCACATGCTTTTGCCTTTATTAAAGTGGAGGGCCCCATAACACCTCGTACAGTTGATAAATCTGAACCTTGTGAGAATGACCATAAAAACAATGTATTAAACATTCCCCAACCACTTTGGCTACCGTGAAAAGTTACTCGAAATCCAACATTGATCCTGAGCATGATAACTATATTCGAACATTTTTGATGTCCAGCATGTCCTTGAAAAATGATGTTTTGCCTTGAAAAGTCCTTGAAAGGTCCTTGAATTTGAAGTTGAATTGTCTGTATGAACCATGTTTATTACAGTTCCTAAGCCATTCACTGAAGTCAGTATGATGATGAGAAAGCAAGAACACAGCAACGTTTCACAGATGAAGTAAGTGGATCTTGAATCATTTATTACAAGATTCCTTCTTTACTTAACAATTTATGTTGGTTTTGCTCCTAATTTAATTGTATTGCATCTATGGGAACAGTCAGTTAAATTGACATGGTCATTGTAGGTAAAATCACTGAACGTCATAGCAAATAGGTATTTCTTATCCAAGCCATACTGCAGAGAGAGCTATTTTTAAGCTTAGAACACAAACAAACTTTTGACATCATGTTGGTTAAAGAAAAATCAGCAACAGTTTATCTTTAAAACTGTCGCAATAGGGCTTTAATGCCTCAAACCATTTTGAGCGAAGACTAAGATATCGCAGTCTAGCTTCAAGGTTTTCTCACATTTGGCCACTGTAGTTGCTGGTCTGTAGAAAGATAAATCAGCAACAGTTTATCTTTAAAACTGTCGCAATACGGCTTTAATGCCTCAAACCATTTTGATCGAGGACTAAGATATCGCAGTCTAGCTACAAGGTTTTCTCACATTTGGCCACTGTAGTTGTTGGTCTGTAGAAAGATAAATCAGCAACAGTTTATCTTTAAAACTGTATAGCTAAAATTCTGTTATGAAAATAAATAAAATGACACCTTTGTGTGTGACTTTAAAACTGTATAGCTGAAATTATGTTATGAAAATAAATTTAAAAAATGACACCTTTGTGTGTGACAAGAAGGCATAGCCTTACAAACTTAAAAAATAAATAGTATAGAAAAGTATGTATACTAATTTTAATAAATGCTACTTCTATCTTGAATAGTAAATACCTTACCTGCTATGGAATATTCTAATGATCGGAAAAAGAATCACAGTTTTTCTCCATTGGAAGGCATAATATTTCTACTACAGGAACAGTTATTAGATTTTTTTCAGTCGTAGATAAAGTAGCCCCGGCCATTTAATCTACTCTCAAAACTTCCTACTTATTGTAGACCATCTGAACAGCAAGAAATCCTATATTTCAGATATTTCAAGGTTTTGATACAGGAGATGCAACTGAAGGTAGATCAAGGTTTCCTGAACAGTGTCCTAGAACTGTTCTCCTCGGATCAGGAAATACCCAAGGAACTCCAGGTACTACAGTCAATGTTAAACAATGCGAGATATTAATGAATAGTCTCCCCTGAATAATCCTATTAGGTCCTTTCATTTGTTTTACTCAGTTTTTATGCTATTGCTCTCCGGAGTGTCTGTTGACTTTTCTGCCTTTCTTATGATACCCAGGTTAACCATCATCAACAAACACTTCCTTTTTCTTTTTTAAAGAACATGTTTCTTTAAGTATTTAAATGGATTTTAAGCTTATATTTATACAAAATTAAGAAATTTCACTGTTTGTAATTGAATTATGTACCAAAGAACAGGTGGTAAAGTCCAAGAATTCCAACTTAAAGGACCTACCTACTGTTTGGAATACCTCGGATATTAACTAACAAGAGAGACAATTGATTATGATTTTTGTATGTCTCAGTATTGCATTAACCTTTTCATTCATAGTGAAAGTACATATATATGATTCTAAAATTTTGCCTAATTTAATTTAATGTGCAGTTATCAAATTACAATGGCCTGAGTAATCTGAGCATAACACTGCATTATAGTGATACATTACACAATTTCAAAATCTGTTTCAATTTTTAAACATTTACTCAGCTGTAGAATTATAACAAGGATTCAAAAGTTTATTATTTTTTGTGCTATTATTTAGTGAGCATCCCTTCTATGTGTCATTAAATATTTTAGTAACCCAACTACTGTGGACACTTAATGAAGAAGTTATTCACATATATTGAGTCTAATGCGCCCGCAAAAAAAAAAAAAACAGTCAAAATTGTAATAGGCCATAAATGGTAAATACAAAAATTATGAATGGTAAAATCTTTCTTTGTTTATATTTTGTTATTGGTTAATTATAGATTAAATCTCGTTTTTGATGTTCATTCCCTATGAATGCAGGTTGATGTCAGGCAAATCTATCAAACACTGTCACATCACAGCTAGATTTTTTTCTTGTAATTATGAAATAGACATTTAAAAAAAAAATAGACTTTTAAAAAAAAAATCCTGCTCAAATCAAATTTCAAATTGTATTTCATCTAACATTTTTTGTTTTTGTCAAAAGAAATACTTATTCAAAAAAGTTAACTAACAGAATGTGGATCTTGCAACAATATTTCATCATGTCTTTGTGTTACGTTTCTGCTTTGTTTTCTGTTCAAAGAATAAGGTTTTACGTATAAAAAATGTTTGGTATCTCATTTTGTTAACTTTATCATCTTCTTGATATTTTGTAAACAGAAACAAATGTTTGAAGAAGACGTGAAGAAAACCCAAGTGGACCTTGTTACTACAATGGGTCTGTCACTAGCACATGAACAGAAGATGTTCTACGACTATCTTCATTTGTCGCCTATCAAGGTTTGTTTTTGTTGTTGTTTTGATGTTGAAATACAGTTGTGGTCACTATAGCAATGTCTAACAGTACAAGGATAAGGAAGACACCAGAGAAATGTTTGTTGGTGTTTTTAGAAAATCATAATAGCAGTCACAGGAGTTACAAGTCTGCTTTGGAGTTTCAACTGAGTTAATTGTATTAATTTGCATTTGTGGCCTGACCTTTGGTCATACACTGCTGTACCTTGGATCTTTGGATCTTTTTTTTTTTTAAGTAATTTACCTTGTTTTTGTATGGTTTGTTTATTTATGTGTTTGTAAAATATTGCTTCTTTCTTTAGGGGGGTGGAAAGAGGGGTGGGAGGATTGGGGTTTTCTGAATGACTATTGGTATTTAGTATGTGTGTGTGTTGGTGTATGTGACAATGTGGCTATTTGTCCAATTTTTAGTGATTTTTGTTTATCTTATATATTTTTACTCAATCATCTTTACCAATGTTTCACATTGTCTATTGTAGGTGCATCTCAGTTTCTCCTTACAAGGTGGTGGAGGAGATGGCAAGTCTGTTCAGCTGAAATCCAACGTTATCAATGTCTTCCTGCAGTCTGTTGGAGTTGTCCTAACAGATGTCCAGGATGTTGTCTTCAAGTAAGTTGAAGATCTTTATTTATTACTGAGTGCCTAGCCTCTCACCGCGTGGGTTTGAGTCCTGTTCGGGGCAAAGGACTTAATGTGGGAAGGTCTTCTAGCTGACTTGCGGTGCCCTGGTGGTTCTACCCAGATATTTGTCTGGGGTCTTTCTCCACCAAAAAGCTGGACATGGCTATAATGATCATAATTGGTCGCTGCAATGGTCATAATTGGTTGCTGCAATTTATTTCGAAAATCAGAATCAATTTATTTTATTAGGATGTTTTATCATACCGGCATTGGTGTTGCAGTAGGATAAGTGTTGTCCCCTTGTACAACCCCCCTTGGAGTTTTCGTTCAAGATTGCAACATTCCTGTCATTGCATGATAGCTCACTTATTGTTTTGAAAATTTTTATTTTGTTTAGACTTGCTTTTTAACAAGTTCATTTTTTGTTCACCTCGCAATTTTTTCTATTCTAGACTGGCGTACTTTGAGAGGAATCACAGTTTCTATAACAACCAGCAGTTGGTAGGAGAGATGTCCATGCATTATGCCAGTCAGGTAAGCAGTTAAAAAATTACTCCAAAAGTGAAACGTCGACGTCTGTCTAGTGACCATACCTACTGATGTAATCAAGTTTGATAGTTGCAGGTTGACCAGACATGGTAGCGCAATCGGTAGAGCATCAGCTCCAGGTACAGGTTCGATCCTGTACCATGTCATACCTAAGTCATTAAAAATGGTAGTGTATAGCTCCCTTGCTTACGCTCAAGCCAAGTATTTCCATGACTGGTTAGCCCTGTGTCAGGGTACTATATCTGCTTCAAGTGGACAACTTCTGCAGTATGGCTTGGATAATTGCTATTTGCTATGATGTTCAGTGATTTATGCTTGACTGTCCACCCAGATCTTGGACATCAATAACCAGCATATTTAAGGCCCTTTTCAGGTAACAATGTCTTATTTGGTTATTTGAGAAAAGAAATTTTGGTCCAAACTGTTAGATACTATCTTTAATGAAGTTTCAATCCTTACTTCAGGCCATCAAACAGATGTATGTGTTGGTGTTGGGTCTGGATGTACTGGGTAACCCATTTGGTCTCCTGAGAGGGATGGCTGAGGGAATAGAAGATCTCTTCTATGAACCGTACCAGGTATGTGTCCTTCCTTCTTGTCGATATTCTATGAGCAATATCAGCTATATATTCATGTTTAATTAAAATGTTGTTGTTTTCTACTTTAAAGATGAACTGTGTGTTTTATTATTAATCCAAATGTCCAAGATAGATATTGTTATCTTGTAATTTTCTTCACTTTTCATTTATATTGTCATTAACTTTCTTCTAAAACCATTGTTATTAGCATCTTTTAAAAAGCTTATGTCACTCTTTTTTCTGCAATTATTTTCTTCAACATCAAGTTTTAAATATGAATACTGGTACTTGTTGTATTTAACTGAGATAGATTTTGCCAAGAATCATATGACTTGAATAATAAACTTAAAGAGTGAGACAACTCGCTGATTGGTCAGATTTCAAATGATATTTGACTCCAACAAATCAGGTGATAGAATATTGTCTCTGACTCATATTTAAAAGTTCTATCATCTCCAATCATGGTCTTTCTTTACTTCAGGAAGCAAGGTAATAAAGCTTTGAGCTTGAGCCTAACACCATTCTCACACAATTGGTTGGCCAGATTGTTTTTTTTATTTAAAATCCAACCAATCAGGGTCCAAGGTTATAAAACTTTAAGGGTGAGACTGAGATTGGTCTCAAGCATCTGATTGGTCAGATTTCAGTTCAGATTTAAAATCTGTCCAATGGGATTGCTGATGTTAGTCTTGGACTCAGTCTCACAGCTTTTTAACATCAGAACTTGATGTCCATTGCATGCTTTCACAGTGAAAGTAGCAATTTATCTGCTTACATCAGGCAGCTAAAAGATTGTCGCTGATTAAGTTAGCAAAACAAACAACTTTGATTTTATCTTTAGGGTGCTATACAAGGGCCTGAGGAGTTTGCCGAGGGTCTGGCATTGGGAGTACGCAGTCTGTTTGGACACGCAGTTGGTATGTTTTATCAAGGTCCTATACCCATAAAGTTATGATACATAATATAACAATACATAAAAGCAGACATTTTAGCCCAGTCAATGGAGCATTGGCACAAGACATGATATAACAATACGTAAAAGCAGACTTTTTAGCCCAGTCAATGGAGCTTTGGCACAAGGTATGGGAGGCCCCGAGTTCGATCTCAGGTGTCACATACCATAGTCGTTATAAATGACATGGTATAGCTTCAATTGCTAGCGCTCCAGTAAATATAAGGGTAATTTCACGACTGGTTGGCCTGATGTTAGAATAATGTGAATGGATTTGGTATCCAATTGCTCACAGCAGCTATACACAGTGAAGGCAGCTTTATAACTGCTTCAAGTGGACACTGTCTACAGAGTACTGAAATACTGTTTGGTGGGATAATAAATCCAATAAGCAAACATAAAATCTTAAAATATAATGATATCAATATAAAACTTAAGGCGAAAAGGAATTCAACATGAAAGTAAAAGTATTCAAATTACTATAAACTAAAAAAAACTCTTATTCCAGGTGGCGCTGCTGGTGCTGTGTCGAGAATCACAGGAACCCTGGGTAAGGGTATCGCTGCCTTGACATTGGACGATGAGTACCAAAAGAAACGAAGAGAGGCCATGAACAAGCGACCAGCCAATGTAGGAGAAGGTTTTGCCAGAGGTGGTAAAGGTCTTGTCATGGTATGTGCTGGTAGGGTTTTTATGTTTTCAGAAGTGCAGTATAACTGCCGCATTGTCTGTCTGTCAGTCCATCTGTACGTCCACCTATCCTATTTCTCGGTCTCCCCTATTATTCTCATACTATTTACAGTGCTGGTACGTCAATTAAACTTTATACACCTTACTGTTAAGATCATATTAAAGGTAATGTTAATTGTCATTGGCTCTTTTGGAATATGTCAAACTTTAGTCACATCTTGATCACTTTTGTTTTTATTTATATAAAAATAATACTAATAAATAAATACAAATACTGTAAATGTTCTGTTATTAATCAAAGAAGAATACCTGGTCCCTGATCATTTTAAAAGTATAATGTGTTTGGAGATCTCAGCCTTGGAAGTGCTGGAGGTGGAGTCCTAACCTAATGTTTGGGAGGCTTCAAGTTCAGTCCCAAGGCCTAGCATGCCATAGTCATAAAAACAGTAGTGGTGTACACAGGCTGAAGTAATTAGTAAGTTCCGTAAACATACAGAAAGGAAACATTGCTTTAAACTCGAGCATTGGACGGTTTCAAAATGGTCGTCCAAATCTGTTTAAATAAACCCAGCTTATGCAATCATAGTATGACTAAGGCATGTGGTGAATGGTTGACCTACTTTGCATGAAAGGAGACTGGGTTTTGTTCGTGATCAAGGAAGGCGTGAAAAGAAACAAAATAACAATAAAGGGAGGGGTTATAACTAGTGGATCAGTCTATTGTGCTATTTCACATATTCTATATCAACATCGGAGAAATAGATAATGTAAAGTCGAAGATATTTCCTAATATTTTCAGGGTGTATTCGATGGTGTGACAGGCATTGTCCGCAAGCCAATAGAGGGCGCTAAACAGGAGGGTGTCGGTGGATTCTTCAAGGGTGTCGGTAAAGGGTTAGTTGGAGTGGTCACAAGACCTACAAGTGGGGTCATTGATTTTGCCAGCAGTTCATTTGAAGGAATCAAGAGGTAAGTGTATACCTGAAGGTAGTGAGATAAATACCTACTTTGTCATCAGCAGTAGCATCATCATCACTTTCAGCATCACCACTTTCAGAATCATCATCAATGTCAGTATCACCATCACTTTCAGCATCATCATCACGTTCAGCATCATCATCACTTTCAGCCCCATCACTTTCAGCATCACCAGCACTTTCAGCATCATCATCACTTTCAGCATCATCAGCACTTTCAGCATCATCATCATCATCACTTTCAGCATCATCACTTTCAGCATCACCAGCACTTTCAGCATCATCATCACTTTCAGCATCATCAGCACTTTCAGCATCATCATCATCATCACTTTCAGCATCAGCACTTTCAGCATCACCAGCACTTTCAGCATCATCGTCACTTTCAGCATCACCAGCACTTTCAGCATCATCAGCACTTTCAGCATCATCACTTTAAGCATCACCAGCACTTTCAGCATCATCATCACTTTCAGCATCACCAGCACTTTCAGCCCCATCACTTTCAGCATCACCAGCACTTTCAGCATCATCATCACTTTCAGCATCATCAGCACTTTCAGCATCATCATCACTTTCAGCATCACCAGCACTTTCAGCATCATCATCACTTTCAGCATCACCATCACTTTCAGCATCATCATCACTTTCAGCATCACCATCACTTTCAGCATCATCATCACTTTCAGCATCATCATCACCATCACTTTCAGCATCACCATCACTTTCAGCATCACCAGCACTTTCAGCATCATCGTCACTTTCAGCATCACCAGCACTTTCAGCATCATCAGCACTTTCAGCATCATCACTTTCAGCATCACCATCACTTTCAGCATCACCAGCACTTTCAGCATCATCAGCACTTTCAGCATCATCACTTTCAGCATCACCAGCACTTTCAGCATCATCATCACTTTCAGCATCACCAGCACTTTCAGCATCATCATCACTTTCAGCATCATCAGCACTTTCAGCATCATCATCACTTTCAGCATCATCACTTTCAGCATCACCAGCACTTTCAGCATCATCGTCACTTTCAGCATCACCAGCACTTTCAGCATCACCAGCACTTTCAGCATCATCACTTTCAGCATCACCAGCACTTTCAGCATCATCATAACTTTCAGCTTCACCAGCACTTTCAGCATCATCATCACTTTCAGCATCATCATCACTTTCAGCATCATCATCACTTTCAGCATCACCAGCACTTTCAGCATCATCATCACTTTCAGCATCACCAGCACTTTCAGCATCATCATCACTTTCAGCATCACCATCACTTTCAGCATCATCATTAATGCCAGCATCACCATCACTTTCAGCATCATCATTAATGTCAGCATCATCACTACTTTCATCAGCATCATCACTTTCACATCAGCATCACCTTTAGCATCATCACCACTTTCAGCAGCAGCAGCAGCAGCAGCATCTTTCAGCAGCATCATTAATTTTAGCATCATCATCACTTCAAGCATCATCATCACTTTCAGCCATCACATTCAGCATCATCATCACTTTCAGCATCATCATTAATGTCAGCAGCATCATCACTTTCAGCATCATTAATTTTAGCATCATCATCACTTCCAGCATCATCATTTCTTTCAGCATCATCATTAATGTCAGCCATCACTTCCAGCATCATCGTCACTTTCAGAATATTCTGTATTATCATTGCATTATCACTGTCATGGTGCCCGTGTGGCAGTGGTAGAATTGCCCACTTGTTACTACTCTGACTGCTTAGCCTCGACCCACATGGGTTTGACTCCTGATTGGGGTGAAGAACTTAATGCAGGGAACTTCTTCCAACCGACCTGCAGTGCACTGGTAGTTCTACTCAGACGTGTCTGGGATCTTCCTCTAGCAAAATAGCTAGACGTAACTATAATACTCATAATTGGTCACTGCAATGTATTTTAAAAACAAAACATATAATCATCAATTTTATCATCACTAGCTTCGTCTTAATCTTCATTATATTAACCATGTTTTCATCTGCTTTATTTAAAAAGCAGTGATTAGAAAGATTTATTGAATGACTGCGCTGTACCAACAAGAGAAATAAATTTTGCTGTCTTAGTAAATATTTTTTTCAATTCATTCCACATTACAGGATTGCAGATAATTTTTACTAAAATATATAGACTATGTCCATAGCAGTGGTAGTTCTTTTGATGTCTAGTGGAATTTATAATTTGACAGCTGTAAGACACAATGGTGTGTATGCAATAAGATTAAAGGCAGGTGAAATGGCCTTCCTTGGAGTCCCTCTCCACCCTCCACCCGCCTCTAGATAACACTGTGCTTTAAGATCTCACTTGGAAGGGTCATAAGCTACTTATTTTGTGTACTGTACACAGGGATGTCAAAAGGGAAGAGGTCGTTAAACAATCACACTTGATGAGCATGGGATTACTGCAATGCCATTGGTCAGCAAGACTAACCCCACCCCTTCCCAGAGACCACTGCAGCCAAAGGCTGTGTCCTGTCACATTGACCCACCCAATCACCACTACTGTGAAGCCAGATAAAGCCATGATGATAACATGTTCCATTTTTTATTGCTTTTAAGATTAATGTTGAATAATTGTTAATGTAGTTTATAATGTAAATTGGTTCCATATTACAGAATCGCTGACAATGTGTCTGAGATACATCGACTACGCCCACCAAGACGTTTCCATAGAGATCAGATTGTCCGTTCCTATAATCTACAGGAGGCTGAGGGCTGTGCAATACTAATGGTAGGTCACTGTCAAATCTAAAGATAAAAGGAGGAAATCTGATTTTGTGTTATTATTTATCCCATACCATTAGAATTGTCATATCAAGACAATTCTAATGAGTACCAGGTATGAAGGGTTTGGAGGAGAATAAAAGGAGTCAACAGGAGCTGTATATCCCATAATTCTCAACCACACCCTATAATGTGGGTACTCATTGAAATTGTCTCACTGAGACAAGTCTAATGAGTACTAAGTATGTTGGGTTTGGAGGAGAAATAAAGGAGTTAGGATAGTCTAATATATCTCATAATTTTTAACTTGACCTTAGTTACTAAATGGAAAAAGACAAAATTTGGTGTTGAGAGGAGCTGTATTCTTAACCTGGAGCTGTTGTCATCATGCATACATGCTATCTTGTTTGATGTTGCTTCCACCTTGACATTTGTCTGGGATCTTCCTCCACCTAAACCAAACCCGATAGCGCAATCTGGTAGTGGTGTAGCTCCCTTGCTAACGCTCAAGCAAATATAATGGTAGTTCCACGACTGGTTGACCCGGTGTCAGGATAATGTGACTGGGTGTGGTATCATGCCAGGTGTTCACAGCATGCTATACATAGTGAAGGCAGCACTATATCTGCTTCAAGTGGACACCATCTGCAGATAACTGAATTACTGTTGGTGGGACGATAAACCCAATAAACAAACAAATCCTCCACCTCAATAGCTGGCCATTGCTATAATGATCATAATTGGTCACTGCCATATATTTTATAAAAAAAAGTGTTAACAAAAGCCTGTTTTATGTTGCTAGGAGACACAGAAGGGACAGTTCTACAAGACCGATGACTACCTTGTACACACAGTGGTCACAAAGGATGGGAAAAACGTCTTCCTCGTCACAAACAAGTGAGTCTCACCCTGTACATACATAAAGAATACATGGTTGATGCCGATAAGGAGAAAGTTTATCTGGTGAGTGAGAAGCGAATATCTTGGCAAACTTTAGCGATCAAGATACGCTTCGAAGAGAACCAGATAAACTTTCTTATTCTCTGCACCAACCATGTATTCGATTTATCCTGCTTTTTATTTTTTATACGAAAAAAATAAAATAAAAATAGGTAATCTGTAAACAAACGAGGAAGATTGAAGGAAAAATAATGGAAAAAAAATATAATGGAAAAAAAAATAGCCATTTTATTCCTTCTTTCTTTAGACATGAACCTCCGTTCATTTTTTTTATTTTTTAACTCCATGTCAACATATATAAATGTTAAAAAAATTCCATGAATGATTACATAAATTGGTGAAAAAGCATTTATTACACGTTTCATTAAGAGTGTGTGAACATAACTAATGTAAACAGTGTATTCATACGCGTGGTTTGGTCACGTGACATATTGACTGGATATCACTAAGTTTATCCGGCAAGGCCTTATCCTGCACATTTACACGTGAAAGCAGGATAAATGTTGTTTCACAGTCTTAAGCTAGCATTAGTCTTTAGGCCTGAAGGTATTTAAAATGTTAAAGATAGAGTGTCAACCAACTTTAGGCCACATTATTGATCAGATTTAACTGATACGATTGTCCAAAGAGGTAAACAAAAACACATACCCAAGCTCCTGTTGTATAACCAGTGCTTACTGGATTTCTTTAAAACAATTTCTGTTACTATTTCTTCATTAATTTTAAGGTTCCAGGCACATAAACAGACTTCCATGAGGTTTAAGTTTGTGTACACTCATTATCATACAAAGCAAGTTTTAAGTTTGCTTAACTTTTCCTTTCTTACCAGACATGCAAGAAGCATTTGTCTGTACATACATGTATGTAATTCCAAGCAATTAAATGTCTGAAATGGGATTTGAGAACAGAAGCAAGTCCTCACAACATAAAGAAATATTTCATAGACATCATTTCATTAGACTCTTTCTCTCTGTCTGTCTCTCTCTCTGTCTCTCTCACTCTCACTCTTGGAGAGAGTCTTCCACTTTCAAAGTTCAAAATTTTCCTTCTTTGTTTAATATAAAATAACATATCTCCCACTTTGCAAATAAAAAAACTCCAACTTTGGCCTCAGAGAAAGTTCACATGTATCTTTCTGTCTCTCACTTTCTCTCTGGCTTTCTCTTTTGCTTTTTTGATCCATCCACACATTGTTTCAACAGCTGTACATGTAAATAGCATATCCCAAGTATTTAATCTAGAGTGTGGACTTGCGGCCATGGCTCCTAAAGTTTGTTTTTGGTGCATCCCTAAGCATAGTTTGAGCCCATCAGGTGCACCTGTATCAAAAAAATCAACTTCTGCTCCTTTCTGTTCTGTCAGACTATGTTTAACTGTGCACTCATTTAATCAGATTCTTGACAGAAGTAGGAAATATTTCAATGCAAATAGCTGACTGATGAACATTACAAATATTTGTTATTTTTTTATGATTCTTGTTGTGATATGTGAAGCAAAAAGCTCCACTATTTTTCTGGCTGTCACATGTTATTGGCAGATCATGTTCACACAATGACAAATATTAACTGGAACAGTCTAATTTGAAAATGGACAGTTTTTGACAAAAATATAACAAATTGAGGAATGTAGTTTATACTTTTCAAGTTTATAACAGTTTAGATTGTCCCAGATGCTATTTTTTGTTCCATCATCACCATATCTGTCTTTATTACTTCAGGAGAATCATTTTCGCTAGTCGGGGTGAGATATTTGGATCGTGGAATTGTGAGTTCACATATGTGTGGGCAGAGCTTAAGGAAAAACCGAAGGTGTCGGCAAAGGGCATAGAGGTCATCCTGAAGGAGAAAGAGAAACGATTGTTTGGTTCCTCGTCCTCAAAGAAGGAAATACATATCTTAGATAAAAAGGTGGCAGAGGTATGTGTTATTTTGGGTATTTATTTTGTTTGTTTATTTTTTATATTTTTTTATTTTTTATTAATGTATTTATTATTTTTTTATTTTATTTATTTATTTTTTTTATTTATGTATTTATTTATTTATTTTTTATTTATTTATTTTATTTATTTTTTTTTTATTTTTTTATTTTTTTTTATATTATATTTTCTTTATTTTTATTTTATTTTATTTCATTTTATTTCTTAGAAATACATCTCAGCATACAGCCATTTTTTCCCCCCTTTTTTCCCAAATATGCAAAATATATGTTTACATAGTATAGTATATGTATGCTGGTTTTATGGGTGTGGTTTTCTTCCTTCTCAAATAACATGATTGTGTCGGTGCAATGATATACAACAAAAACTATTTTTTTCATTGCAGATGATAGTTGGAAGAATCTCTGAAGCAATGGACAACGCATCCTAGAAACTTAAACCTGATTTGTTCATGATGAACTGTCTGAGAGTTTGTTTCACCACATTGATTGAAAAAAAAACCTAATTGAAGAGAGTTATAGATACAACAGACACCACCTGTAGATATTTTCAGTGAATATTTCTTGGTAACAGCGACAGTTGTTTGTGACTTGTGGAGAGAAAAAAAAGTTCCAGTGTATTAATACACAATGTGGGAAATAAGAACAATTTTGAAAGGTGTAATATAGAAATAGATCAGAAAACTACAAACGTATTTGGAGAGGGTATAGAGTCTGATAAAATACCTCTTATATATAGATTTTTCATGGATAATGGATTGTAGGAGCACCTGTGCGATCCTATCACAAACAGTGCCAAGGAATGTTGGCATGTTGTTGAAAAAAATTCTGTCACAATTTTATTTGAACTTACACTTTGAAAATGTTAAGATGTGTGGAAAATTATTATTTAACAACAGAATTCTGTTCATTTTGTGTGGTACTTCTTTACCAAGATTATGTTCGTCTCGGTAAACACGTACCAAAGAACGGAATTCTTTTGTTTTCTTGCGCTACAACAAACATATACAAGATACAGATTTAAGTAGTAGGTAAGATGTTTTATAACGCCCTGTTGCAGTAAGCAGTACTCTTGTCCTGTCAAATGTATTCACTTTTACTATGTTATAAGCATACATTTGTAGATCCAACAAATAAAATCTGTCTCTAGTTTGATTAGTGCTCTGAGGGTTGTTTCAAATGTTCATAAAATGATAGGCAGTTTAATGCAGCAAGAGCAAATTCTTGTGTTCTGAGGGTCGATACAGAAGTAATGAGATATTAAAAATAATATTGAATTTCAAACATGCATCATTAAAGATGACTGCAATTAGGAAAAATATGAAATAATATATACCCATAGTAACCATATCTTAAAAAAAGGAGTATGCAATTTTAACAAATCTTGCCATTTTTAGTAAATTGTATTATATTGATGTTACCTTTTTTTAGCAAACCCTTAACCACTGTTTTAAGAAAAATTGTTACATATTGTGTTAAACAAAACATACAACTAAGTGAATTTGAAGTGTTGTTTTTTTATCTGATTATTTTTTTCTTGAATTTAAGCATAAACTGGCATTGACTTTTGCATAGAGAACTAAATATAATGACCAGGATATAGTTCTGAAACTAAATTTTGTCAGCAAATTGGTTGAACTTGAAATTCAGATTTTGCAAGAAGTTTGTAAAGAATAGAACTTTACTGTTGGTTAAAAAAAAAAAAAAAAAAAATTTTAATTATTATTTTCATGTGTTTTTTGTTCAAAATAAAACTTGTATACATCTTTTTTCACCTCTGCTTCTGTGATATATATAGGTGTGTAGGGAAGTGTGTGTAATACTCTATTTAATTAAGGATGGTATCTGACAGTTTTACTATGTCAAACGCATGTAAAATACCTCGTTTTGGGAAATTGGGGCATAATTCTTTGCAGAAACCCAGTTTGAATCTAAAATGAATATTATTTTGAACAATGCCTCAATTATAAGACAGTACAAATGATTTTAAAAAATCATTTTAAAGGTTGTTGTTTTTTCCAAAACTATAAATAGGCAGAATGGGGCTTTCTGTTAAATAGACATCAATACCAGAGCAGATAAATTGGATGATGATATAATGTGGTCATGTGGTTTTCTTAGTTTAACAATAACAAACTATACATCACTGCTCAGATAACAGAACTGTGCAGCATGGCTCATTCTCAGATAACAAAACTGAACAGCAGAGCTCAGATAACAGAACTGTACAGCATGGCTCAGATAACAGAACTGCGCAGCATGGCTCAGATAACAGAACTGTACAGCATGGCTCAGATAACAGAACTGTACAGCATAGCTCAGATAATAGAACTGCGCAGCATGGCTCAGATAACAGAACTGTACAGCATGGCTCAGATAACAGAACTGTACAGCATGGCTCAGATAACAGAACTGTACAGCATGGCTCAGATAATAGAACTGCGCAGCATGGCTCAGATAACAGAACTGTACAGCATAGCTCAGATAACAGAACTGTACATCACTGCTCAGATAACAGAACTGTACAGCATGGCTAAGATAACAGAACTGTACAGCATGGCTCAGATAACAAAGTCATGTTTGTTATGACACATGCTTCACTTTTCACCTGGATATAGGACAGTTTACAGCATTTCGCTGTATCTTTTCTGGCCATAATAATTTATTTCAATTTAGTTTGAGAGAAAAATTAACTGTCGAATACCACCTTTAATATAAATTTCTTGGTCATTGTTTAGCATATGTGTAAATACTATAACAATTTAATACTCTTGCATACTCTGCGTTGTTGTTTTTTTACTTATAAATTACATTTATTTTTAATTGTATGTTATTTTCCCCACAATTATCAAATTATTTTTGTAGAAACTAGGATAATGCACAGAAAACAAGGCCTATAAAACAATACAGGACCAATTTAGTAATGAGATCATTGGATGCAGAAGGGCAATTTATGAAGACTGGATCAGTACTAAAATGAAAGATGCTAACTTGTCTATTTCTAAAACCAATATACCTGATACTCATTAGCCTGAGACATTTTTTATCTGAAATATAGAATTTGGATGAGAATAATGGGATATATTGAATTATAATTATCCATAACTTTTCTCCTAAAACCTATAGACCTGGTACTCATCAGAATCAACTCAATGAGACAATTTCAATGAGTACCAACTCTATAGCATTTGGTTAAGAAATATGGGACACTGGAATCATGCAAAATCCTTTATTTCTCTTCCTTACCAATAAATTTATTCGTGGTACTCATGACAATTGTTTCAATCAGACAATTTCAATGAATACCCACTATATAGGGTTTGGTTGAGAATTATGGGGTTTACAACTCCTGCTAACTCCTTTATTTCTCCTCCAAACCCTTTATACCTGGTACTCATTAGAATCCTCTCAGTGAGATTATTTCATTGAGTACCCACAATATAGGGTTTGGTTGAGAATTATGGGATATAATGAGTCATATTTACTCCTTTATTTCTCCTCAAAACCCTACATACCTGGTACTCATTAGAATCGTCTCAGTAAGACAATTTCAATGAATACCCACATTATAGGGTTTGGTTGAGAATTATGGGATATATTGTTGCCGTCAGACTGGTTCCACAAACAGACTTACTTCCCATACCTGGGTTTCTGCTGATTGCCTAGCGCAAAGCAAAATACAACAAGGTGTTTTGTTGTTGTTTCTGATGTAATTAATTGTTTTAAGTTTATTTCTTTTTCATTGTTGATTTTTTGTTTGTGTGCTTTTTATTTTGTTTCATTGTTAAAAAATACTGACATATATATATGGTATTTTTAATTGCAAAGCAATATTTTTGTGCATTTCATGTCTTATTTTTGTTTATCATGTATCACATTCAAGTGTTAAGCTTACTATTAGGTATGTGTTCATTTATTTTTGTATGTCCTTACTTGTGCTTATTATAAAATACCCATATTTTTGTCATTTTAATTTAGCTTTTTTTAGCTCTTGCTTCTTAGCATGAAACTGTCAGGCTTAGACAGATGGTGTAGACAGTCTTTACACAAAAAAAAACACTGGCCCTTCAGTCCACCAGACTGACAATATGTCCTGGACCGGACCAAATTTTTATCGAACCAGTATGATTTTGGCATTTTGACACAAAAGGTTGGTAAGCTTACCGAGGTGTTACGAGTGGTTGGGTTCAGTTTAAGGTTGTAAAGTGTGGACCGTCGATACATTTAACAAGTTAGGTCATGCTTGTAATTTTGAAAGACAAACAAGTTTTATAACTTTGGTCAAGTTACAAACCTGTGTGGATCTATGGATTTAATGGCTTTCTTATCACATTCCCTCTGGGTCTTGGAGGTTTTTATCAAGCAAAGAGCGCTGACTCAAATTAGACAACCGGAAAAATTTACGGACCGACAAAGATTTTGGTGGACGGTCCACTGGGTTTTTGTCGAAGACTATAGATACAGATCGGCCAACACCTGCTTGGGGTTCTCTGATCAGATTCTGCACTTGTTTCTGCAGAGTCAAGCATTTTGTTCAGTTACATTGGCATTTTATTGTTGGCATTTTACATAGAATTTGTAAAGGTTCAAAAAAGGTTGAAGGAATAGATTTGTTACACATATGCATTAATAATGGTGAAAAGAATAAATCTTGTTTTTTAATGAATATGTGCTTGCTTGAATGCTTTTTGGTTCCTGTTTGAATGATAAAAAGCACATTCAGGAAAAAAACTGGTTGACACACATGCATATCTTGAATAAGTTAAGTGGAAATGGTAACTTAAGTGATGTTGTGTTCTTTGTCGTACATATGTTAGTATTGTTAGTATCGAGTACCTTAATTTGAATTTTGATAAATGGAAAAAGTTCTTTGGAAAAGTTGTTCTTTTAGTGATAAAATGTGTTCCTTGGCATAATTTTTTGTTATTTAACCAATTACTTGCTGGAAACACCATTAGGGTGGGGTGTTTTGTGTTAACCCTTTACTTGCTGGAAACACCATTAGGGTGGGGTGTTTTGTGTTAACCCTTTACTTGCTGGAAACACCATTAGGGTTGGGTGTTTTGTGTTAACCCTTTACTTGCTGGAAACACCATTAGGGTGGGATATGTTTTATGTTAACCCTTTACTTGCTGGAAACACCATTAGGGTTGGGTGTTTTGTGTTAACCCTTTACTTGCTGGAAACACCATTAGGGTGGGATATGTTTTATGTTAACCCTTTACTTGCTGGAAACACCATTAGGGCAGGCTGTGTTTTATGTTAACCCTTTACTTGCTGGAAACACCATTAGGGAGGGGTGTTTTATGTTAATGGGGTGAATTGTGTTTTCAACAAGAGTTAAACAAGAAGTTGTTTGTTTATGCATTGCTAATTTTTTTTAAGATAATAAAACAAAATATTGAGTAAAAAAAATGTATATTCATATTTAGTTTTCCTTTATAAAAATGTAAGTTTGCCTTTACATATAATGGTGTTAGATGTATTTGAATTATTTTATTTCTAAAATCTGCTTTTTGTATAAATTGTATTACTGAAAATGATGTACAAAATACTTTTAATGCTTTTGCTCTCAAAACATGATTATGCACGAGGAGGTATCCTACAGTTTGTACCAGATATATGTAACATTATCTGACCACTATTTGGGATATTAGTCCATAACATTGCAGGAATACATTCGTAAGTCAAAGCAATATCTAGACGACCTTGAACAGTTCCTAAATATGCAAAACCACAACTCGTTATAACCACTTGAAATGTTCATCCTTTCCAAATCTATACATAAGCTTGATTGGGAATTCTGCTAAAAATAGACAACATTTTCAGAGCAGACTACTCGGACGATGATATAATGTGATTGAAAAAATTGGTCAGGTGTTTTTTCTTAGTTTAAAAATAGATAACAGTGCAGCATAGCTTTGGTGTTTGTAATGACAATTGTGCTTCACTTTCCACATAAATGTATGACATCAATAAACAGCATTTTGTAAGATCTGTTCAGTAATAATTTATTTGGTTGTTTGAAGGAAAAATGTTATCCAAACTGTCAGATACAACCTGTAAATGTTGAATATAATTAATATTAGGCCTATCTTTTCTTCTTTCATGCAATAAAAAACCCCCAAACAAGTCAAGTTCTTGAATGCCTTATTCTTATTCAGGTATTTTGGTGTTTATCTGTTTTTACCAATCCACTGTACAATGCTTGTTATCTTAATCTGTTAATTGTTATTGATTTGTCTCCAAGACGCACCTTGAGCCGTGCAGTAAGCATGGCTGGGTCACCAGGGTTCGAGTCCTGGTTTGGAGGTCTGTCAGATGACCTACATTGCACCAGTGTTTCTACACGGGAATTAGTCTTGGGTCTTTCTCATCTCATTTTATTTGGACTTTGTCAATATATTTGTGGTAGTATGATGTATGTAAAAATAATAATTAGGATTTTTATTTTGTAAATTACAGTAAACCTTCTGGGTCGGTATGTATGTCATAAACATAGAATAATACAGAAATGTAATCCATTATATACTCTAAGGAATCATTGTCTAATGTAAAAATTAATACTAAATGACAATTATAATTAAATGATTATTATTGCATAGCATTTGATGACATTTATCATATTCACAATATAATTCCAGCAAAGTTCTCTGGTAAAATATTATAAATAATACTATTTGTTGTTTTAGTGTATGGGTTCATAGGCCCCCTGTAGCTGCTGATACCCAGAGAACAAAGGTACAAACAATATAGTCAGTAATATAAATTAAAATACCATCTGACAAAGAACTGAAGTTTAACTAAAATAAGAATATGACTAAGCACCATCCTTAAGCCTAAAGCATGACTTAAGCCCAAGACTCAATTTTCATACCAACAAAAATAAGCTTGTTTATGAAGTTTCATTGTGATTTTAAGTAGCAACGTTAAAGTGTCATGCAAAAATACAGACATGTAGCTAAATACATAATGAAGATATTGTGGATTGAAATCCATGACTTGAGCAATTCTTACTGTTGGTGAATACTGGCAAAAGTCCTATGAGCATTGTAACATATACCAACATTTGAAAAGGTGCAGGTCAAAGGTATTCACATGCAAGCCACATGTAAAGGTAAGGACAATTCTGTGATGAGCCTTTAAACAAATAGAACAAACCGAACAGTTACTGCCTTGGAAAAAGTGTTATACTGGGCTAAGTATGTTTTGTAATTGTGAAATATTGTTATGTTGATTTGTTCTTTGATGTATTAAAAGTATATTATGATGACCTATCGGAAAAAAAAACTGAAATGAAACTAAACACTGGGAAGTTAAGATAATTTTATGTATTGTAATTGTGTAATGCTGTTTTGTGTATCTGTTCTTTGCAAACAGTATAATCTGCTGACATTAATTTCCTTGCTTACTATGTAATTATAATAAAAATCTGTAAAAAACAACAACTTTATCTTTATTCTATAAACTCCCAACTTTTGTATTGTAATATTGAACTTTACATAGAAATGTGACAAAAAATGTGACAAAGTTCTATGAGTACAGCAACATATATTTAGATTTGAAAAGGGATGAGACGAAGGAATTCACTAGCCAGTCAGTGATAAAAGTTACAACAAAACTGGCGAAAAGAAAATTAATTTTTTTTAGCAATACTGACAGTTACCACCGTGGAACGGTCAGTCGGCAAATGGGCCGAACTTGGTTGCATAAACCAGTTTTACAGAGATCTTACCTTGCACTTTCTGATGGTTCTTTAACCAATTCAATAATTGTAAATATATATTGTTTTAAAAATTCAATTGATTTTCTTTGAAACGATTTTAAATATTTTCAAACACATTCATTTTTGGCATATAATTAAATAACCGAGATTAAAGTAGTCAACAAATAAATACTTAGTTGTGTTGATGCAGCTGAAGATAAAAGGAATAATTGTGAATGCTTTACAAAGGCGTAGAATGGCATATGTATGAGTAAAAGGGTTAAATGTTAGCAGTGAAGACGGACCATTTTGAAACAAAATTGTCCATGTTATGACATATTCTTAGACCCAAGTTATGCAATTTTCCTAAGGTTATTTGAGTAACAGCAATCTCGAATGTGATGTGTACAAAGATGCTGAAGGAATATATATGATAATGGTTAAGATAAATGTGATGCTGAATGTGATAAGGATGGATCCAGGCTTGGGGGAGAGATTGTGAGAAAACACATACGTGTAAGCTTAAAATACTAAACTTTTAATGTAATTTTTCTTCTGTTTACTGCTAAGGTGGCAGTTAGGGTCCTTTAATGTGTGTGTGTGTGTGTGTGTGTGTGTGTGTGTATATATATATATAACGAGTATTTACTGCGATAAAGTTGAATGGATCTTGATTCATACCCACCCTGGCCACAACTGTCTGTATCCGCCCTTGTAACTGTGATGATGGTGATAAGGATGATTGAAAGAATTATTGTTATTATGATAATGGAAGTAATAATGGTGAAGATGATGATAACGATGATAAGGCTAACTATAATGAAGAGGAATTACCCGTGTTCTAAACGTATTATGTACGATGATTTTCGCGGGTTGTTGTGTTTTGTTTTTTTTACTCAAGGGACGTAACTCCAATAGTTTGTTTTACTAAAGTAGTACGCAATTGCCTCCCTTGTTTGAACAAATATTAAATAAAAGAAATAGCATAGCTGCCTAAAAACTTGTGATAATGATGCGATAAAGCGATTTTTATTTAATTTAAACCAGATGATTAAGAAACATGATTCTAATTTTAAAAAATGATGTATTTTAAAAAATGTTATTTCATTATTAGACGATGACGTTGGCGATGTTTCCGAATTTAATTTCCGATTTAATCACGTGATCTAGCGAAAGGCACGAGCGCATGGATTTTAGTTTTCAGTGTTTGCCCAAATTCAAGCTGATATGGAGAATTGGAAACGATGTTCCAGGTTGGAAAGTTTTAAAAGTGTCTTGTCTTCATGTCGTCTGAAGGTCAGCAAACAAAATACAGTGAGAAGAGGGACAAAAAAAGGAAATAGAACATTTTCACTAATTTGGAAAATGGTATCGCGGCTTCGCACGGGAGACACGGGACAACGCTGACACTCAACAAGGGTTTGTACTGCATGTACTTTATATACACAGTTATACACAAAACTCTGCCGCGAATTCTAAACTGTAAAATTTATTTATTTCTTATTCTGTTTGTTTTGTTTGTTTATCGTTCTAACTGCAGTCATTTAGTTGATACAGAACGGTGCCCAGTTTAATATGTAGTGCTGCCTTCACTGTGAATAACACGCTATGAACCACACCCAGTCACACTATCGTGACACAGGATCGACATGTCGTTGAACTTTCCCATGTATACTCAATAGCATTTATCACCGGCTACTTTGTTAAGTGCATTTTTAAAGTTTTTTAACCTTAAATCTCCTGATTTTTTTTGATAAAATGTAACTAGTTAAAACTCCTCAGCTCCTCACCACGTGGGTTCGAGTCCCGGTCGAGGCGTAAACTTGCGGAGATTGTCCTGGTAAACTGTTATGCGGTGGTGGTTCTATTCAGACTTAGGTCTGGGATTTTCCTCCACCAATAATTAGCTGGACATCAACGGTATGATCATACCTGTGTCGGTGCGATGTAACAAAACACAAAACAAACAAAAAATAATCAGCTTGGTGTGTCATATCGTCTTACGTCTATGCCATGTTGACTTTCATCAAGTAGTCACGTGCTGCATGTTTTGCTCGTGAATCCTTCCCGCGTAGTCCAAAACGTGTATGTGTTCTTGTTCGACTGGATTCTCTGTTGATTTCCACAAGGTAAAAACAAAAATATCTGAACAAAAAAATCTGAATAATGACTTTTAAGGAACGTGCTGTGACCATTGAAATTAGTAACATTGGATGGAGTTTCGTGCCAAATAACGATATGTTTGCAAAACGTATGTATCAACTTTGTGTAAAACATGGGTCGATAATTACGACTAAACACGACGGATACCCAACAAGACAGCAGAAAAAAGGATCTGACATTTGTGTTCTTTAAATACTGTGGGCCCCCCCGTGGCGTAGTGGTAGAGTCGCTGATTTGTAACTCCTCTGACTGTTTAGCCTCTCACCGCGTGGGTTCGAGTCCCGTTCGGGCGAAGGACTTAATGTGATAAGGTATTCCAATTGATTAGGAGTGCGCCCGTGGTTCTACCCTGTCTGGGGTCTTCCTTCACCGAAAAACTGGACGTTGCCATAATTATCATAATTGTATGTACTTAAAAACATCTTTTAAGACTGAAAATATTAAAACGAGTTGGATGAAACGATACGACACGAGGTTCTGTAGATTATTTCATTCAACTTGTTTAATATTTTCACTTTTCAATTAACACGGGTGTTGAATTCTTTTTATCAAATGACAAATAAACCACCGTTTCTAATGTACCTTCGAATTGAAATTTACGGTGCGAAAGTGTTTGTACGGGCAGCGAAGTCATAGCAAGAAACAACGTCACGTCAACAAACATTTGTGACTTGATCACAAACAAGTGGATTATCAAAATAACCAATATGTGTTATTTAATGAATATGTCTCTATGTGATAAATGTTGTTAGCACAACACAACAAACGAGGTCGTATTATTTGTTTTATTAGTTTTAGAGCATCTGTTGGCAGACAAGTACGAGAACCACAGCAAAAAAACATTTAAAATTTAAAAAAAAAATGGTGTTGCAAACCCCCATCCCGGATCTCGACCCCTTCATCCTCCGCCCCAACTGTTCTTGTTTAGATGATAAAATAAATTTCAGTGGATTTACTTAAGTAATGGGGCGTTGTTTCTGTTTTAAATGTTCGATATGTGGAATAAATAGGGTAATCGACCTCAGGACATGAACCTATTTTCATTCTTTGTACATACTATTCGAATATATATTAGAAATCTAGAGTTTTGGCTGATTTATATCCATCACATTTTTTCTTCTCATGATTCGGACATTTTAGTGGAGCATGCGCCGCACCCCCACCCACCACTAGAGCATCCCCGCCCGGCCCCACCCCACCCCGCTCCGTCCCTAATTTGGTATGGTGTCTGATGATCACACCATGCTATAGCAATTAAAACCGTACTGTATCTGCTTCAAATGAACAGCGCCCCCACCCCGCCTTAAAACCCATATCTTAAAACAATGCGCAAATATATCAATAAAGAATAAATATGGACGCCGAAAATCAACCCGGCTCATATTGTTATCTCTTATAAAAGATCATTGTTTTGTGATCATAATCTATTGATATCAATTTTAAATTGAACCCGACTTCCGAGTCCAAATCCATAGCATAGAAGGGAACCACGCCAGTGACGTAAACAATAGTTTGTAGAATAGAATAACGCAAGGCAATTAAAGGGGGCACCAGTAATGCTTTAATTGTCTGTTTCGACCTATGTGCTTGTATCAAAGGCTATCCTGCCATGATTCTCCCTAGTTTTAGGCTGACAGTTTCTACTTTTACAGTCATTCAGAACGCCTCGGCTATTTTAGATCTTTTTCAAAACGTTTACGGAAAGGGCCGAAGATAATCCGAATGTTTTTTAAACTTTTTTACACATGTTCGTATGTATTTTGTTTTTGTGTTTTTCAAATATATCACAGTGACAAAATTATGGCTTTTTAGCGACATCACCATATTGGTGGCGGTAGACCCCAAGACACTTTGACCTTAGACATGTCTGGACAAAAATCCCTGTGGTAGAACCACCGACGCACCACAGACCAGCTGGAAGACCTTGCCACATGAAAGTCATCTGTCCCGACCGCGTTGAAAGGGGAAAAATCAGTGGTGTTACCAGTCCGCGACTCTTGTCTCGGCCACAGAGTTGTTTTCAGGCCAAATTCTACAGATTCGGGTTAACTTCTGTCTCAATATTTTATATCAGTAAGGGTGCCTACCTTTAGTTGGGTGTATATTTTTTTCTTGTACATGGTAAATCGACGTAACGTATCCAATAAACATACAAACTCTGTAGAACGGATAGAACCTATAGTGGGATACGAACAGGCACAGAAACTAAACGGAATACATAACTATATGTTAATAATTTAAAATCTACATTTTGTGTGGTTCTTGAGCTTATATCTTTGGAAACGAGGTAGGTTAACGTTGATTCCTGTATCCGTTTCTTTGGAAACAAGATTCTTTCTCTTTAGAAACAAAGCACATTTACGCTGATTCTTGTATCTGTTTCTTTGGAAACGAGGAAGATTTACGTTTATTCAGGTATCTGTTTCTTTGGAAACGAGGTGGATTTACTTCAATTCGTGTATCTGTTTCTTTGGAAACGAGGTGGATTTACTTTAATTCGTGTATCTGTTTCTTTGGAAACGAGGAATATTTACGTTGATTCGGGTATCTGTTTCTTTGGAAACGAGGAAGATTAATGTTGATTCGTGTATCTGTTTCTTTGGAAACGAGGTGGATTTATGTTGATTTTATATGTTGGACGTGACTATGTGTAGATTTTTATATGTGAAAATAAATGAGTCCGTTAAAGGAACGTTTTACTGTTAGTAAAACAAACTTATTTCAAGAATTGTTGAAAAAGCAATTGTATATTGTTAAAACGCAGAGTTTGACGTTTAAGCGCAATATACGTCCGTGTGTTGTTTTTTTTGTTGTTGTTGTTTTTGCTTTTTTGTAATTTAATTTTAGAGTTTTTTAGAAATACAAGTCCGTTATATTTGTGCAAGAGTTAAGAAACATTATGATTTTGTTATGAACGTATAGAGTAAATGACCTTTTAAGGCGTGTTATTTAGGGGCGCCCGTGACGTAGTTGTAGAGTCGTCGAATAGACCATTTCAAACATCCAGTGCGCATGCGCCGATTTATATCTCGCGCTACGAGACTTGACCCGTTTTCTTTCGATTGTCAAAACTGGGGGCTCTTGCGCAAAGGATTTCATCATTTGTGTCCGTACTTTCTTAGAAAACAAGTTGGGGTTTTTTTTTCGGTTTGCACATATTATCGCCAATTAACGGCTGTTAACAACATTGCTCACGCACTTATAACATGGAGTCGCTATTACATCACTTTGATTTTAATTTCTTCAAGGTTGTAAAAAATAAATGCGGTGTTATTTCTTTCTGGCGCGGAGGGCTCTCTGGCTAACACTGCAACAACAAAGAAAATTCTGGGAAACAATCGACGGTCACTATCATTTGAAGTCGCCGAAAAGAAATATTTTTGTGTCAAATTGAGCGACCCATTATTTCACAATACTGTGTAACATGATATCGATCGATAATTGTCTTCAAGCTGCCATTTAGAAGATAGAGAGGGTGTGAACGTTGGGTACTGTTGAGAGATTAAAAATGATAAGTACACGTGAACGGCGTGTGCTATGAAAAAATATGCAACGTTATTGACGATTTACCTTCGCGGCATAAATATAAGTTCTAAAAGAGCGAGAGTGGAGAGGGGAAACTTTACTATGTAGTAATATTTCAGACTGCGCATGTTTTTACTTATATAAATATCCTTACAAACTTCTTTAGTCCATTGAATGATCATAAGCATTTTTATAAAGGAATTATTTATATTTAAGGTATGGATTAACTACAAAAGAATAGGCGAGCTATTAAAATAATACCTTTGCAATAAACACGAGATGAAAATACACATTAGATTGTGTTCTTTGAAATCCCAACATCCACGTTTCCTCTTCCTTAACGAAAAAAAAGTGGGGTTGGGAAAGAGTGCACCATTGTGCGTACTGCTAAATATAGTGTTAGGTCCTTTTATGAGCCAAAAAAGATAGTGTAGACCTTAGTGTTTTGTCCTTTTTGTTGTCCTCGCGTAAGTCAATGCATATTGGTCTGTAAATGGTGAAGGTCATAAACCACACGACTGCCATATGGTGACAGTTTCAAACACAGCTGCATAGCGGATGCATGTGTTAATTCTTGCGAAGGGGAAAAGACGCCAAAACACGGTCACACTTCCTGTCCACTAGACAAACAAGGTGTCATAAAACTGCCAATTAGCTTAATTAGTTGGGGTGTCCGCTCATGTCATAAAATTAGGGATTCAATTAGAGTAGAACTTTATGATGGTATGAAAGGGACCCACGCCCATAGAGAAACATACCCGGTAATATGAATTTACAAAACGATATTTTAAATTAATACATTTCTATCTTTAAATGGGTACAAAAATTAAGTACCCGGTAGGGCCCACTTTAGACCACATTTTGGCATAGAACATTCAAGCCATGAATAGGAATATAAGACGTAGCCAGGCGTGTAACCCTCATTCAAATAATTGCAAATCAAGTAAAGTCAAAAGTTGTACGCAGATTTTGAATCGCAGTCCACGAATTCCTATTAATCATTTATACGTAATAGCGCATTATGTGACCGATGCATTAAGAAATAGGGATTTTGACACCATTGTCCAAATTTACAACATTGTTCATTATAAGATATATAACAACATAAGATTAGAAGCATAAGAAAATTTGTTTGACAAAGATCCATACCCCTGTAACTAAAGTAATGATGATGCAAATGACGGTGATGCTGCTGCTGCTACTGCTGATAATGATGACGGTGATACCGATGCTGTTTATGATTATTATGTAAATAGTAAAAACGGTTACAGTGATGCCCATGACGATTACGATGTAGATCGTGATGGCGGTGATGCTGCTGCTGATGATGATGATCAAAGGTGATTATACAGGTAATATGGGATCATGATGATGATCATGTGTGGCCAGATAAATTTAATAGCGGTAATGATTATAATTTCTTTAATATTTAACATGTAAATGGACGTGATATAAGTTCGTTTTTAATACGGTTGTTTTATTTAACTTTCAATTGATGATTGTATACGTGCACTATTTGGCAACTTATGGTTATTCAGACGTTGAACTTTTGTCAATTTCATGATTTTCAGCACTGTATTACGTTCAATTAGTTAATACAAAATCCGGAAGTGAAGAGCCCCCAGTTTTGCAAAACAGGTCGAGTCTCGCGAGATTTTCTCACAAAGCGTCTACTTGATCAGCGGAATAGGATTGGCTAGACGCTTGGTTTGAAATGGTCTATTGTAACTCATCTGACTGCTTAGCCTCTCACCGCGGTTTCGAGTCCCGTTCGGGGCGAAGGACTTGATGTGAGAAGGTCTTCCAGCTGACTTGCGGTGCGCCGATGGTTCTACCCAGACATATGTCTGTGGTCTTCCTCCACCAGACGTTGCTATAATGATAATAAATTATCGCTGCAATGCATTTAAAAAACAAAAACAGTGGTATTATTTGCGTGTTTCAACCGTTTCGATTAAATGATATTTTAAGGTGCTTTTCTGTGCGTTTCAAACGTTTAGCGTAATTGGCCTATTTATGCGTGTTATTTGTGTGTTTCAAATGTAGATAAGGGACAAAAGAGTGTTATATTTGCAGTTAAAATGTATGTTGAGTGAAAGATAAATGGAACATTTTGTTTGTACTTAAAATGTATTCTGAATCGTGTAGAGAGAAAGTGTAACGACCGCAGAAGTAGCAATATAAGCACTTCAAACCAGCCTCACTGCTGGTTTAACTCTTTGGCGACGCGGGTTAAGCGGATTCCCGATTTGCGCGGTTAAGCTTTATACTTGGGCTTGCGTCGTGCGGAGAAAAGGCAAAGTGTTTAATTACTAAACAAACTGTACAAAATCTGAAATGAAAATGAGGTGTTCTTATTGCAGATTTTTGCTCTCCGCTAGGTGTCAGTTATGAGCCGGCTCGAGCGACTGGAGCTCCACCTGCTGGACAGCGTAGGTTGTCACTTCCTTTCTGGGCAGACGGTTCACGGTCGTCTTGTTGTGAGTGTGACACGGAGCATTAAAATACAAGGTACGTTTTGGCGGGAAAATGTATCGCTTAATATGGTGTTTTGTATAACACCAGTACATTTGCCAATTTTGAACGAAATTATTTATCGGTGGTATCCGATATTTTGACCTAATTTTTTCTCTCTCAAACAACCAAGTAAATTATTGTTACATTAATATCTCCCGCGATATTCTGTTTATTGATGCCCTACATCTAAGTGAAATATGAAGCATAAACACCCCACTTGTCATTACAGACATGAATGTCCCATCTGATTATCGCTGCACAGTTATATTTTTATGCATATAGACTATAAGTAGTCCGTATGTTTGCCTGAAGCTATACAGTAAAATATAGTGTATTATTTTGACTTTTAGAGGATATGAATAGTTCATAGTTTTATGTATAGAGGCTATAATTAGTCCGTATGTGTTCACGTATAGAGGCTATGAGTAGTTCGGGCATGCTTTCATGTATATTGAATATGAGTAGTCAGTAGATTTTTATGTAAATAGGCTATGGGTAGTTTGTAGGTTTACATGTATGAAGGCTATGAATAGTCTGCAGGTTTTCATGTATAGAGGCTATGAATAGTTTGTAGGTGTTCATGTATAGAGGTTATAAATAGTTTGTATGTTTTCATGTACAGAGGCTACGAGTAGGCTGCAGGTTTTCATGTATAGAGGCTATGAGTAGTCTGCAGGTTTTTATGTATAGAGGCTATGAATAGTCTGTAGGTTTTTATGTATAGAGGCTATGAGTAGTCTGTAGGTTTTCATGTATAGAGGCTATGAGTTATCTAAGTTTTCATGTATAGGGCTATGAGTAGTCTGTACGTTTTCATGTATAGAGGCTATGAGTAGTTTGCAGGTTTTCATGTATAGAGGCTATGAGTAGTCTGTATGTTTACATATATAGAGGCTATGAGTAGTCTGTAGGTTTTGATGTATAGAGGCTATGAGTAGTCCATATGTTTACATGTATAGAGGCTATGCATAGTCTGTAGGTTTACATGTATAGAGGCTATGAATAGTCTGTAGGTTTTCATGTATAAAGGCTATGAGTAGTCTGTAGGTTTTGATGTATAGAGGCTATGAGTAGTCTGTAGGTTTTCATGTATAGAGGCTATGAGTAGTATGTAGGTTTTCATGTATAGAGGCTATGAGTAGTCTGTAGGATTTTTTTATGTATAGAGGCTATGAATAGTCTGTAGGTTTTCATGTATAGAGGCTATGAGTAGTATGTAGGTTTTCATGTATAGAGGATATGAGTAGTCTGTAGGATTTTTTTATGTATAGAGGCTATGAATAGTCTGTAGGTTTTCATGTATAGAGGCTATGAGTAATCTGTAGGTTTTCATGTATAGAGGCTATGAGTAGTCTGTAGGATTTTTTTTATGTATAGAGGCTATGAATAGTCTGTAGGTTTTCATGTATAGAGGCTATGAATAGTCTGCAGGTTTTCATGTATAGAGGCTATGAGTAGTCTGTAGGATTTTTTTATGTATAGAGGCTATGAATAGTCTGTAGGTTTTCATGTATAGAGGCTATGAATAGTCTGTAGGATTGTTTTATGTATAGAGGCTATGAATAGTCTGTAGGTTTTCATGTATAGAGGAAATAAGTAGTTTATATTAATAATGTATAGAGGCTGTAATTAGTCCGTATGTTTTCATGTATAGAGGCTATGAGTCGTCTGTATATTTTCATGTAAAAAGGCTTTGAGTAGTCTGTATGTTCTTATGTATAGAGGCTATTAGTAAACTGCGGGTTTTCATGTATAGAGGCTATGAGTTGTCTGCAGGTTTTCATGTATAAAGGCTATGAGTCGTCTGTAGGTTTTCATGTATAGAGGCTATAAGTAGTCTGCAGGTTTTCATGTATAGAGGCCATTAGTTATCTGCAGGTTTTCATGTATAGAGGCTATGAGTCGTCTGCAGAAATTCGTGTTTAGAGGCTATGAATAGTTAATACTTTTTCATGTATAGAGACGATGAGTAGTCTGTATGATTTCATGTATAGAGACGATGAGTAGTCTGTATGATTTCATGTATAGAGACGATGAGTAGTCTGTATGATTTCATGTATAGAGGCGATGAGTAGTATGATGTAGTATAGTATTTTCACTTTTAAAGGCTATGAATAGTTTATAGTTTTATGTATAGAGGCTATAATTAGTCCGTATGTGTTCATGTGTAGAGGCTATGAGTAGTTCAGGCATGTTTTCATGTGTATAGGATATGAGTAGTCAGTAGATTTTCATGTAAATAGGCTATGGGTAGTCTGTAGGTTTTCATATGTAGAGGTTATAAGTAGTCTGTTTGCTTTATGTATAACGGCTATGATTCGTCTGTAGGTTTCAATGCAGAGAGGTTATAAGTAGTATGTAGGTTTTCACCTATAGAGGCTATAAGTAGTCTGTAGGTTTTCATGTATAGAGGTTATGAGTAGTTTGTATGTTTTCATGTATAGAGGTTATGAGTAGTCCGTATGTTTTCATGTATAGAGGCTTTGAGTAGTCCGTATGTTTTCATGTATAGAGGCTATGAGTAATCTGTATGTTTTCATGTATAGAGGCTACGAGTAGTCCGCAGGTTTTCATGCATAGAGGCTATAAGTCGTCTGCAGGTTTTCATGTGTAGGTGCTATAAGTAGTCTGTGTGATTTCATGTCTAGAGGCTATGAGTAGTCTGCAGGTTTTCATGCATAGAGGCTATGAGTCGTCTGCAGGTTTTCATGTATAAAGGCTATGAGTAGTCTGCAGGTTTTCATGCATAGAGGCTATGAGTCGTCTGCAGGTTTTCATGTGTAGAGGCTATAAGTAGTCCGTGTGATTTCATGTATAGAGGCTATGAGTAGTCTGCAGGTTTTCATGCATAGAGGCTGTGAGTCGTCTGCAGGTTTTCAGGTATAGAGGCTAAAAGTAGCATGTAGGGTTTCATGTATAGAGGCTATAAGTAGTATGTAGGTTTTCATGTATAGAGGCTATGAATAATCCGTAGGTTTTCATGTATAGAAGCTATGAGTAGTCTGTAGGTTTTCATGCATATAGGCTATGAGTAATCTGCAGGTTTTCATGTGTATAGGCTATAAGTAGTCCGTGTGATTTCATGTATAGAGGCTATGAGTAGTCTGCAGGTTTTCATGTATAGAGGCTATGAGTAGTCTGTATGATTTCATGTATAGAGGCTATGAGTAGTCTGCAGGTTTTCATGTATAGAGGCTACGAGTAGTCTGCAGGTTTTCATGTATAGAGGCTATGAATAGTCTGTAGGTTTTCATGTATAGAGGCTATGAGTAGTCTGTAGGTTTTCATGCATAGAGGCTATGAGTAATCTGCAGGTTTTCATGTATAGAGGCCATGAGTAGTCTGTAGGTTTTCATGTATAGAGGCTATGGGTAGTCTGTAGGTTTTCATGTATAGAGGCTATGAGTAGTCTGTATGTTTTTATGTATAGAGGCTAAGAGTAGTCTGTATGTTTTCATGCATAGAGGCTATGAGTAATCTGCAGGTTTTCATGTATAGAGGCTATGAGTAATCTGCAGGTTTTCATGTATAGAGGCCATGAATAGTCTGTAGGTTTTCATGCATAGAGGCTATGAGTAATCTGCAGGTTTTCATGTATAGAGGCTATGAATAGTCTGTAGGTTTTTATGTATAGAGGCTAAGAGTAGTCTGTATGTTTTCATGCATAGAGGCTATGAGTAATCTGCAGGTTTTCATGTGAAGAGGCTATAAGTTGTCCGTGTGATTTCATGTATAGAGGCTATGAGTAGTCTGTAGGTTTTCATGTATAGAGGCTATGAGTAGTCTGTAGGTTTTCATGTATAGAGGCTATGAATAGTTTGTAGGTTTTCATGTATAGAGGCTATGAATAGTCTGTAGGTTTTCATGTACAGAGGCTATGAGTAGTCTGTATGTTTTCATGTATAGAGGCTATGAGTGGTCTGTAGGTTTTCATGTACAGAGGCTATGAGTAGTCTGTAGGTTTTCATGTATAGAGGCTATGAGTAGTCTGTATGTTTTCATGTATAGAGGCTATGAGTGGTCTGTAGGTTTTCATGTACAGAGGCTATGAGTAGTCTGTAGGTTTTCATGTATAGAGGCTATGAGTGGTCTGTAGGTTTTCATGTATAGAGGCTATGAGTAGTCTGTAGGTTTTCATGTATAGAGGCTATGAGTGGTCTGTATGTTTTCATGTACAGAGGCTATGAGTAGTCTGTATGTTTTCATGTATAGAGGCTATGAGTGGTCTGTATGTTTTCATGTACAGAGGCTATGAGTAGTCTGTAGGTTTTCATGTATAGAGGCTATGAGTGGTCTGCAGGTTTTCATGTATAGAGGCTATAAGTAGTACGTAGGTTTTCATGTAAATAGGCTAATAGTAGTCTATATTTTCATGTTTAGAGAGACTTACTGTAGTCTATATATTTTATTTATAGAGTCTTAATGTTGACAGTGTGGTTTCTGTTTTAGGCATAGAGGTGAAGGTGAAGGGGCGTGGTCATGCCGAATGGGTGGAGTCACAGCCGGATGGAGAGACAGATAGACAGCTGTATGAGACGGAGCAGTACATGGATCAGTCCGTCTGTGTCTTCGGCCGAGGTAGTAGAGATAACGAAAGTAGAGTAAGAAGATTGAACGAGGGGTGATTAAAAGGAACTGAGAGACAGAATGATAAATAATATGGATAGAGGGGGAGGAAGAGAAGTCGGGAGAAGAGAAGATGGAGAAATATACATTTATGAGACATGAATAATAAATTTAGGTAACTAGATCAGCAAGAGTAAAAAAATAAGAGAGCTTTAGAGAGCAGCAAATTTAAGAATAAGACATAAACTAATGGAAGGCAAATATAAAGAGAATACGGGGGGGGGGGGGGGGGGAAGGGGGGCGTGGGTGTCTCGTCAAACGAGTATACAATAAACACCAGTATGTGCATGGTTTTGGTTTCTTGTTTCGTATTACTATTTACTAATGGTTTTTATGTTACAGCACCAGTCAAGGAAGAAGTTCCCCACATCGAACTCCTAGGTAGTGGGCGTCATTTGTTCGACTTTCAGTTTGTCATCCCTAAACACGTCCCATCGTCATTCGAAGGTAAAATGCACTGTTTATAGACAATGCCATTTTGAAATCAGGGGTGGCCGCCATTGTAATGTCACGTGACCGTCCGCCATTAATTGGATGACACTACAGCCACAGTACAGCCACAATCGGAACTACTCGGGTAATTCCGTCCTCGGGACAATCATCCCTCGGATGTATCTGGTGCAATAATACTTAATGAAATCACGATCGTTTTGTTGGCCGGAAGTCGGAAGAATATGCTTAAAATGTAGTTCACACAAAACATGAATAATTTTAAATTTGAAGCAGCCACAAAGTGGAGATTTACAGGCATCGTACTATAGTGAGCTGTCATACGAGCTGCCATCTTTGTGTTGACGTCTGTCACAAAACAAGTCCCATTTTGGGAAGTGGCCGAGGTAATCAGACTACCTACATTCATCCGAGAGATGATTCGTGAATTATCCGAGGTGTTCCGATTGATTACAGCCACTGACATTGCAGTGCGTATGCTGAATGTCTAGTTTGCCTGTATGTCTAATCGATATTTTGTACGCTGCACTTTGTCTGTTTTGACACTTGTTTGTTTTGCCCCATATAATGGACAACAGCCTGTCCCCAGGTAAGCGGTAGTTGTTGATCCTGATGTTATGGCGTGGATGATGTTGGTGAGTGTTAATAATCAGGGTGGCCGCAATCTTTTTCTTAGTGACAGGGATGGGGATTACGATAATAATGATGGTGAGAAGAACAACTACTGGTGATGATGTAATCACTGAAGGTGAGGTTTCTAATGATGATGATGATGACGAAGAACGAAATGATGACGATGATGATTTTCAAAATAACTGACTAAGAATGAAATTGACTACAAAGTTGATGATGATAGTGTTTTCTATTCTGCTTTGGAAAATGTTGTTTTATCTACCACTGCGCTTGCGGTGGATGATTTTATAATGACAACCATCAATGCTTTTTCTCCCTAGGTCAGCATGGTTATATTCGGTACTGGATAAAAGCGAAAGTGTACGGGGTTTGGGGATTACTCGACCAATCCGGTAAGGTGGAGTTTGGTGTAATGCGACCTCTCGACCTAAACACTATCCCTGGTGCAGAGGTAAGCTGGGCGATGGGCGGGTATCAACAATGAAAGCCACGCCTACAAAATATCTATGTGACTATTTGCATGTAACACTTTCTTTCTCAAATATAAGAATACACAGTCGTATTCATAAGAGGTTGTAGATGGTAATCTCTCTATGCGAACAGAAATCGCTTGCACGTTTCATGTTGTTTTTTATGAAACAAATAAAAACAACAAAGAAACCATTTTCATTTAACGATTTTGGGTCGCACATTTGCACATTTGCATTTACATAATGTATTGAATAAAATGGCGGCTTCCAGATTTTTGCTTATTATGTTTATGCTGCCTCGTTATTTGAGTGACTGTCATGGACTCAACGTACAACGAACAGCTAGTATTAAACCCAAAATTTATTACGGAACAGTCATATATTCTTCTATGTAAGTGTTGCCGTGTATAAACATGTTGATGTGGTAAAAGCTGAAACAATACAAAAGAATGTCTCACTATTGGTACTAATACATGTTGTAAACTAAGACTATGGCAAAGTTACACAATTTTACAATGACAACCTTTTAAATATTTAAAACGTAGTATATAAGCTGACAAAAACAATAAATTTACCCATTTAAGTAACATTCACGGTGTTTAAAATATAAATTTTCCAGATTTACTTTAAGTCCAGTGTACGAAAAATCCAGGTACGAACCGTCAATTGAATGTTCTTAAATAAAACAACTCTCAAAAGTTAAAAATTACAAGCAGAATAACAGTAGGGGTAGTGTTTTCATAAAGTAATTACATCGATGCGACTTAGAAGGCATCTAAGAGTAATACAGGCTGTTTTTCTAACAAACTTTTACAAAGCGGCATGGTATGGCATGGTACGCGCCATAACGATCACGTGCTGTCTAAAACCCAGACGACTATGATCCGAGTCGGCTATCGGGTTACATAATGCTAAATCTTAAGTCAACACAATTTTGCTTCTGTCGCTGTTGCCATCGATTTTGATATTATGTTTTACCCACGCGCGGTAGTAAGTAACAATTTAAGCATGCTTATTTGGAAAAAAAACGCTAACAATTAATGCTTGCATACTAGGACACACCTAAAATATTTTATTTTAAATATTACGCCAAGCCTCCAAAATCCTGCCGAAGCTGTATGGTGTGCAGATGTTGTTGTCTGATATTGGCAACGTAACGACGCACCAGGGGCTGGGACTTTACGAAGATTTACATATTAAGCCACACTCACACGGTGTAAATTTACTTAATTAATACTAAAATTACGTCATAGCCTCTATACACGAAAACCTACTGTCGACTTTCAGGAGCCTGCCGAAGACGAAGACTTGTGTATGGTATGCGGATGTTGTTTAAGCAGTGGTCCTGTAATGGCGTCGTTTCGAATCAACCGCCGAGGGTTTGTCCCAGGGGAGACAATTGTCTGCCACGCCGAAGTGTACAATGGATCAGATACTACAATAACGTCCACAAATATCAAGCTATACAGAGTGAGCAAAATGATAATAAATCAGAACTAAATTGATATTAGCATGCTTAAACGTGTTATCTTGCGAGGTCGTGGGTTCAAACCCCGGCTGGATCAAACCAGAGACTTAAAAGTTGGTAGTAATGGCTTCCCTCCTAACGCTCGGGGCTAAGGGGACAGCATTACGTCTGACTCGTCGGTGTCAGTATAATGGACCGGCCTGGTTCAGTCCCTGGGCACCTCATAAGTGCCCCTGTGCTATAATGATAGAAATGTCGCTGCACAGTATCGGCAAAATACCGGCTAATCCTAATCACAATCCCGTGTTATCTTGCTGATACAAATACGATTGAAAGGTCATTTGCAATGGTTGTAAGTTCTGTTCTCACAATAAAGCATATGAAGGTGTGCTGATTTGTGACTATAAATTTTTTGGCTTTTCATCACATTTAATTGTATTCGCCTTTTGACCTATCAAGTGTCGGTGTGCCGTAAAACCCAAAATACATTTATTGTATTATTAATAAATGCAGATAACAACATACGGGGACTGTCCTTTTGAATCGTTGACTCAAGAGAAGCAAACGATATCGGAACAGTTCCGCGGGAAAATCAAGCCAGGGCGTCATGAGTTGTACGAGAACGAGAAACTCCTATTGCCTACCTCACTTCCTGTGACGTCACTTCCGGGATGTTTTTTCATCGACATTGATTACGTAGTAGAGGTTGTTTTGTTTTCTTTATTTTTTAAGTTCGTTCTCAGAAATCGGGTGCTAAATATTTATTATTACAATTGTTGTTGTAAATTGATTTTTTAAGAATTAACAGTTTACTGTTCATCTGCGAATTACTTTAATTCGACAATAATGAGCTTTTCTTACAGCTATCGACATTATCTTCAATGTGGTATCCTAAAGTTTGGACCCATTTTGTATTTTGTCATAAAAATAAATAAGTCATTTTTACATGAAAAGTTACTGCAACAATTCTCTTCATTGATGCCCTATATTTGTGTGACCAGTGAAACATTAAAACCTTAGTCGTCATTCCAAACAGGTATTTCCTATCTGAGCCACGCTGCAGAAATAGCTATTTTTAAACAACAAAGAAAACAACGTGACAACCTTCTTTTGAGATCGTGTTATATCTTTATCCGGGTAGGCCACGCTGATGTCTATATTATATCTATTTTAGTAGAGATCACCATTGTGCTTATTTATAGATTTCGAAAGAATGAACATTTTGAGTGATGTTTTTCCCAATTGTTACTATCTTACAATATAGTTAATGTTAAAAATCCGAATCGCAAATATTTAGATTCAAATATAAGTTTTTGCAGAAAAAATGTTAAAACATTTTACATTCATTTGATAGAGGTAAACTGTCGGATACCACCTTTAACAATCAAGTTTTCCATTTCAAGCTGATAAAGACGAAATTGTATTTCTAAAATTTCTGCGACGAACCAAGTCAATGTACATTAAATTAATAAAATAATATTTTCATTTTGCTCCTTCTTTCCAGCTGAAAGTTACTTCCCAGGAAATTGACCTCAACATCCGGATTCCACTTCTTATCGTCATCGGAAGCGTTCCATTGTCTTCTGCAGCAACCAAAGCAGCACGCCCCCAACCAATCACAAACATCGTTGTAAACAGTAATCCAGAGCCCGTAACATCCCAGCCTTCTTCATTCAACCCTTTCATTAGTGGATCTGTTCTCGAAGCTCCGCCTACTGCTAGCGCTCCGCCAATCGCAACAGAGCTTGATGATTTACATCCACCAATAGATTCATTTTCAATCCTAGACAGAGAACGCTCATTGGATGATATTTATAAAAGGCAGAGAAGACCGAAATTATTGAAAATTATGAGTAAGTAGGTATTATAAGAATACTCATACTTAATCGATTTTTAACCACCCACTATAAGCGTTAGATAGCGTACGACTGGCTGTAAAATGTCGCATAAAATGTAGCATTATGACAAAAGTTGGTTTAATAACGGATTTCAAGGATTAATGATTAAAAAACAAAGGATTATATTTGTTTGATAAGATTAATATTGACCCTATATTCTTCTATGCCTCCGAGGGTGGCGTTTACTTAACTCTGTGCTGCCTTATATATCATCGTAAACGTAATTTCATGACTATTACACGTACACACACACACGTACACACATACGTACATACACACACATACACACACACATACGTACTCCCCACCCCCGCACACACACATAGATACACACTTGCACAATTTTATACATTACTTATATATAAATATATTGGAAATCACCTTTTATAGGATACACCCCGCCCCCTTCTTCCCTCAGCTACAAGGTAACACCATCCTGGCTGTAGGATACACTCCGCCCCCGCCCCCGCCCCCGTAATTCCTCAGTTACAAGATGACACTATCCAGTCTGTAGGATAAACCACCTCATACCTAAGTTACAAGTTAACACTATCCTGGCTGTAGGATACACCCTCTCCTACCTCAGTTACAAGATAACACCATCCTGGCTGTAGGATACACCCCGCCCCCTTCTTCCCTCAGCTACAAGGTAACACCATCCTGGCTGTAGGATACACTCCGCCCCCCCTAATTCCTCAGTTACAAGATGACACTATCACGACTGTAGGATAAACCAACTCATACCTCAGTTACAAGATAACACTATCCTGGCTGTAGGATACACCCCGACCCCTTCCTCCCTCAGTTACAAGATAACACTATCCTGGCTGTAGGATACACCCGCCCACTTCCTCCCTCAGTTACATGATAACACCATCCTGGCTGTAGGTTACACCCCCCTTCTCCCTCAGTTACAAGATAACACCATCCTGGCTGTAGGATACACCCCATCCCCTCCTACCTCAGTTACATGGTAACACCATCCTGACTGTAGGTTACACCCCGCCCCTCCTACCTCAGTTACAAGATAACACCATCCTGGCTGTAGGATACACCCCGACCCTCCTCCCTCAGTTACAAGATAACACCATCCTGGCTGTAGGTTACACCACACCCCTTCTTCCCTCAGTTACAAGATAACACCAACCTGGATGTAGGATACACCCGCCCCCTTCCTCCCTCAGTTACACGATAACACCATCCTGGCTGTAGGATACACCCCAACCCCTCCTACCTCAGTTACAAGATAACATCATCCTGGCTGTAGGATACACCCCAACCCCTCCTACCTCAGTTACAAGATAACTCCATCCTGGCTGTATGATACACCCCGCCCGCTCCTCCCTCAGTTACAAGATAACACCATCCTGGTTGTATGATACACCCCAACCCCTCATACCTCAGTTACAAGATAACACCATCCTGGCTGTAGGATACACCCGCCACTCCTACCTCAGTTACAAGATAACACCATCTGGGCTGTATGATACACCCCGCCCGCTCCTCCCTCAGTTACAAGATAACACCATCCTGGCTGTAGGATACACCCCACCCCTCCTACCTTAGTTACAAGATAACACCATCTGGGCTGTAGGATACACCCCGACCCCTCCTCCCTCAGTTACAAGATAACACCATCTGGGCTGTAGGATACACCCCGACCCCTCCTCCCTTAATTACAAGATAAAATCATCCTGGCTGTATGATACACCCCACCCCTCCTACCTCAGTTACAAGATAACACCATCTGGGCTGCAGGATACACCCCGCCCCCTCCTCCCTCAGTTATAAGATAACACCATCCTGGCTGTGAGATCAAAGCTGGAACAATTCGTTTGTGTATAATGCACAAGAATGTCATGGGGGAGAGGTTGTTTAAGCAATTATTCATTCTTGACGCACAATGTCTTACTATACTACCATTGGTCCTCTTATCCCCAACCACTGGCCGCAATAGCTCATGTGATAGAGCGTCGGCTTGCGGATCAGGAGGTCTGGGGTTCAAACCGGCCAGGTCAAACCAAAGACTTTTAAGTTGGTAGTAATGGCTTCCCTCCTAATGCTCGGGGCTAAGGGGACAGCATTACCCCTGACTCGTCTGTATCAGTATAATGTACCGGCCGGGTTCAGTCCCTGGGCACCTCATAAGTGCCCGTGTGCTATAATAAAAAAATGTCGTTGCACAGTATCGGCAAAAAAGGCGGCAAATCCCAATCCCATCCCTTATCCCCAACCATTCCCTGGTACCCCTGCACAGCCAAGCCCTGTGTTCAGCTGGGTATTCCCACCCGACCAACTATCCTTCCCCAAACCCATTAACATCCTAATGTTAAGCCAGATAAGGCCATATTCTAATTTCAACCTCCCCAAACCCATAACATTCTAATGTTAAGCCAGATGAGACCAAATTCTAATGTCAACCTTCCCCAAACCCATTAACATCCTAATGTTAAGCCAGATAAGGCCATATTCTAATTTCAACCTTCCCCAGGCCATATTCTAATTTCAACCTTCCCCAAACCCATTAACATCCCAATGTCAGATAACGCCGTATTCTAATTTCAACCTTCCCCAAACCCATTAACATCCTAATGTTAAGTCAGATAACGCCGTATTCTAATTTCAACCTTCCCCAAACCCATTAACATCCCAATGTTAAGTCAGATAACGCCGTATTCTAATTTCAACCTTTCCCAAATCCATTAACATCCCAATGTTAAGTCAGATAACGCCGTATTCTAATTTCAACCTTCCCCAAACCCATTAACATCCCAATGTTAAGCCAGATTAGGCCATATTCTAATGTCAACCTTCCCTAAACCCATAAACATCCTAATGTTAAGTCAGATGATGCCATATTCTAATTTCAACCTTCCCCAAACCCATTAACATCCCAATGTTATGCCAGATAAGGCCATATTCTAATGTCAACCTTCCCCAAACCCATTAACATCCTAATGTTAAGCCAGATGAGGCCATATTCTAATTTCAACCTTCCCCAAACCCATTAACATCCCAATGTTAAGCCAGATGAGGCCATATTCTAATTTCAACCTTCCCCAAACCCATAACATCCTAATGCTAAGCCAGATGATGTCATATTCTAATGTCAACCTTCCCCAAACCCATTAACATCCTAATGTCAAGCCAAATGAGGCCATATTCTAATTTCAACCTTCCCCAAACCCATAACATCCTAATGCTAAGCCAGATGAGGCAATATTCTAATGTCAACCTTCCCCAAACCCATTAACATCCCAATGTTAAGTCAGATAAGGCCATATTCTAATTTCAACCTTCCCCAAACCCATTAACATCCTAATGTCAAGCCAAATGAGGCCATATTCTAATTTCAACCTTCCCCAAACCCCATAACATCCTAATGCTAAGCCAAATGAGGCCATATTCTAATTTCAACCTTCCTCAAACCCATAACATCCTAATGATAAGCCAGATGAGGCCATATTCTAATGTCAACCTTCCCCAAACCCATTAAAATCCCAATGTTAAGTCAGATAAGGCCATATTCTAATTTCAACCTTCCCCAAACCCATTAAAATCCCAATGTTAAGTCAGATAAGGCCATATTCTGATTTCAACCTTCCCCAAACCCATTAACATCCTAATGTTAAGCCAGATAAGGCCATATTCTAATGTCAACCTTCCCCAAACCCATTAACATCCCAATGTCAAGCCAGATAAGGCCATATTCTAATTTCAACCTTCCCCAAACCCATTAACATCCTAATGTTAAGCCAGATGAGACCATATTCTTTTTTCAAATACCTTTAAAGGATGCCATTAAGTGTGCCATTAACGGATATATATTACTTTTAATGATATTTTTATTTTACTACTTTCAGCCGTTGTGAATGAAGGAGCAGAGATCGACAGCGATACATTATGACCAGAGGACAACACAGGATTATTTAAGTTAACAACTAGACATGTATTCATCAACCATTCTAAAGTAAAAAATTGCTCAAGTCATGGATTTCAATCCACAATATCTTCATTATGTTTTTGCTTCAAGTCTGTCTTTTTGCAGGACACATTTACTTTCAGCTTAAAAACGCCTTAAAACACCCTGAAACTTTCTAAATAAGCTTATTTTTTGTTGGTATGAAAATTGCGACTTGGACTTAAGTCAAGACTTCGGCTTAAAAATACGGGCCTAAATCCTGCCTATCCTATCTGTTATTCTTATTCTGTTTCAGAGGGTATGGAATACTTACTTTGTCAAATAAATTATTTCCCTTGTACTTCGATTACGTCATATATATGTACAGTAGTCCCTTCTTTGGAATAACTGTCAATCGGAACTCCTCTGGTAATTCCGTCCTCAGGATGATTCCAATCGGAACTCCTCGAGTAATTCTGTCCTCGGGACAATCATCCCTAGGATGTATCTGGTGCAATGATGCTTACAAAATTCACGATCATTTTGTTCGCCGGAAGTATATGCTTATTTTTATTTTGACGTCTTTCTCAAAAGAAGTCCCATTTAGGGAAATGGCCGAGGTGATCAGACTACCTACATACATCCGAGAGATGATTCGTGAATTATCCGGGGTGTTCCGATTGGGGATGATTCGTGAATTATCCGAGGTGTTCCGATTGGCGAAGCTGCCTTACCTTACTTTTGGGCTACTTACAAAAATGCCGACGCAAGGTCAGCCAGAATGAGTATCAAAGCGACTTTTATTGGTAGAAATTCAAGACATCATATACCGTTGTGTGCCTATTAAATGCCCCCAGGCCGAAACAATTTTTCAAAAGAGGAACATTAATTACCGTCATACCGTATATTGTGCCCTTTAAACGCCCCAAGGCCAAAACATTTTTTTTTTCAAAAAGGGAAACGTTTATTTACGTCCTACCGTATTGTTCCTATTAAACGCCCTAGGCAGAAACATTTTTCAACAGGGGAACATTTATTTACGTCATACCGTATTGTTCAGATCAATGTGACTCATAGATGGCGTTGAAAATATCAGATGTTAAAAGGTTTTAAGTTACTTTTAACAGTGGAAAATTCTGTTATTGTCGAAAAATGTATAATCTTCTAATGCCTCAGTTTTTACGATCTTACTCTATTTAAATTAACACTTGAAACTTCACCAAAGCTATATAGTCTCATTGATTAACTAAGGAATAATATTGCATGGCGACATCCAACATGGCCGATACTGTAAATAGTAGATACTATATATGGAGATGTCTGGGGTAACATTCAACAAGGCCGATACTGTAAAAAGTAGATAATATATATGGAGATGTCTGGGGTAACTTTCAACACGGGTAATACTGTACATATATGCAGATGTCTGGGGTAACTTTCAACACGGGTGATACTGTACATAGTAAATAATATATATGGAGTTGTCTGGGGTCACTTTCAGCACGGCCGATACTGTACATAGTAGATAATATATATGGAGCTGTCTGGGGTAACTTTCAACACAGGTGATACTGTAAATAGAAGATAATATATATGGAGATGTCTGGGGTAACTTTCAGCACGGCAGATACTGTACATAGTGTATAATATATATGGAGCTGTCTGGGGTGACTTTCAGCACGGCAGATTTTGTAAATATTAGAAAATATATAGGGAGATGTCTGGGGTAACTTTCAGCACGGCAGATACTGTACATAGTATATAATATATATGGAGATGTCTGGGGAAACTTCCGGCAAGGCAGATATTGTACATAGTATATAATATATACGGAGATATCTGGGGTAACTTTCAACACGGGTGATACTGGAAATAGTAGATAATATATATGGAGATGTCTGGGGAAACTTCCGGCAAGGCAGATACTGTACATATAATATAACATATATGGAGATGTCTGGGGTAACTTTCAGCACGGCCGATACTGTACATAGTAGATAATATACATGGAGATGTCTGGGATAACTTTCAACACGTGTGATAGTCCAATATCACGAGTCGGCCATATTGGATCGAAAACGAGGCTCTTAACGCAAACGGGAAATATGGCTTCATATCACTGCTGCGTACCAAAGTGCACAAATGACTCTAGATATAACAAATCTCTATCATTTCACAGCTTTCCAAATGATGTTAGTAGAAAGAAATTGTGGTTGGTAAAAATTCGGCTCGATGAGGGACCATTCTTCCAGGTAATTATAGAAAATATCGCAAATTTTCACTTTTGTGATGTACGATTTCGGATATGCTTATTTTCGGATAGTTAATTATCAAAACAGGAATTGTTAAACTGTTACCATTGTGTTTGATTCTCTAGGTTTTAAATATGAAAAGATTTTCGTTTATTTGTAATATATTCAGACTTTTTTTTCTTTCGCAGGTGAAACCACACACAAAGGTTTGCTCAGCTCATTTTATTGACACTGATTTTGTAAGGACGTTGACCGGAATGAGATGCCTAACCAAGACGGCTTTTCCATCTGTATTTGACTGGAGTATTGAGACACCTTCTAGAAAACTTCCTACACCACGCCTTAATCCATCAAAAAGAAAGAGACTGACATTAGAGTGAGTTTTTGCGCACTGCTTGTTGAAAGTTGTTTTTATTTATCCTGGTATCTATCTTCCAATGACATCATACCCCTTACAGGGATGTAGATGTTTCGCGCGTCAAGATCAAATAAATTTAAAAGAAATACAAAATTATAGTTTACTCTAAAATAACAAATATTCACATATTCATGCATTACCAGGTGATTAAAATTGCTGCTTAATTTTAAAATTTATAAAATGGTTGCTTTTGCATGTGATTTTGATTTACATTGCGCATTGTGCTAAAAATTACCTAAATATGTTACTTGTAGATGTCCGCATTTCCCAATCTTTTCAATTTCAATGAAGCAAGCCATTACTATTAATCATCATTCTCTTACTGTGTCATAGTCATAATGAATATGTACATGTACATGTTTTTTTATTCTGATTACTCTTTCCTTTTAGAGATGGTGAAGAGAATGATGAAATGAAGGAAAATGAAAGCCCAGTCATGACACCACAGCCAGTCTTTCATGACTATTTAGGTCCTGACAAGGAACTTTCATGTGATGAAAAGTTAGAAGCTGCCACACAGCACATTGAATATCTTGAGCAGATGGTTGAAAAGCTTACGATTGGCAGGTTTGGACTTCAACGCTTTGAGACTGATCCAAAGTCCCTACAGTTCTACACCGGATTTAGCTCATACACTCTTTTACTAAATGTGTACCACTTATTGAGACCAACAGCAGACAAAATGACAAGATGGTCTCAGATTCAAAGGAAAAGAATGGGATATTCACAAGACATTAACACTGACATCTCTTTCAGATCAGAGAGCATTCCTTTAATTGACCAGTTTTTTATGTTTCTTGTGAAAATAAGACTAGGGCTTTTTCAGCAGGATATAGCTTGTCGTTTCAATGTTTCACAGTCAACTGTCAGCCGTATAATCATAACTTGGGCAAATTTCTTGTATTTTCAACTCGGTTCAGTTCCCATATGGCCAACACGGGACAAAGTGAATAAATTCATGCCGGACTGTTTTAAGGAACTTTACCCTTCAACTCGTGTCATTCTTGATTGCACAGAAGTGAAAATTCAAACACCTTCAGCATTGAGCTTGAACTCGGAATTTTATTCGAACTACAAGGGGACAACAACATTAAAGGGACTTATAGGTATTTCACCATCAGGTTGTGTTACGTTTGTGTCATCCTTATTTGCAGGTTCAATATCAGACCAAAATATCACTAGACAATCTGGAATTCTCCCCCTTATTGAGCCAGGTGACAGTGTAATGGCCGACAAAGGATTTCTTATTGAACAAATGTTGGCAGAAAGACAAGCTAGACTCAATATTCCTCCATTTTTAACTAAACGCGACCAGTTTACCAAGGAAGAAGTGGAAGAAACACAGGAAATTGCCAGACTTAGAATCCATGTTGAACGCGCCATTCGACGCATAAAAGAATACCACATTTTCGATTCGGTTCTGCCTGTTGCAATAGCTGGCTCAGCGTTGCAACTCTGGACTGTATGTTGCTTGTTAACTTTATTCAAAGGACCACTATTCTAAAGGAGCAAATACAAGTGAAAAGTTTTACAATTTTATTGACTTGTTCAACAAGCTACTGCTGAAGTTGCAGTGTGTATTTACATTATCATGTTTATACAGCAGCATTTGTGTACATTTACCATGCATTTTCGTGTGAATTGAGAACAGATATAGTTGCTATCATGAAAGGTTAAGTTCTAAACAAATTTAAAAAGCCTTAAAAATCGAACTATTGCGATAAATAAAATACTTTTAAGTTTCATTTCCATTTAAAGATAAACATACATGTATGTATGATTTTTCTTGTAAATAAATAGAACAAAACATGAAAATATATAGAGTTATCTTTATACATGTAACTAAAGAAAAATATTGACAGTCATCTTATGTGAAATATGCCAATATATAGGCAACTGATAACATTTGTGCTATTATACAATAAAGTCTGTCCATGTAACATGTGTAAACAGAAGTTGAACTCGTTAAATTATTTATTTGACATTTGACCCTTAATTATGCCCTTGACCTTTATCACATTACCAGGTTGCATATGAATCTATGTAACTCTCTGCTGACCTTGGTTTTATGTGTGACTAACTTATCATGGTGGACCTTTTGTGTAAGAATTTAAATGAGATGATTTAAATATCAAGCATACTTTTTTAATTTTCAATTATAATGAAAATGAGTGATAAATACATTCAGTTATTTGGCTGTAGCTTGGATCATACCAGTCCCAACATATCTGGTGTAATGAACAGAAATTACAAGCATGTTTTATTTTACGCTAACAGTTAAGTGTGGTCACTGAACATTGTCGTTTATACAAACTTTTTCATGAAATGGTCAAAATAATAAACACACAGTTTCTCATACGTTTGAAACCATACATCTTTGTCAAAGTAAATCCTTTCGATATGCATGTCATTTTGTGTCCACACACAAAAATCACCCCATGTTAGGCCTGTGAGTGCCATTTGACCCATGACTTGTAAATAATAAGCATGTGAATGTTTCAGTTTATAAGAACCATCGGTGTTTTCACTCAAAAACTGGGCTTCAGTGTACGACTCTTTGACTGGACATTTAACTTCTAACACACCGAATGGACATATTTCGTTTGGATCGTAAACAATCCTATCTGGTGAAGATCCAAGAAAGGGAGCATCAGGATTTATTACAAAGCCACATGGTTTTATATTCACATTTTTATGCGTAGCATATTCAAGCACTGCTGTAGCTTCGTTTTCAATGCCATGTTTCATTGCGGCAGTCTGCACTTTACGGGATGATGTCAACCTATTGGTCAATGTATCGAAATCTTTTTTACGGATAACAATGTCTTTGAAGGTTGATGATGTTAGACGTTTTTTCCTGAGGTTGTGCCATTCTGGGCAATCACTTTGTTTACGTGTTAGCTCCTCTAACTCCTCTGCTTGCTCCTGACTCACAGCTATGCCGTCAAGAAACAACTGTTCATTTTCAGTTAACACAATCTCATATGTACGGGTCAAGTCATGAGTTGAAATTGGCAGTTTTGGGAATTCAGGTCCTTCTGGAACACGCGTTATACTGCCATCAGAACTGGGTTCTGGCAACTGATGTGCCAAACAACTTCCTTGTAACACACTACCAAATGCACTGATTTTTCTTTCAACACTGTCAAAATTGTCTGGCAACACTTGGTTAAACTGGATACTATCTGAACTTGATACAATTTCCTGTAATCCCTTCATAAAGTCAATATCTGGAAATGATGTGTTTATCGGGTTATACAGTGTGCTACATACACATTGCTCTGACTTTTCATTTTTCTTTGACTTTGGTTTAACAAACTTGACATCCGAGAGTGGTCGTGGTACTATCCCATGAGTTCTTGGCGGCACTTGCCATTGTTGTGGAGAGGAAGTTTTGGAAACAATATCTGGAACAGATTTCATTTTAAGAGTCTTGAAGTGTGCAAGTTGGTAAACAAGGGCAGCCACATGTGCACATGAGCCTTTTCCTGCAGAGCATGCACAATACTGGCTTTCAATTTCTTTTGTGTTCAACAAGGATATCTGGAAAACAATGAAAAATTTGTTTTCATGAGCTAAAATCATTTTATTTCAACAACATACAAAATTTAATATTTGCAAAATAAAGTTAATAAATAATATTCTTAAAACAGTCATTGGCATCCAAGCCATTACCAATTTATCATGTCATCAAATTATAAGTGTAAACAGCCTTGCTGTTGGGTTAATTCTTCAGCAATGTGGTTGATTCAATAGGTCATGGGTTCAATTCCCGGCAGGACAGACTCTTGTACACGTTTACATATGCATGCGGATGTTCGACAAATATTCATGCAATGGGCTGAGTGCCCACAGACCTTGTCAGCTCTTAGGCCAGTCTGGTTAATACTTTAGCAATGCGGTTGATTCAATAGGTCCTGGGTTCAATTCCCGGCAGGACGAACTCTTCTATATATTAACATATGCATGCTGATGTTCGACAAATATTCATGCCATGGGCTGAGTGCCAACAGACCTTGTCAGCTAGGAGGCCACTCTCAACAATCTTTAAATCAAATTTTATTGATTGATCTAGATACTACTGTTTACAAATACAGAATAGCAACAGTCAACTTACATGCAATGACCATGGAGATTCGTTTTTTTTCATAGACCGGAAACATTTTCCTCTGACAAAGCAACCTCCTTTGTTCACTTTCACTGAAAGTAGATCAGTAATTTTCCATGTATTTATCAGTGTCAATCATATCTAAAGTTATTATCTCACGACTTCTAAGTGTCGCTGTAAATATTCATTGTGATAAAACACTTTTTGTGTGCCTAAAGCTATAAAAATTTAATCCAGGGTAAATTTACATCCTGTGTAGAGTTTAAATATTATGCGTAACACAAAGAATGTACATGACAGGTTGACAATACAGCATAGTTTTATTTTAAGCGGATGACTAAATGCAATCTATTTTTAACAACAAAATCATCACAGGTCATTGACCTCCTGATTTACCTTCAATATTGTGCACATACGATCCATGGAAAAATCTGTAGCCTTTGTCAAGGTGTTTTGTTGGAACTTTAGAGTGTTTCTGAATTATTGTCACAACATCACTCATTGAAATTTCTGGAATAATCGATAAATTATTTGTCCATCCGGGATCGCCTAAAGGTTTCCGTGACGCCATTTTTCTATAGGGAATCCTCTTGCGTTAAGAGCCTCGTTTTGGATTTTTTCAAAACGAGGCGTGAATAGCGTCTATACTGTAAATAGTAGATAATATATATGGAGATGTCTGGGGTAACTTTCAACACGGGTGATACTGTAAATAGTAGATAATATATATGGAGATGTCTGGGGTAACTTTCAACACGGGTGATACTGGAAATAGTAGATAATATATATAGATGTATAAGGTAACTTTCAGCACGGCAGATACTGTACATAGTATATAGTATATATGGAGATGTCTGGGGTAACTTTCAACAAGTGTGATAATGTAAATAGAAGATAATATATTTGGAGATGTCTGGGGTAACATTTAACACGGAATATACTGTAAATATTAGATACTATATATAGATGTATTAGGTAACTTTCTGCCCGGCCTATACTGTACATAGTAAATAATACATATGGAGATGTCTGCGGTAACTTTCAGGATAAGACAGATATTGTAGCAAGGAAAGGACAGATATAGTAGCAAGGATAGGACAGATATAGAAGTAAGGACGGGGCAGATATAGTAGTAAGGATAGGACAGATACAGTAGTAAGGATAGGTAAGGACGGGGCAGATATAGTAGTAAGGATAGGACAGATATAGTAGTAAGGATAGGATAGATATAGTAGTAAGGGTAGGACAGATATTGTAGTAAGGATAGGACAGATATAGTAGTAAGGATAGGACAGATATAGTAGTAACGATAGGACAGATACAGTTGTAAGGATAGGACAGATATAATAGTAAGGATAGGACTGATATAATAGTAAGGATAGGACAGATACAGTAGTAAGGATAGGACAAATATAATAGAAAGGATAGGACATATATAATAGTAAGGATAGGACAGATATAGTAGTAAAGATAGGACAGATATCGTAGTAAGGATAAGACAGATATTAGGACAGATATAGTAGTAAGGAAAGGACAGATATAGTAGTAAGGATATGACAGATATTAGGACAGATATAGTAGTAAAGATAGGACAGATATAGTAGTAAGGATAGGACAGGTATAGTAGAAAGGATAGGACAGATATAGTAGTAAGGATAGGGCAGATATAGTAGTAAGGATAGGGCAGATATAGTAGAAAGGATAGGACAGATATAGTAGTAAGGATAGGGCAGATATGGTAGTAAGGATAGGACAGATATAGTAGTAAGGATAGGGCAGATATGGTAGTAAGGATAGGGCAGATATGGTAGTAAGGATAGGACAGATATAGTAGTAAGGATAGGACAGATATAGTAGTAAGGATAGGGCAGATATGGTAGTAAGGATAGGGCAGATATTAGGACAGATATAATAGTAAAGATAGGACAGATATAGTAGTAAAGATAGGACAGATATCGTAGTAAGGATAAGACAGATATTAGGACAGATATAATAGTAAGGATATGACAGATATTAGGACAGATATAGTAGTAAGGATAGGGCAGATATGGTAGTAAGGATAGGACAGATATTAGGACAGATATAATAGTAAAGATAGGACAGATATTAGGACAGATATAATAGTAAAGATAGGACAGATATAGTAGTAAGGATAGGACAGATATTAGGACAGATATAATAGTAAAGATAGGACAGATATAGTAGTAAGGATAGGACAGATATAGTAGTAAGGATATGACAGATATTAGGACAGATATAGTAGTAAAGATAGGACAGATATAGTAGTAAGGATAGGGCAGATATGGTAGTAAGGATAGGGCAGATATGGTAGTAAGGATAGGACAGATATAGTAGTAAGGATAGGACAGATATAGTAGTAAGGATAGGGCAGATATGGTAGTAAGGATAGGGCAGATATTAGGACAGATATAATAGTAAAGATAGGACAGATATAGTAGTAAAGATAGGACAGATATCGTAGTAAGGATAAGACAGATATTAGGACAGATATAATAGTAAGGATATGACAGATATTAGGACAGATATAGTAGTAAGGATAGGGCAGATATGGTAGTAAGGATAGGACAGATATTAGGACAGATATAATAGTAAAGATAGGACAGATATTAGGACAGATATAATAGTAAAGATAGGACAGATATAGTAGTAAGGATAGGACAGATATTAGGACAGATATAATAGTAAAGATAGGACAGATATAGTAGTAAGGATAGGACAGATATAGTAGTAAGGATATGACAGATATTAGGACAGATATAATAGTAAAGATAGGACAGATATAGTAGTAAGGATAGGACAGATATAGTAGAAAGGATAGGGCAGATATGGTAGTAAGGATAGGACAGATATAGTAGTAAGGATAGGACAGATATTAGGACAGATATAATAGTAAAGATAGGACAGATATAGTAGTAAGGATAGGACAGATATTAGGACAGATATAATAGTAAAGATAGGACAGATATAGTAGTAAGGATATGACAGATATAGTAGTAAGGATAGGACAGATATACATGTAGTAGTAAAGATAGGACAGATATAGTAGTAAGGATAGGACAGATATAGTAGAAAGGATATGACAGATATAGTAGTAAGGATATGACAGATATAGTAGTAAGGATAGGACAGATATAGTAGTAAGGATATGACAGATATAGTAGTAAGGATAGGACAGATATAGTAGTAAGGATATGACAGATATAGTAGAAAGGATATGACAGATATAGTAGTAAGGATAGGACAGATATAGTAGTACAGAGGACAGATATAGTAGTAAGGATAGGACAGATATAGTAGTAAGGATAGGACAGATATAGTAGAAAGGATATGACAGATATAGTAGAAAGGATATGACAGATATAGTAGTAAGGATAGGACAGATATAGTAGTAAGGATAGGACAGATATAGTAGTAAGGATATGACAGATATAGAAGTAAGGATAGGACAGATATAGTAGTAAGGATATGACAGATATAGTAGAAAGGATATGACAGATATAGTAGTAAGGATAGGACAGATATAGTAGTACAGAGGACAGATATAGTAGTAAGGATAGGACACATATAGTAGTACAGAGGACAGATATAGTAGTAAGGATATGACAGATATAGTAGTAAGGATATGACAGATATAGTAGTAAGGATAGGACAGATATAGTAGTACAGAGGACAGATATAGTAGTAAGGATAGGACACATATAGTAGTACAGAGGACAGATATAGTAGTAAGGATAGGACAGATATAGTAGTACAGAGGACAGATATAGTAGTAAGGATAGGACAGATATAGTAGTACAGAGGACAGATATAGTAGTAAGGATAGGACAGATATAGTAGTACAGAGGACAGATACAGTAGTAAGGATAGGACAGATATAGTAGTACAGAGGACAGATATAGTAGTAAGGATATGACAGATATAGTAGTACAGAGGACAGATATAGTAGTAAGGATAGGACAGATATAGTAGTAAGGATATGACAGATATAGTAGTACAGAGGACAGATATAGTAGTAAGGATAGGACAGATATAGTAGTACAGAGGACAGATATAGTAGTAAGGATAGGACAGATATAGTAGTACAGAGGACAGATATAGTAGTAAGGATAGGACAGATATAGTAGTACAGAGGACAGATACAGTAGTAAGGATAGGACAGATATAGTAGTACAGAGGACAGATATAGTAGTAAGGATAGGACAGATATAGTAGTACAGAGGACAGATATAGTAGTAAGGATAGGACAGATATAGTAGTAAGGATATGACAGATATAGTAGTAAGGATAGGACAGATATAGTAGTAAGGATAGGGCAGATATAGTAGTAAGGATAGGGCAGATATAGTAGTAAGGATAGGACAGATATAGTAGTAAGGATATGACAGATATAGTAGAAAGGATATGACAGATATAGTAGTAAGGATAGGACAGATATAGTAGTAAGGATAGGACAGATATAGTAGTAAGGATATGACAGATATAGTAGTAAGGATAGGACTGATATAGTAGTAAGGATATGACAGATATAGTACAAAGGATATGACAGATATAGTAGTAAGGATATGACAGATATAGTAGTAAGGATAGGACTGATATTAGGACAGATATAATAGTAAAGATAGGACAGATATAGTAGTAAGGATAGGACAGATATAGTAGTAAGGATAGGACAGATATAGTAGAAAGGATATGACAGATATTAGGACAGATATAGTAGTAAGGATAGGACAGATATAGTAGTAAGGATAGGACAGATATAGTAGAAAGGATATGACAGATATAGTAGTAAGGATATGACAGATATAGTAGTAAGGATATGACAGATATAGTAGTAAGGATATGACAGATATAGTAGTAAGGATAGGACAGATATAGTAGAAAGGATATGACAGATATAGTAGTAAGGATATGACAGATATAGTAGTAAGGATATGACAGATATAGTAGTAAGGATATGACAGATATAGTAGTAAGGATATGACAGATATAGTAGTAAGGATATGACAGATATAGTAGTAAGGATAGGACAGATATAGTAGAAAGGATATGACAGATATAGTAGTAAGGATATGACAGATATAGTAGTAAGGATAGGACAGATATAGTAGAAAGGATATGACAGATATAGTAGTAAGGATATGACAGATATAGTAGTAAGGATAGGACAGATATAATAGTAAGGATAGGACAGATATAGTAGAAAGGATATAACAGATATAGTAGTAAGGATATGACAGATATAGTAGTAAGGATAGGACAGATATAGTAGTAAGGATAGGA
>CM017570.1:49613736-49626236 GCA_007844125.1 Sinonovacula constricta
TTATAAGTGATCATACATAGCACGTCATTATTTATAGTGATCAGTACATAGACGTCATTATATAAGTGATCAGTACATAGCACGTCATTATTTATAAGTGATCAGTACATAGCACGTCATTATTTTAAGCGATCAGTACATATCACGTCTTTATTTATAAGTGATCAGTACATAGCACGTCATTATTTATAAGTGATCAGTACATAGCACGTCATTATTTATAAGCGATCAGTACATATCACGTCTTTATTTATAAGCGATCAGTACATAAACGTCATTATTTATAAGTGATCAGTACATAGCACGTCATTATTTATAAGCGATTAGTACATTTCACCCCATTATTTTATAAGTGACCAATACATAGCACGTCATTATTTATAAGTGATCAGTACATAGCACGTCATTATTTGTAAGTGATCAGTACATATCACGTCATTATTTATAAGCGATTAGTACATATCACGTCATTATTTATAAATGATCAGTACATAGCACGTCATTATTTATAAGTGACCAGTACATAGCACGTCATTATTTATAAGCGAGCAGTACATAGCACGTCTTTATTTATAAGCGATCAGTACATATCACGTCATTATTTATAGCGATCAGTACATAAAACGTCATTATTTATAAGTGATCAGTACATAGCACGTCATTATTTATAAGTGATCAGTACATAGCACGTCATTATTTATAAGCGATCAGTACATATCACGTCTTTATTTATAAGCGATCAGTACATATCACGTCATTATTTATAAGTGACCAGTACATATCACGTCATTATTTATAAGTGAGCATTAAACATCACGTCATTATTTATAAGTGATCAGTACATATCACGTCATTATTTATAAGTGACCAGTACATAGCACGTCATTATTTATAAGTGATCAGTACATAGCACGTCATTATTTATAAGTGATTAGTACATATCACGTCTTTATTTATAAGCGATCAGTACATATCACGTCATTATTTATAAGTGACCAGTACATATCACGTCATTATTTATAAGTGAGCATTAAACATCACGTCATTATTTATAAGTGATCAGTACATATCACGTCATTATTTATAAGTGACCAGTACATAGCACGTCATTATTTATAAGTGACCAGTACATATCACGTCATTATTTATAAGTGAGCATTAATCATCAAGTCATTATTTATAAGTGATCAGTACATATCACGTCATTATTATAAGCGATCCGTACATATCACGTCATTATTTATAAGTGACCAGTACATATCACGTCATTATTTATAAGTGAGCATTAAACATCACGTCATTATTTATAAGTGATCAGTACATATCACGTCATTATTTATAGTGACCAGTACATAGCACGTCATTATTTATAAGTGACCAGTACATATCACGTCATCATTTATAAGTGAGCATTAAACATCACGTCATTATTTATAAGTGATCACTACATATCACGTCATTATTTATAAGTGATCAGTACATATCACGTCATTATTTATAAGTGACCAGTACATAGCACGTCATTATTTATAAGTGACCAGTACATATCACGTCATTATTTATAAGTGATCAGTACATAGCACGGCATTATTTATAAGCGATCAGTACATATCACGTCTTTATTTATAAGTGATCAGTACATATCCCGTCATTATTTATAAGTGATCAGTACATAGCACGTCATTATTTATAATTGATCAGTACATAGCACGTCATTATTTATAAGTGATCAGTACATACCACGTCATTATTTTTAATTGATCAGTACATATCACGTCATTATTTATAAGTGACCAGTACATAGCACGTCATTATTTATAAGTGACCAGTACATATCACGTCATCATTTATAGTGAGCATTAAACATCACGTCATTATTTATAAGTGATCACTACATATCACGTCATTATTTATAAGTGATCAGTACATATCACGTCATTATTTATAAGTGACCAGTACATAGCACGTCATTATTTATAAGTGACCAGTACATATCACGTCATTATTTATAAGTGATCAGTACATAGCACGGCATTATTTATAAGCGATCAGTACATATCACGTCTTTATTTATAAGTGATCAGAACATATCCCGTCATTATTTATAAGTGATCAGTACATAGCACGTCATTATTTATAATTGATCAGTACATAGCACGTCATTATTTATAAGTGATCAGTACATTCCACGTCATTATTTTTAAGTGATCAGTACATAGCACGTCATTATTGATAAGTGATCAGTATAGCACGTCATTATTTATAAATGATCAGTACATAGCACGTCATTATTTATAAGTGATCAGTACATACCACGTCATTATTTATAAGTGATCAGTACATACCACGTCATTATTTATAAGTGATCAGTACATATCACGTCTTTATTTATAAGTGATCAGTACATAGCACGTCATTATTTATAAGTGATCAGTACATAGCACGTCATTATTTATAAGTGATCAGTACATAGCACGTCATTATTTATAAGTGATCAGTATATAGCACGTCATTATTTTAAAGCGATCAGTACATATCACGTCTTTATTTATAAGTGATCAGTACATAGCACGTCATTATTTATAAGTGATCAGTACATAGCACGTCATTATTTATAAGCGATCAGTACATATCACGTCTTTATTTATAAGCGATCAGTACATAAAACGTCATTATTTATAAGTGATCAGTACATAGCACGTCATTATTTATAAGCGATTAGTACATTTCACCCCATTATTTTATAAGTGACCAATACATAGCACGTCATTATTTATAAGTGATCAGTACATAGCACGTCATTATTTATAAGTGATCAGTACATATCACGTCATTATTTATAAGCGATTAGTACATATCACGTCATTATTTATAAATGATCAGTACATAGCACGTCATTATTTATAAGTGACCAGTACATAGCACGTCATTATTTATAAGCGAGCAGTACATAGCACGTCTTTATTTATAAGCGATCAGTACATATCACGTCATTATTTATAAGCGATCAGTACATATCACGTCTTTATTTATAAGCGATCAGTACATAAAACGTCATTATTTATAAGTGATCAGTACATAGCACGTCATTATTTATAAGCGATTAGTACATTTCACCCCATTATTTATAAGTGACCAATACATAGCACGTCATTATTTATAAGTGATCAGTACATAGCACGTCATTATTTATAAGTGATCAGTACATATCACGTCATTATTTATAAGCGATTAGTACATATCACGTCATTATTTATAAATGATCAGTACATAGCAACGTCATTATTTATAAGTGACCAGTACATAGCACGTCATTATTTATAAGCGAGCAGTACATAGCACGTCTTTATTTATAAGCGATCAGTACATATCACGTCATTATTTATAAGCGATCAGTACATAAAACGTCATTATTTCTATAGGTGATCAGTACATAGCACGTCATTATTTATAAGTGATCAGTACATAGCACGTCATTATTTATAAGCGATCAGTACATATCACGTCTTTATTTATAAGCGATCAGTACATATCACGTCATTATTTATACGTGACCAGTACATATCACGTCATTATTTATAAGTGAGCATTAAACATCACGTCATTATTTTTAAGTGATCAGTACATATCACGTCATTATTTATAGTGACCAGTACATAGCACGTCATATTTATAAGTGACCAGTACATATCACGTCATTATTTATAAGTGAGCATTAAACATCACGTCATTATTTATAGTGATCAGTACATATCAACGTCATTATTTATAAGTGACCAGTACATAGCACGCATTATTTATAAGTGACCAGTACATATCACGTCATCATTTATAAGTGAGCATTAAACATCACGTCATTATTTATAAGTGATCAGTACATATCACGTCATTATTTATAAGTGAAGCATTAAACATCACGTCATTATTTAAAGTGATCAGTTCATATCACGTCATTATTAATAAGCGATCAGTACATAGCACGTCATTATTATAAGCGATCAGTACATAGCACGTCATTATTTATAAGTGACCAGTACATATCACGTCATTATTTATAAGTGATCAGTACATATCACGTCATAATTTATAAGCGATCAGTACATATCACGTCAGTATTTATAAGTGAACAGTACAATGCACGTCATTATTTATAAGTGACCAGTACACATCACTTCATTATTTATAAGTGACCAGTACAAAGCACGTCATTATTTATAAGTGATCAGTACATAGCACGTCATTATTTATAAGAGATCAGTACATTTCACGCCATTATTTATAAGTGACCAGTACATATAACGTCATTATTTATAAGTGACCAGAACATATCACGTCATTATTTATAAGTGACCAGTTACATATCACGTCATTATTTATAAGTGATCAGTACATATCACGTCATTATTTATAGTGACCAGTACATATAACGTCCATTATTTATAAGTGATCAGTACATAGCACGTCATTATTTATAAGTGATCAGTACATAGCACGTCATTATTTATAAGTGATCAGTACATAGCACATCATTGTTTATAAGTGATCAGTACATAGCACGTCATTATTATAAGTGAACAGTACATAGCACGTCATTATTTATAAGTGAACAGTACATAACACATCATTATTTATAAGTGATCAGTACATAACACATCATTATTTAAAAGTGACCAGTACATATGACGTCATTATTTATAAGTGACCAGTACATATAACGTCATTATTTATAAGTGACCAGAACATATCCCGTCATTATTTATAAGAGACCAATACATATCACGTCATTATTTATAAGTGATCAGTACATAGCACGTCATTATTTATAAGTGATCAGTACATAGCACGTCATTATTTATAAGTGATCAGTACATATCACGACATTATTTATAAGTGATCAGTACATAGCACATCATTGTTTATAAGTGAACAGTAACATAGCACGTCATTATTTATAAGTGAACAGTACATATCACGTCATTATTTATAAGTGATCAGTACACATCACGTCATTATTTATAAGTGACCAGTACATAGCACATCATTATTTATAAGTGACCAGTACATATCACGTTCATTATTTATAAGTGATCAGTACATATCACGTCATTATTTATAAGTTGAGCATTAAACATCAACCGTCCATTATTATAAGTGATCAGTACACATCACATCATTATTTATAAGTGACCAGTACATATCACGTCATTATTTATAAGTGACCAGTACATATCACGTCATTATTTATAAGTGATCAGTACATATCACGTCATTATTATAAGTGATCAGTACATATCACATCATATTTATAAGTGAGCATTAAACATCACGTCATTATTTATGAGTGATCAGTACATATCACGTCATTATTTATAAGTGACCAGTACATATCACCTCATTATTTATAAGGGATCAGTACATATCACGTCATTATTTATAGTGATCAGTACAATAGCACGTCATTATTTATAAGTGATCAGTACATAGCACGTCATTATTTATAAGTGATCAGTACAATCACTTCATTAGTTATAAGTGATCAGTACATAGCACGTCATTTTTATAAGTGATCAGTACATAGCACGTCATTATTTATAAGTGATCAGTACATTCACGCCATTATTTATAAGTGACCAGTACATAGCACGTCATTATTTATAAGTGATCAGTACATAGCACGTCATTATTTATAAGCGATCAGTTACATATCACGTCATTATTTATAAGTGAGCATTAAACATCACGTCATTATTTATAAGTGACCAGTACATAGCACGTCATTATTTATAAGTGATCAGTACATAGCACGTCATATTTTATAAGTGATCAGTAACATATCACGTCATAATTTATAAGTGATCAGTACATATCACGTCATTTATTTATAAGCGATCAGTACTATCACGTCATTATTTATAAGTGAGCATTAAACATCACGTCATTATTATAAGTGACCAGTACATAGCACGTCATTATTTAGAAGTGATCAGTACATAGCACGTCATATTTTATAAGTGATCAGTACATATCACGTCATAATTTATAAGTGATCAGTACATATCACGTCATTATTTAAGCGATCAGTACATATCACGTCATTATTTATAAGCGATCAGTACACATCATTGTTTGCGATATGTATATCAAACTTTTTAGAGACGTGCACTTAGAAAGTCATTATTTAGAAGTGATGCGTACATAGGAAGTTAATATTTAGTAGTTACGTCTACTTAGCAAGTCATTATGTTTTTGTGACTTGTACTTAGATTAACAATATTTAGTAGTGACGTGTACTTAGCAAGTCATTATTAGTAGTAACATGTGCATAGGAAGTTATTTTTAGTAGTGACATGTATTTTGCAAGTCATTATTTAGTAGTTACGTGTTCATAGGAAGTCATTTTAGTATTGACATGTACTTAGCAAGTCATTATTTAGTAGTAACGGGTTCATAGGAAGTCATTATTTAGTGTAACGGTTCATAGGAGTCATTATTTAGTAGTAACGGGTTCATAGGAAGTCATTATTTAGTAGTAACGTGTTCATAGGAAGACATTTTTAGTAGTAACGGGTTCATGGAAGTCATTTTAGTAGTACGTGTTCATAGGAAGTCATTTTTAGTAGTAACGGGTTCATGGGAAGTCATTTTTAGTAGTAACGGGTTCATAGGAAGTCATTATTTAGTAGTACGGGTTTCATAGGAAGTCATTTTAGTAGTAACGTGTTCAAAGCAAGTCATTATTTATTAGTAACGTGTTCATAGTCATTTTTAGTAGTAACGGGTTCATAGGAAGTCATTTTTAGTAGTAACGTGGTCATAGGAAGTTATTATTTAGTAGTAACGGGTTCATAGGAAGTCATTTTAGTAGTAACGTGTTCATGGGAAGTCATTATTTAGTAGTAACGTGTTCATAGGAAGTCATTATTTAGTAGTACGTGTTCATAGGAAGTCATTATTTAGTAGTAACTTACTTGTTCATGGGAAGTCATTATTAGTAGTAACGGGTTCATAGGAAGTCATTTGTAGTAGTAACGGGTTCATAGGAAGTCTTTTAGTAGTAACGGGTTCATAGGAAGTCATTATTTAGTAGTAACTTGTTCATGGGAAGTCATTATTTAGTAGTAACGGGTTCATAGGAAGTCATTATTTAGTAAACGGTTTCATAGGAAGTCATTATTTAATAGCAACGGTTTATATGAAGTCATTATTTATTAGTAACGGGTTCATAGGAAGTCATTTTTAGTAGTAACGTGTTCATGGGAAGTAATTTTTAGTAGTAACGGGTTCATAGGAAGTCATTTTTAGTAGTAACGGGTTCATAGGAGGCCATTTTTAGTAGTAACGGGTTCATAGGAAGACATTTGTAGTAGTAACGGTTCATAGGAAGTCATTATTTAGTAGTAACGTGTTCATAGGAAGACATTTGTAGTAGTAACGGGTTCATAGGAAGTCATTTGTAGTAGTAACGGGTTCATAGGAAGTCATTTTAGTAGTATCGTGTTCATGGGAAGTCATTATTTAGTAGTAACGGGTTCATAGGAAGTCATTATTTAGTAGTAACGGGTTCATAGGAAGTCATTATTTATTAGTAACGGGTTCATATGAAGTCATTATTTATTAGTAACGGGTTCATAGGAAGTCATTTTTTAGTAGTAACGTGTTCATAAGAAGTCATTTTTAGTAGTAACGGGTTCATAGGAAGTCATTTTTAGTAGTAACGGGTTCATAGGAAGTCATTTTTAGTAGTAACGGGTTCATAGGTCATTTTAGTAGTAACGGGTTCATAGGAAGTCATTTGTAGTAGTAACGGGTTCATGGGAAGTCATTATTAGTAGTAACGGGTTCATAGGAAGTCATTATTTATTAGTAACGGGTTCATAGGAAGTCATTATTTATTAGTAACGGGTTCATATGAAGTCATTATTTATTAGTAACGGGTTCATAGGAAGTCATTTTTAGTAGTAACGTGTTCATAAGAAGTCATTTTTAGTAGTAACGGTTCATAGGAAGTCATTTTAGTAGTAACGTGTGTCATAGGAAGACATTGTAGTAGTAACGGGTTCATAGGAAGTCATTTGTAGTAGTAACGTGTTCATGGGAAGTCATTTTTAGTAGTAACGGGTTCATAGGAAGTCCACTTTTAGTAGTAACGGGTTCATAAGAAGTCATTTTTAGTAGTAACGGGTTTCATACGAAGACATTTGTAGTAGTAACGGTTCATAGGAAGTCATTATTTACTAGTAACGGGTTCATAGGAAGTCATTATTTAGTAGTAACGGGTTTCATAGCAAGTCATTATTTAGTAGTAACGGGTTCCTAGGAAGTCATTATTTAGTAGTAACGTGTTCATAGCAAGTCATTATTTATTAGTAACGTTTCATAGGAATTCAATTATTTAGTAGTAACGGGTTCATAGGAATTCATTTTTAGTAGTAAACGTGTTCATAGGAAGTCATTTTCGTAGTAAACGGGTTCATAGGAAGTCAGTATTTAGTAGTAACGTGTTCATAGGAAGTCATTATTTAGTAGTAACGTGTTCATAGGAAGTCATTATTTAGTAGTAATAGGGTTCATGGGAAGTCATTATTTAGTAGTAACGGTTTCATAGGAAGTCATTTTTAGTAGTGACGTGTTCATAGGAAGTCATTTTTTAGTAGTAACAGGTTCATAGGAAGTCATTATTTAGTAGTAACGTGTTCATGGGAAGTCATTATTTAGTAGTAACTGGTTCATAGGAAGTCATTATTTAGTAGTAACGGGTTCATAGGAAGTCATTTTTAGTAGTAACGGGTTCATAGGAAGTCATTTTTAGTAGTAACGGGTTCATAGGAAGTCATTTTTATTAGTAACGTGTTCATGGGAAGTCATTATTTATTAGTAACGTGTTGATAGGAAGTCTTTTTTAGTAGTAACGTGTTCATAGGAGTCATTATTTAGTAGTAACGGGTTCATAGGAAGTCATTATTTAGTAGTAACGGGTTCATAGGAAGTCTTTTTTAGTAGTAACGTGTTCATAGGAAGTCATTATTTATGAGTAACGTGTTCATAGGAAGTCATTATTTATTAGTAGCGGGTTCATATGAAGTCATTATTTAGTAGTAACGGGTTCATAGGAAGTCATTTTTAGTAGTAACGTGTTCATGGGAAAGTCATTATTTAGTAGTAACGGGTTTCATAGGAAGTCATTATTTATTAGTAACGGGTTCATAGGAAGTCATTATTTAGTAGTAACGGGTTCATAGGAAGTCATTATTTATTAGTAACGGGTTCATAGGAAGTCATTATTTATTAGTAACGTGGTTCATAGGAAGTCATTTGTAGTAGTAACGTGTTCATAGGAATTCATTTTTAGTAGTGACGTGTTCATAGCAAGTCATTTTATGTAGTGACGTATACATAGTAGATCATTATTTAGTAGTGACGTGTTTATTGAAAGTCCTCATTTAGTTGTGACGAAAAACGCAATATTATTTGAAAGTGTAAATGCACACGTTATAAAAAATAATGCTTCCGTAACAAATTGGAAAATTTCGGGATTCGGGCTGATCTCTTTGAATTATTTTATGACTAGGCAGTGCTTGAGATTTTGTGAATCTATCTAATGGTCTATATATTTTTGCCGACACATTTACATTAATCTTAACAACTACGGTCACTTAGCCATAAAGTATGACTTAAGAACAGATAACATTATTTGCACTCAGTTGTATGCAGACAATCCAATTTTAAACGTTAATGGTGTGATTCAGATAGCCAAACATTCTCTTCCGCTGACGGCGTTGGTCCACATGAGGTCCTATCTAATCACATCCGCTATCTATAAAATACACGCCCAGTATAGGTTTCATAAAAGGTAGATAACCATGCAGAATATCTGTAAAACCATCAACAACGTATCGGCTTCCTGTTGGGTTTCGGCTTTCCTGTCAAAGTTCAATAAAAATATGTGCCGTATTAATTGCTCAACTATATATGTCAGTTTCAAAATATAAAACGTAAGGAATCCTTAACGTTAGTTCGTACACATGGAGGGTTATGTTTGTTTGTTTTGTTTGTTTATTTAGTTAAATTGTTTTTTTTGTTTTGTTTTGGTTCTTTGGTATGTTGTTACAAACAACAATCGGTTTTGTTATCCAGAGACGAGCTTGTTTCCTATGTAAATAAATGTTAATGAAAGAATGATTCGAATGTTGTTGTTTTTTTTATAAGTGGCATTTTTAAAAAATGTTCTTTAGTTTCTCTGTCCATAACCTAAATGTTTCATAATGAATAATCAGTCAGAACAATGTTAACCACTGGTTCAATTAGCGGGTTTGATCTACATAGTGAGGTTTGGAATGGGATGGGGTTTTGCCGGCATTTTTGCCGATACTTGCAAGCGATATTTCTATCAGTATAGCACAGGGACACTTATGAGGTGCCCAGGGACTGAACCCGGCCGGTCCATTATACTGACACCGACGATTCAGGCGTAATGCTGTCCCCTTAGCCCCGAACGTTAGGAGCCACTACTCTGCCAACTTTAAAGTCTTTGGTTTGACCCGGCCGGGGTTTGAACCCGCTAACCCGCCTCCCGATCCGCAAGCCGACGCTCTACCCATTGATCTATTGCGGCCGGCGTGGGGTTTGGGTTAGGTTTGTTTTCTAACTTTGTGTTTACTATCTTGTATCACTTCGTTATTGTGTTTACTTAGGTGAAATGGCGTGTAACAGAACCGTGTGGCACAATCGTTGGAGCGTGTGCACCTGGTACCGGAGATTCCGGTTTAATGGATCACATAAACTTGTCCATAGCAAACATCAAACGTATCTGGCCCAGCATGGACACTTTTGTCTGTCTAAAAACGTTGGCAAATGATGACGTTTCAAATCGAACGAATATTTCTTTTAATTAATCTTTCATTGCCATACTGGTTTATTTCTTTTCCCTGCGTACTTCTACTCGTCTAACGCCACCAATAAAGGTTTGAAACAGTAGGTGTTAGATTTAGGGCTAAAAAACTTGTCCGTATTACGGCATTTTCTTTAATCACGTTTTTTCATTAATTGATACAACGCGACGATTCTACGCATAATAAATTTTCCCACTCAATAAATCACCAGCAGTAGAAGATTACAGGTATTTGAGTCTTATTAAGGCCGTTATGATTAGTTACACAGTTAAGTGCAGCTGTTCTGTGATTTCTATGTCGTCATAAAATATCACAACTCGAGCAGCATGAGACATTCAATAACGCCGAGAAAACGACCCATTAAACACATTAAACACATATCGGCTTGGTTGTACCTTTGAAGCGAACTTATTAAACCCCCTGATAAGATCACACATTGCAATGTAGTCAAGTATTATTAGTCAGCAATATTTAAAAAAAAAAACAAGCCTAAAAGGTGATATCCGGCAGTTTTCTCGTCGCGTGCAACCAACTAAATTATTGCTACTTCAAAAGATCTCGAGTAACGTTGTTTGTTGGTTTCACATTTAAAGTAAAGCATAACATTTTTCTTGTCTTTACAAAATGATATTTCTTTTCCGAGCAATGCTGCACAGTTAACTATTTTAAACTAAGGAAAGCACGTGACCATTTACTTTTGAAGTCACGTTTCTTAATCATCCGGGTAATCATCCTAATCACCCGGGTAATCTGCTCTGACGTCGATATCTGTTTAAGCTGAAACCCCCATCGTGAATAGTTATAGATTTGGAAATAATGGACATTACAAGCGATATATTTCACAATTTGTAACCATTGAGGTTATGGTATAAACAGGTCTACTCAACAAAGTTATATGTATATGCAGCAACTGTACACAAATTCCCCAGAACTGGAGTGAGATATTGTTACATGTACATATATTAGATACAGGCCAACTTTTGGACATCAGCTTTAAAGTAATATAAACTCTAGAATATTGTATGGTGTTTTACTTTTCATGGTGTAACTGTATATGGACCGTTCACATTTTCACGTTGGTCAAAATTTGTCAAGTTTGCGTTATTGTAACTTTTATTTAGAACTGAACTACAAAAAACGAACCACAGTAAACAATGATTTCACCATTGAGTACTACATTATAAGTGATCAGGGTTTTTTTTCTTTGAAATATCTCGCAGCAACTAATGATGCTCATTAAAGCGACGTTCGGCAAATGTCTGGGTAGAACCACTGGCTCATAGGAGGTCAAATGGAAAACCTTCCACATTAGGTACTGCGCCCCGAACGGGACTCGAACCCACGCGGTGAGTGGCTAAGCTGTCAGACGAGTTACAAGTCGGCGACCTACTCCAACGCCACGGCCACGCCACGACCTCTGGTGTCCTTTAACGGATTGCGTTGACTTAAAACATAAAAGAATCAATATTTTAGAACATTAACTTAAACTCTAGTTTATTAAGTAACTTAAACAACGTTTTGTTTTATTATTGTCTAAATATTGTCTAAATATTGTCTAGATATTGTTTTAATATTGTTTAAATATTGTGAAATATTGTTTAGATATTGTCT
>CM017570.1:49631236-49701236 GCA_007844125.1 Sinonovacula constricta
TATCGATAATCTAATAAAATCGTTTTTGCACTTTAGTATTGTGTTTAATTATTTCATATATATTTAATGCAACTAATCCCACATGAATTCTGCATGAACAATATTGTTTTAAATGAGCTTTATACGGTTGCTTTAATTAAAATAAATAACTAGTTTGGACATATTATTGTCGGTAGTTTGTCAACATATCTTCGTTAGAATTTCGTCCAAACTGTTTCCTTTTTTAGTTTAAAAGAATTTAACGATTCTAGAGACGTTAAAAGGTTACCCTAGCCTCAGTACACTTTGAAGATAGCTAAAGGTTACCCTAGCCTCAGTACACTCCGAATATAGCTAATACCAACTAATCTTCTGCGAATTATCGACATGAAACTATGATGTCAATTCGCCATAACCAGTTCGTTAACTCATCAAAGTGTGGCGCAGTACGTATTGTTATAAAATAATTCAATATTACGTCACTGAAATCAGTTCTAAATTAAACAACGACTACCCGAAGTTGTCTTGTTCCTGTTCATGGTGCATTCCAGGCTTACTGTCCAGTTAAAGTGGCGAATTATGAAAGGCCGAGTCGGGTCATGCTCCGCGTAGATCAGTTGATTGGAGTAAACGTGCTCTCCATGTCGGATCTGTAAAGGGTGAGAAAGTCGAAAGCAATATAAACCTAATTAAGTTACTAAACTGATTGTGATGTTCAATGTATTATGTTTGCATTATTTGATGTTATAAGCCTTTTCTCTAAGCATTCACTTGACATACACTTGTCTGTTACTAAAGCCGCACAGTTACCATACTGTTGCAGCAAAGCGTGATTGATGCTTAACTGTTACTAAAGCCACACAGTTACAGCAAGGCGGGATCAAAACTTGACAACTGGTAATTTATACGGTCCTATAATGAAACCTTTCAAGTGGTTTAAAAGGTGCAATGTCCCAGAAAACAACGTTTTAAAAATCAGAGAAGCCAAACACGATCTGTAGTGTGTGGATACATTTTTAGGGTTTGGTTTCATGTTAGTTCTTCACGATATTACTTTGATCCAGCACTTTATCTGCGCTTATTAGATACTTTTAAATACGGCAGATAGGATTGTTTTGAGTGTACAACCAACAGTGCAGGTGCTCACCGACTCGTACGTTGTGCATTCCTTCAGTCCCTGATTAAAGTGCAGATAACCATTCCAAGTCTCCTGGCCAGTACACGAGTTATCTCCCATGTAGATATCAGAAGCCTTGGCGCCGGGGACAAGTTGACGTAACGTGTTCATGTTGACTCGGACGTCCCACCCGAAGTCGCTACATCTCACTGTGACGGCGTCTTCGACTCGCATTGCTGGAAGAAGTTTTAAAGTGTTATATAACATACAGACAGCGATTTTGGAAACAGCATCATATACACGACCTGTTTCCTTGCAGAAGTATTAAAGTTGTTATGAACGGATGTTGGTAGATCTAAATAACACATAACTTGTAAGTAAATGAAATCTCTACAGTAAAAAAACACGACATTTGCAAAGTATATATAACATTGTAATGAACTATCTGTTAGTATGACTACCCTGTAAGCTACAGCACTTTACATACTCAAATACATGTAGGACCAATGTTATACATATATCAAGGTCGAGTGCTTACAAACAGTTGTGTTTCCTTTCTACAGCCATTTACTCTGCTTCTCTGGACTTTTGGTCCTTTATTTAGTAGTTTAATTTATTTTACAATCTAGAACTTTGTGGAGTTTTTTTTATAGAAAATAATAATTTTCCCTCACCTAAATACAATGTGGACACCATTTTTAATTTGTAATAGTTAAGTACTTGCTTTTGATTGACGTCATAATTTAAGTCTAAGAATAAGTCATCATTTGGAGATTTCCCTCAAGGGTTGAAACATATTTTTGTGAAAAGACAAATACTTTTGTCTACAACGTTAACATAATGATCCTTTCTGAAATGTTTTAACAAAGGGAAATAAATGTCCGACTTAAATTCGTCCTGACTTTTGTTCTGGACCTCCTAAATACACCGTTCCAAGACCTTAGTTACTGTTGCTATAGGACCACAAGCTACATTTAAATAGAGAATCTTTATTGCAAACTGTACTTATTCAAAACAGACGACTTGTTGAGTCTTTTTCTGCTGAAATAAATCCTATTTTAGTCACTATAACCTATCGGCAACCGGAAATCTATATATATATTTACGTAGACAATCAATCGTGTTTTTATAGCAATGACAGAGTAGTTCTATCATAAGGATTTATAATCATATAATAAATCATAATAATTAATACCTATTTTGACACATGGTCCTCCATCTTTTCTCCCGTAACCTCTGACACAGTCGCACATATAGTTTCCAGGTGTGTTTCGACACACTTCGTTGTCCATGCAAGTTACTCCCTCTTTACACTCGTCTTTATCTGCAACAGATAGCTTTTTTGTTTAAATATAAAGTAAATAAAAAGAAAACGTGTAAGTGGGTAAGATATTAGAGTCTTAATTCGGAAATTCGAGAGCTTTTAGTGTAGTCACATATAACTATTCGACAGAAGGATCCAGCAAAACAATGGCAAAATATTTGTAAAACAGGTAAGATAGGAAATAAAAAATAGACAACGGACTTTATATATGTGTATAAAGTATTAGTGTTTTACCTTATGTTTTCCCTTTAAGATTTACCTTCACACTGATATCCATTCGACATAAGTCTGTAACCATGGTGACACGTGCAAGTGTAGGATCCATCTGTGTTGGTACAGTTACTGTTGACGTCACATTTATCGCCACCATCGTACTTGGAATCACATTCGTCCACGTCTGAAGACAGAAAACAAAGACATTAATTTTCTTCTTCTTCTTCTTCAAACTTTAACACGAATTTTTCAACAGTTATCATTCTATTCTCAGAAGAGACATATACATTATACAACACATAATTTATCCTTAATATACACGATCTTAAATGTTGTTGTTTTTTCCTTTTTGAAAAGTTGACCCTTCACACAAGAAAAAAAGGGCAAAACGGATCAGAAACGAATGGCAACACCTCCATCGCCCGACGTTGCTACAGGATTATTTCTATAGTTAACAATGACAAATACAAAGCTACAATTATAATGTATGTCACGTTAAAACAGGGGATGTTCTAATCAGAAAATATGACAAAGTCCAATGAAAAGGCACGGGACAAAGGTATTCACATGCAAGCTTAAGTATAACTTTTGAATTCCATTTGTGATATCAAGGGTAAGTGCAAGTCTAGTTAGAACGCAACGAGTCTAAGATATAGAAGAGTCAATCTAACGCGACTCCCACACCTACCCCTGCCAAAAAGTGCAAAAAGCGTTGTATGTTTTTTTCTTGTTCTATACGATTTACTAGAAATATATATTAAAAGTTGGACAGAAAAAGATCTAGGGAACGTTTTTTACAATGGCGGCTAAAAAGAAAATGCCAATTAAAATAATCGGTAATATACACCATCAGATTATACTTTTTTTTCTGTTTCTGACAATGGCAATGCCAATATTGTGCTATGAATTGTGAAAAAGAATATTTGCAGTCAGTGAATTTTCACTAGAACCAAAAATATTATTTCATGACGTCATGTGACATCCTGTGCGTTTAGGTTGATAGCTGTGTAGCGTCTCTCTTGTTTGTATGATTACACCAATAATTGAAGTAAGTTAAACCAATAATACCTATCCGGACTAAGCGTTCGTCATCATCTGTGAGTAGGTATTTTTGAGAAGGATCAAATACCATGGGGGATTTGCTTTAAGCTTAATCTCAAAACTTCAATATCACTGTAGTTTCTTTGAAACTCATTATTTCATACAATCCGTGGGATTATAGTCTGTGATGCTAAAAGAACACATGTATACATTTTAGTCAAACTACACGAACTAGAGTGCAAGTCTCTGTGGCAATCAGGGCCTTTTACCATCAAACTTGAAACTGGTTTTAATTTTTATCAGCCTTACTTGATTGTATTTTCCGATAATAACGCGTCAATCTCAGCCCTAGTGTGACATGGGGTATTACAGACGACAAGTTAAAGACGAAAAGCGACCACATGTCAGCCTACCGTGGCATATTTGTTTATCACTTTGAAAATCGTTGTATCTTCCCTTTGGACAAGGGGCGCAAGGTCCGGTGTCATCTGTAATGTTGTCCCCATTACACATGGATTGGTTAAAGCAGGTGGTCAATATGCAAGGATCTAGACGTATCTCGCAATAATCGCCAGTGACGTATTTGTCATCTTGACAATTGCATCTATCTGAAGACAATTAATGAAGACAATACACAAAAGTCAAAATGAATCAAATGTGTAAAATTAAAGTCTATGGTTAAAGGAGGTTTTATATATGTCATTTTAGAATGTAACATACTGTGTTGAATGTAATTATTTTTTAATATGCAATTCACTATTTAAATGATAAGTTACCTTGTACATATAAGAATGAATGAAGACAATACATAAAAGTAAAACAATGTAAAATGAATGTCTGTGACCAAAGAAGGTTTTATAAATGTAATTTTAGAATCAAACAAGCAGTGTGGAATTTATTTACATCCATAGACCTACTACTTCATCACCGACATAATCGTTGGTGAACGTCCACACGTATAAGACGCATATGAACATTTCATTTATTATAAATTGTCATAATGACACACTCTGTTCACACCTGTTTTACTTTAGAATAATACATTTAACTTAACTTTTGTTAATTGTGTTCAAATGTTTTTGCTTGTTAATATTAATTTTACAGTCTCAAGATTTAGAATTATATATTTCTACCTAAATATATACATAGGTTTAATAAAGATGTACAATTAAACTTCGATATTTTAACTTTTTATATTTTATTGTTAAATAATGTACAGGCTGTCCAAAAAGCAAAATATTTAGGGAACATACATTTATTAGCATGACACATCTTAGTGTTTGTGTGATAGTATAACATATTATTGCCTTACAGGAATGTTGTTTATCACACTGAGAAGTTTTGTTACAGCCACAAAAGTTTACTTCAACATCTCTGACTACAGTGCCGTTAAATCTGTCATGGACTGTGAACGTGAGCTGGATGCTGCCATTCATATGTCGAAGCGATGGTAGAACAGTCCAGTTGAAGATTCCAGATACACTGTCTGAAGTTTGTAAGTAAGAAAACATGCTTTTTGTGTGTTTTATCATGTTGATGTTAGTTTATGTACCCTGTATGTACCCTGTATGAAATATATAGCAAACAACTTGAATGGAATTTGGTGTTATTTTGGTGTTATGTTAGTTTAAACTAGCATACTAATATAACGACATAAATGTTTATTTTAAAATATGACAATAAATATCAGTGAAGCTTACTATGAAACTTTTTTCATTTATGGATTATTACTTCCCTTTTCGGGTTACCCCTGGTAACTTGAAATGTTTTGAAATCCCCCCCTCCATTACTTCATAATACTCTGCACAATACCCTTCCTCGATTTTACTTTTCGTCGCAGGGAACTTAGAAACGTGTTCAAAGGACCTTGACAACTTTTTCAACATCCCTCATAAACTTTTAACGTTTTCAAATCACATAAGGGATCTTAAAATATTTTCAAAAGAACTCATCCTGTCTGTTCTTTAGTTTTACTTTATTTTATAAATTATGTTTAAAATAATTATTAACGTGTGTAGCATAATTTACAAATATAGCTATTTACCTACCGTATTTTGGGCTTCCGGAAAAGAATATAATGCACAGGAAGTAGAAAGGTGATGGTCATGTTATGTGTATTATCAATATATAATCATTTCTGTTAGAAATACAAAAGTTTTTGTTAGTCTTACCTAGCATGAAGTGTGTCTTCGGAAGATTAGTTAATACCAGGAATGTCAGGATATCTCCGGTGTTGTTGTCGTGAACGTAGTTAGACAGATTAAGGATGACGGAGTGGTTGTCAGCCAGATAGACATCCACAACTGGTATCTCGTCCGTGAAGTAGGGAGGTGTGTTATCTGTAGAAACAAGCAGAAAATAGAAGGTAAATGATGGTCTTTACGGTAAGTTATATGATATACACAGGATTTATATTAAATATATTACCTCTATTTGATGTACGTTTACTTCCTACATCTCCCGTGAACCAATAGGGCCGCCGGTTTTCAAAAGCCGCTCTTTTTATTCCAGTATGCACCAATTGATTGAAGATATTGATATTTACATGGAAATACTAATTTTAGTTTGCATTATTTGTCGGACCTTATGATACGAATTCTCTAAAATATAATAATTATCTCCACGAAATAATAACAATAGTATGTTTAACACAAATTTTGCAAATATATGTTGTTTTGAGAATTTGAGCACTGTTCTTGAGATGAGTTTACCCGTACTGAACTGTCCCTAGTGATCTTATCGCATCGCTTCAATATCAGAAGCCAAAAATATGTTAATGTATATGAAAATGGACCTATATGTTATATTGGCACCCACTTCTCTGTAAGATGTTTGAGATTACTGAATCTTATTACTCACATTATAAATATGGAATAAATATAACTCTGCTTTTAACATGATATTGAAATATATAAAGTGCATTGTAGTCAGCATGTTACGACAAACAAGTGACAATCAACGTCAAACATTGATCAGTTTTACTTTTAGTTTCGTCCTTACTTCAGGGACACTTTTACCTTTTTAGTGCGGACAACATATTTTACAGACAAATCGTTGAAACGCGACAGAAGCTTAAAGATAAACATTACAAAAATTGTTTTATAGGTGGGAGCATGTAAGTACTTTATTTAAGAGAACGTATTTTAGTAACAAATATACAAACAAAAATAGAACAGGGTCAAGAACATTCCTGTGTGATCACTGATACAGATGGCATTTTCTGGGATTTTTTGAATGCACAAGAACTATCAGTATCAAAAAAGTTTAACATTATACATATTTAAGTTCTCACTTTAGAAATAATGCATATTTTTGTCAGTTGCATCAAAATTAAATAGTCGTTTTACGTTAATTGTATTTTTGACGAAACATCGTAAACAAAAATCCATACTTTCGCATCAAATTGCATGTTTAATAATATTGACAAATTCTACGCATTTTCAAAATTTTAGCCAATTTAGTCTTGTGAAACCTTAATTTACGTTTAAGTTTTTTCAGTGGCTGCTACATGATTACACCACATTTTCATTCCAAAAAGTTGCATTAACAAAAATGTTTTAACATATAATTTTCACCAGAGGGATACTTTAAGTTGCTTGAAACTTTAAGAAATCTTATTTCTTTCTGACTATAGTTTGATAAGACTACGACATTTACATTTTCATACAGATCGATATAAAACAGCGGGATTTGAATAACACACTACATGTATGTTGTTGCTAAGGTATGTGTGATGACAGTTATGGATTCTCTTGCATACTTACGCTTCATATCATATAGGTATTGCTCGTGTCGGTAGTTTATATTGACCGCCTCTCCTGCCCTAATATCGTCAGAACGGGCTATTGCCAGGAGGCACTCGTCTCTGACCTGTGTGGTATAGAGTGGTTAACAATCATCCTGATCCTCCTCCTCCTTCTCCTCATCCTCATCATAAACATTATCATCATCATCATCATCATCATCATCATCATCATCATCATCATCATCATCATCATCATTATCACATCACAATCATCATCATTATCATCATTATCATCATCATCTTACTTATCATCATTATCATCATCATCATCATTAACATAATCATCATCATCATCATTTTCACTATCATCATTTTCATTATCATCATCATTATCATCATCATCATCATCATCATCATCATCATCATCATCATCATCATCACCATCATCATCACTATCATCACAATCATTATCATTATCATCATAATCATCATCATCATCATCATCATTATCATTATCATAATCAACATCATTATCAATAGCAAGAATATTAACACAACTGTCATCATCATAAACCATTACCTTAATCCTGATACTGACCAGTTTAAAATTTATTTGAACCATGAAAAAACTATGATTAGTTATTAGCTATGATTTTTGCTCGAATGAATAAATGTTACTGAGATAGAAGTCGTAAGTAAACACTCAATGTCAGTTGTAAAATGTATTGGAAGAATTCTAGATCGTTCGTGAGATAAAACCAAAAATGTACTTTTGATTCATTGCAGGTTTTATCAAATTCGTCAATGTCCAAGTCATTGTGTTGATGTCCATTCAAATTGAACAATGCTGTAAGATTGGTCAGGTAATCTTCATAGAACGTTGGCCGGGAGAAGATGTTGTAAGTCGAATAGTTGCCTGATGACAAACTGTAGTTGAACAAGGACTCGTTCTCAGAGATGCGCACTGCGAGAGAAGAAAACATGCATCGGTCGTGATTTTTGTCATCAACACGTCAAACGCAATTTAAATACTACAAGCAACCAATTAACGAAGCTACAGTAACCTCCCTTCGCAATTCGATTGCTGACAATGTCCGACCGGTGACACGATAAGATGTGTGAAGATATCATTAAATATGTATCTAAATTGACATTGATTTATGGAAAAATGAAAAGTCGGAGTATTGTTTTACATTTGATTAAACCAGTGACTTCGAATAATGCACCTGTTTTGGATAAGAACGGAGGTTCGACTGTACGCGTATGGTTTGCGAGCTTGGTGAAAGTCTTACAGCGTATTTACAAAACCAGCAGCAATATTTATTGTGAGGAAAGTTTGTCATCTTTCTTGTACTTCATTTTAATTGCAATTAAGTCTTTTAAATGTCTCAGCTATTGCAATTTTAACGTATATTCCAGGTTTTGTAAACAATAAACAATATCTTTGACATAATGATGTATTTTGTTCCAGTAGATGTTTATGCAACGCCAGGTAACAAACATTGAATTAAGATATTTTTTATCAGAAAATGTTAAATCTTAACCACATGCCTGATAAGGTTTTAACTGTAACTTTACACTGCATAAATCTTATCTAGCGATCTGAATTATAAACATTGATTACCTCAACGTTTACAACTGAATCATTGTCTTCATAATCTATTGCCGACTCTCGATATTCTGCGATATATATACCAGCAATGGGACCATTTAAACCAAACGTGAACATCTATCAACTTTTTATATTTCTTTAACGGCACAAAACTGTCATATAAAACATTTACTGTAAACATGACGCACTTGTATGATTGACAAACATCTAAATCTTTGAATATCTGATATACATGCCTTTAAAACGATACAATATCATGCCGCCAATTTGGCTGTCACCTGTATATAAATTAATCACAACGGAATTACCCTAGTGTCTTTACGTCGCCTTTGGTACCGGACCTGGTAGCGGAATCGGAAGAGCTTCGTATACATGTACGGAAGACCCCAGGTTCGATACCGGGCCGCGATATACCAAAGTCGTAAAATGGTAGTGGCATAACTCCCTTGCTAACGCTCAAGCAAATATAAGAATCGTTGCATGACCCGGTGTCAGGATAATAAGACTGGCATGCTAAAATCTTAGAAATTTGACACGCCGTTAACTTATTGGTTTAAGTCTAGCATCCAGCTGTTGTATGATGACATTAAAGTGTACATGTACCATCCAATGATGCACAAATCACCATTAAGATATAAGACGGACCGATATACTTTAAGTTTTAGAACGCTATTATCATCCATATGTCACCATGCAACATTGTATACCAGACTAAACAAGTCGCAGTTTATTATGTTTTCACGGGTATGTTCTTATGTTGTGGATATTTTATCCCGATGCAAGTGCTTACTATATTTACTATTAAAATTGTTTTTTACACATTTTGAAAAGAAACCTCCTATGGCAATAAAACTTTTACCCCGGTTTAACCACTCAGGTCGGTCCCTTTGCCGAACGATCTTGTTGTTATGGCAACGGTTGTTTTATTCTTTCCTCTTTTTGTGTCATGTCTCGTTCTCGTTTCTTTACTACGTTAACTACTCTGTTTATAATTTACTAATGTTTTGGAATTATCGTTATATCCTTTATTCTTTATAAAAATAATTTCTTAATCGCTGATTTATTTATTTAGCATAACATAGAATACTTACACGATTCACCAAATCCGAACATATCCGGTAGGTTTGAGACATTGAACAGGGTACCGTTTTTTGCTTTTATGTTGACGCTACCTCCAGCCAGCCCAGTTAGATTGCTGTGTGAGATGCTATCCTTTATTCATTCTAATGTTATGGAGATTTCTGACCCGCCGTTAAGTGTAAGCTGGAATTGGTTTGAAAAACACATTACACCGTATGTGTATTTATGACGAAACAGACAAAAAGCGAGTCAATGTAAGAAAACGTGGCAAACTAGCAATAAGACTTATGGTAAAGAAGTAGAACCACTCTAAAAGAATGTATATCTTACCAAAGATGGCAAAACGGTTGTGGTGGTTATTATGATTATTGTGATGATGATTATGAGGAGGAGGAGGAGTATGAAGAGGAATATGATGATGGTGATGATGATGATGATGATGATGATGATGATGATATGTTTGAGTTCTTGTTTTTACCGTCTTCAGGTAACTCCCGAATCCTTTCAAGCTAAACAACACTTTTCCATTTCCTACAAGAACCCCTCTAACAGGTCTTGGAGGGGTAGACGATAAACCACACGGAAACATTGTATTGGATGGCATGCCCTGTGGAGGACTCTCGTTACTGGAACATACGGCCACCCCGTCCTTGTACACGGTCACATCACCAGATGTCCGGTTGATCAGTTGAGCTTCAAACTGCTCAATGTCGTCCTTTGTAGTAAACAGTAGTAAACGTTATTGTTGAATTTGAAGAAACATTTAACCTTAGAAAGTATACAGTGTTCGGCTCTAAATACTGACGTAACTACGGCATCATTTATTTTGGAAAATTGTGCACTGTATTTGGAAATAAAAACCAAAGAGTAAATGAGACGGAAATGACGGGCTGACGTACCTTTATAGCCACAGCAACAAAGATTGTAAGGTCCTTATTCCCTGGGGTCATATAATCTGTGCGGACTTGAACCGTTGTGTTTCTTGAAACAATAATTCACAGTTACATTTGAAAATTCAAAATGAAACTTAGGCAAACAGAAGAGAATGCCATTAGCAACATAAATGCAAATGAAACGAAAACAGCATCAAATACTAAAAATAATTACCAGCGGAAATTTTGACAATGTATTAATATGTCCCAGTGGCAATGGCTGTCTGGGTTGCAGAGTTAGGAAGAATAAGTTCGTTATGCATTAATTCAATAACTATAAATGTTTTCCGCTAAATTAACTTATGTTTAATATTTATTTATTTTATAATTTTAATATATATTTTGTAAACAAAAACATCATTTTCTGTTACCCATTGTGCAGAAAAATGTATTCCCCATGGCCGTTGAAGTCATACTCGACATTATCTATCGTGGTTATGTGGGGATTCCCCCATGAACGGGCTGAAATAAATGGGATATATTTCTGCAATTAGTATTATGTCTGTGTCAGAAACTAAACAATATAAAGGCACGTATGAAAATTAAAAACAACTAAGAGAAGTAAGACATGAAGTAAAATAGAACACATTTGTAAGGACAAGTGAGCTTGCAAACATATCAACATGATTATAGCATATAACGTGCTAAAATTATTTTTATGTGTCTTAAGTTTTCATTATTTAAATAAATAGTTTGGTATGCCAAGTCGCATGCGTTAACATATTCCTTACCCACCTGTGTTATCCGCACTCGTTACGTAGCTTACTTCACTCAGGAGAGAAACAGTCAGAACAAACAATTCGTATAACTTGATAGTCGCCATCTGTAAATACAGTTTGTAAAGTTTTGTTAAATGGTAATGTATATGAACATTTAATAAGTAAATAATTCTAGAACTTAAGTTAACTTATTTTGCTGAAAGAAATTTGTTATGAAAATTAATCATTTCAAAATATTACTTTTGCACTTTCTTCATTATCAGGATGACTGCCTCTTTACACTAATTCAAACTATTCTTTATGATGGATTATAATGTAGATTTTGCTTCGTTTCTATTTTTCCTTACATCTTTGCAAATACTTCTAAATACTGTTCAATCAGTTTTTTTCTTTTAATCCGTCTTCACTATGAAAATATTTATTAATATTTCTGATAAGTAAATATATGAAAAATACAATTAAGTAGTTTTATGTTGTAGACAATAAACTTTTTATGTTAATGCAAATCGCTAAATAGTTTCTTTTCGTATTCATCGGAATAATAATCGATTATTGATTTAAGTCCGTGCGTTAAATAGTTACCATATATTTCCTTTTCACGATCGAAGCTTTTGATAATATTACTTGATATCTTAATATGTACTTTAATTAGAAAAATGCAATTATAAATAAATATTGTGTAAATGAACTAATATTAAATACTCACTGAATGTGTTTCTCTTTTTGCCTTTATAATAGGAGAAAAAAATTATATGTACACATTGACAATCAAGATTTATTTCTTTGGCACAGACATTTGAATCATAAGTCTTGTCCCAAAATCCAAGTACATTTAATCATACAAAGGAAGATAGCCTGTCATGTCAAAAAATGCATCACAAAACATTACTGCAAGGATGACGAACAATGTGGGAGTCCAAATTATCCAGCTCGATGAACGATTGCCACCAAACTGTTGTGCAGCGGGTTTGGAAAATCACAACCTTTATATCACCTGTCTGGTAAGTTATCGTGTGGTCCAATGCGCATGTCCGTAGAGGAAATGATTGTTTCCTCTTCGGGTTATTTATTTTATCACGTACTGATAAGGTGGAACATACCGGGTATATCCTCGCCCATTCAGTATGATTGGAACGTATTTTCGCAGTAGGAAAAGTTCCTTAAGTCATCAATGTCAACAACCTAGAACTATCGACAATGGATTTACGTCAAGTTTAAAATTGGTAGTTTGAATTATAGATAATATTTTATTTATTAAAGGGTTGCTGATGTCCACATGTATTTTAATATCAGTTGACGTATTTGTTTTTGTGCAGGTTTAACAGATTTGACAGTAAAACTTTAAAATCTTCCTTATATTAGTTTTACCTGGTCGGTAAACTCACTTACGTAGTTCAATACGTCTGTTTCAAATAAACATAAAATAACTATAATCAAGCGAGACTTAACCCACAGCCAATTTAATAATAAATTTATTAATCAAGTTTTTTACCTTGCTGGACCTTGTTAGAGAATATTTAGGTTATTATAATTTTAACTTTACTTAAAAAAGGGGGGATTTGTTAGTCAAGAGTAGAGCCGCTATATATTGGGATGTCGCAAAAAAATGAAACACATAATTTAATTAAGGTACCTGTGTTTATTAATTGTTTAAAGATATTACAGGTTTTTTCCTGAAAATAATTGTTATAAAGGGGTAAAAATTTATCGAGCAAAATTAAATTACCAGCTAGCAGGAAGTGAGATTTTGTGTCGCACAAAATTAGCTATTTATCAATCCAATGACAGCATAACTTCTAAAATCGCACATATTTATGAAAGATATTTTGACAAATGTTGCTTTGGTCAGACGTTAGACCACCACATGCTGAGAGTATGCTTGTTGATCTTAAATAAATTGCTTTGTATAATTCTGATAATAGTGATTGATTTCAAAGTTTGAGATAATAAAGGTTTCAAAATATCGTTTTAGATTGGCAAACCTTTATTTTAAGCTTAGCCAACTGTATAAACCGCGCAGTTTACGTCTGATTATCACTTGATAACATCTATGCAAACTTGAGAAACGCTTATCCTGGAGACTCCTCAATGTAAACCTCGTCTTAAATGTTATTGTACCATAAGCTTCCGTTCGAATAAGCATAACAATAATTTATCATAAAGCAGTCGTTCATAATAGTTACATACACCTGACTATCTTATGTAAGTAATATTATTTAAATATGACAAGTTAGAAGTTAGTTATAATGGCTACAATTCAATATCTTTATATCGAATATAAAAAATAAATCTTTTATGAGAATTCCAAAATATATTAACAATGAAACTTGCGTAGATACAATATCGAAGGAAGGAAGGAACACTAAGACAAGAAATTACGCATCAGGTTTTGATTGGAACGGTCAGTGGTCAATGTACCGGCTGGCGAGCTTCACCCGGTTTATGGAACCTACTTTAAACGAATTGTGAAGAAACTACAAAAATATAAATACAAATATCATGTTAATGTGAAACAATGTACAATAAGCGCCAATCAGAAGTAAACATGCGAACAAATACGACTATTTAAAGTATAACATGTATAAAAATTAAATGTTTTCAACAAAACAGAGGTTTGCTTGCTTTCATTTAACTTTGTTTTACTGCCTTGTTAGGTTAATTCAATACTAAGCTACAATTATCTGAAGCGAAAGTCTGATAATAAACATCAAATAGAAAATGTTTCCTATAGTGGTGTTTACATAATACTACTTGAAAATGTATCGAACATAGACGATAAGATAATTTAAACAAACGAGCATTCAGACCATGTTGCTGATTATGACGATGCTGCTGTTGAAGATATAGTGTCGAATCAGACTTTACTCAACATGGAACTCGCTGATTTAAATCTGCGTTATTTTATTAACATAATTATCATTATTATCCACCATCATCACCGGCATCCTTATCATCATCATAGATGTCTTCATCATTTTCCTCATGACACGTGTTCAAAGAAAGTAGACAAGTCAGAATAAAATAACAATCAGTATATTTTATTGAATTTATACAACGAAGAAATCTGTCATATGTATTCAATCTCTATGACTGCACTCCGGCTGCATTAATAAAATTGTGTGCAAACTCACATATTACAGAAAAAAATCGTTGAGAAAAAGACAGAAAAATGAATGTACATCTAGAACATAACAACTTTAAAAAACGATAAACTATGTTCATACGAATGGTTTTGACGGAAAACGGAAATATCCGAAAAGGTCCAATGATTAACGAATGCAAATTTGCGAACATTGGTCAGACGAGTCGTTTATGTTACAGAAGGTAACGTCACAGAAAACGAACAGCCCCTCGTGGTTGGTCGTGTATTCAAACTCGGTGAAGACAAATCTGGTCTCGCGGATTGTCTGTGACAGTATGTGTGTACTTGGGTCCACTTCACAGCTGGAGATAGAAATTTTTTTATTCAACAACTGGCCAAATACAAGGCATACGGGGAATATATTGTCTTTAAAAACGGTTTTAAATATTTTCTGCCGCCGACTATGTTACAAAATCAACATCATTGTAACTGGGTCTTATGTACGTATTCAAAACTAAGAGAATCGTTTGTATGTACATTTAATAAGTGTTCAGTGTCACGGCATCCGATGCATGAGATCAATATAGCTTGTTTATTTACATATAATAATGCAGTTTATCAAGTAATCTAATAAACTTAACTAACGTCATATGTACGTATATGGTGTAGTATATGTTCGGGTGATATGTTATGTCATAACCTACCCGTTAGATATGAGCATATATCTTAGTGGAGCCAAAGAATCAATCGATGGTTTCGTGTAGCACGTGTGCACGCGTATCTTCTGTGATGTCATAGTAAACACTTTGATGTAGACGTCAGCACCGACGGTGACGTGAAGAGGATTGCCTTCGATCTGGTAGGAAAATTGAGAATCACGATAGAAAGTCATGTTCAAGTCATTTTGGTCGGCTCCTTGCACGCTGTGAATAGACCCATCCAATGGTAGATGGTCATTGTGTAGATGTCCTGAAAAATGGTAAACAAACTGATAAATAGAGTCAAACATTGATTCTCTAAAATTTGACGCAATACTGTAAATTTTTATCATAATGCTTAGTAACAGATATGAATGAGTTGATTTCGAAGTACATTTACCAGTTGATAAATTACTATTGAAATGGAATCGACATTAAACCCGACATAAAAATCTACTCATAGTGGTACAAGAAGCAGGTCATACCGGAAGTAGTCTTGTTCTTGTTCACGGTGCACTCTAGGCTAATTGTCCAGTTGAAGTGGCGAATGATATAAGGTCGGGTTGGGTCATGCTCTGCGTAGATCAGTTGGTTGGAATACACGGATTCTCCATGCCGAATCTATTTTGTATATGGAGTCATCAATTAACAAGAGGGACTTTCCAAACAGTAAATGGTTAAATGTTTCCGTATAAAATAATTTGTACATGCACCAAATTAGTAGTAGTATTTTAAAGAAAATACTTAAGCTACAAATTTAAATAGCTAGAAGATATATGCTCGACACATTGTTTTAACTTGCATTGCGGACGTCCCAATGACAAGAGTGTTGACGACCTGATTGAACAGTTGCTTAATAATGGATAATGTGATTATGTTTGGTGTTCACGAATATGAAATATATTTCCACCAAAGTAATAGCTTATAATACCATAGGCAATACTTAACTACGTTGGATACAAGTTTACAAAATCACCTAGAAATGAGATGAGGTAAATAAGAAAAGGTCCTATCAAAATTTCCATAGATATTCAAATTTAACCTGCCTGACGACAAAGGCAAACAGGGTAAATGTAAATGTGACAAAAACAGAGAGACGAGACATAGCAAACAAAAAGAAAAACCATCAGTTACAGCCTTGGAACGGTCAGTCGGCAAAAGAGCCAACTGGGGTGCTTCAGTCTGGTTTGTGGAGTGCTCCAACCTCGCACTTCCTGAATGTTTTTGTATAAAACAAACAGTGTAGATAAAAATATCCCGTCAAAGTGAAACAACTAACCGTAAGCACCTGCATCGGGAGTTAAAATAGACACAATGAACTTATATACACAAGTATGTGATAATGTGTGGTGTTCACGAATCTTTACCTCAGATTATCTTATCATAGGCGCCAAGGATGAGCCATGTTGGATACAAGTAAACACCCTCTCCTAAAGAATGAGCAATGACGGATAATGTTTTAACATAAAAAAAATACATGTGTTCCTAACCGCGTCACAGGTTGTGCATTCATTCAGCCCCTGATTAAAGTGAAGATAACCATTCCAAGTCTCCTGGCCCATGCACGAGTTATCTCCCATATAGATATCAGATGCCTTAGCATTTGGGACAAGTTGACGTAACGTGTTCATGTTGACTCGGACGTCCCACCCGAAATCGTTACATCTCACTGTGACGGCGTCTTCGACTCGCATTCCTGGAAAAAGTGTTCAAGTTTTTATATAACATATAGACAGCGATGTTGGAAACCGTATCATATAAACGACCGATGCTACATGATACATCTGAATAACATATATTTTGTCAATAAATGATATGTTTACAGTAAGAAAACACGGAATCTACAAAGCATATATTACATTGTAATAGAAAGTCGGGTAGAATAACTACCCTGTAAACTACGGCGACAGCACTTGACATACTCAGATAGGACCAAAGTTTCTGATTATGTCACGTTCGAGTGCTTACAAATAGTTGTGCTAATTTTCTAAATACAACCAATGCTGTATTGGTAGCAATGACAGGGAAGTACTATTATAGGAATTAGCATACCTATTTTGACACATGGTCCTCCATCTTTTTTCCAGTAACCTCCGATACAGTCGCACGTATAATTTCCAGGTGTGTTTCGACAAACTTCATTGTCCATGCAAGTTGCTCCTTCTTTACACTCGTCTTTATCTGCAATAGATAGTGTGTTTATTTTCTTCAGATAAAATCAATCAAATAAAGAGTGCAAGTGGGAAATTTGTTACAATCTTGATTCGGGAATTCGAGAGATTTAGGTGTAGAAATATACACGTGACCACTCTGATGAGTAAACACTGTGCTTTTTGTCTAAGAAGAATATGAAGAAATAAGATGAAATTATTTTATGTATACTTTGTATAACTAGTGTTCGATCGTGAAAGTGTATAATTAGAAACGTTTTAACTGTTTAAATATGTTCTTGCAGCGTACGTTTTATCTACATTTTAAACTATAAAAGTTGACAGGCAATAATTTGTCGTCGTATAATTAAAGAATCTTGATAATATATACTATTTTAAGAATCTGTAGCGCAAACAATCTTATGTAGTATACATATATAACATGTACACTACTATCAGGTAAGAAACATGTGACCTTTCTATAACAGCAGATTGTACTCAACCAGAAAGGCAATTATTAAACGATCATGTGTGCAAAATACCACAATTTCAATCGCAACCTTCCTTAACAACTCTTAAACAAAAGGATCCAACAAGTAGAGAAGGCCTAAACAAATTATTTGTAAAACGACAAAGATAGGACATCACAAAGTTTCCTATTTATAAAGTGTAAGTCTTTTCCCTTTTGTTTTTGATTGACGTTTCCTTTAAGATTTACCTTCGCACAGATATCCATTCGACATAAGTCTGTAACCATGGTGACACGTGCAAGTGTAGGATCCATCTGCGTTGGTACAGTTACTGTTGACGTCACATTTATCGTCACCATCGTACTTGGAATTACATTCGTCCACGTCTTGAGACAGAAACCAAAGACATCAATTTTCGTCAATTTTAAACATTCTTCATATATCTATAATAACGCTAAAGAAGACACATCCAAACATTTTCTCAATATACAAAATGTTTTTTTTTTTTTTTTTTTTTTTTTTTTTTTTTTTTTTTTTTGAATGTAGACCCTTAAACTCCGAAGAAATAAAGACTCTGGTTAAAACGGTACATAACGAATGGTAAGGTTGCCATTGCCCGACGTTGCTGCGCAAAGATAAAATTCTCAACCTACAGTGAAATAAAATACATTTAAAACGGCGATATGTTCCTGTCATAGACTGCCATTAAAAAGCACAGCAACTTAAACAACATTTTTTTAAATGTCCACAAAAGTTTGCCTCTACATATTCCTTGTTGTTGAGATGTATGCAGTTTTTCAGCCGTCTTAACTTCTTTTTACGTCATTCATAACAGTTTAAAATGGTCTTTGGTATAGAAATACTAAAACCTAAATTTGTTGGTAAAATTTTGGATTAGTATATATATATATATATATATATATAAAAGAAAGAAAGTAAACAAAACTATCAACCAAAATATGTAGTTATGTATGCATTCAAGTTTCAACACAGTCTATGTAAGGATTTTTAAGGTGTAGGCTATCAGTGTATTTGATTGAATGTCAGGCCAATAAGAGGTCAATGGCTGTTGTTTTGTCCATTCTTGTGTGTCATCACCTTATTTGATATGTTTGTACCAATAACTTAATTTCCGAAATGAGATGGCTTTAACTCATCATTAAATTGACAGAACGCAACAAGGTTTGGACTGTTGTGCTTTATTTGTTGTTATTGTTGTTGTTGTTGTTTTCTTTCTACATTTAGCATTTAAGAAAACATACAAGAGCTTGGAGCTGTGTTCAAACCGTTCCAAGAAGGTTACTGCTCTGTATCCTCTATTGTCCTCTCATTTTTTCGGATTTGGCAAATGTATTTCATTACTCCTACGAACCCAGGCTTCATTGCCATGTACTTCTTGTTTGGACCACTAGCATAATTTCCGGAGGGATTGGGGTTTGGAATTTGCCGGCATTTTTGCCGATACTGTGCAGCGACATTTCTATTCTTAGAGCACAGGGGCACTTATGAGGTGCCCAGGGACTAAACCCGGCCGCTCCATTCATTATACTGACACCGACGAGTCAGGCGTAATGCTGTCCCCTTAGCCACGAGCGTTAGGAGAGAAGCCACTACTTCCAACTTTAAAGTCTTTGGTTTGACCCGGCCGGGGATTTAAGCCGCGACCTCCCGATCCGCAAGCCGACGCTCTACCAATTAAGCCATTGCGGCCGGTTAATTTCCGGAGAAGTGATGGCTTTAACTCAACATTATAATTACTATGTGAGGTTTATTGATACTTGTCAGAACGCAATTGGGTTTCGACTATTGTGTTTCAAATAAGTCTGCTGTCTCTTTACTTTGGGCATTAAAGAAAACCTCAAGAAAAGAGAGCTTAGATCTTTGGTAAACCTGTCTAACACTGATCAATACTGTAACTGCTTGGTTTCCTCTATTTTGGTATGCATTGTCTTACTGTTTTGTCGTTTGGACCAGATTTCAATTTGTGTTGCATAACTAATTGTTCCTTTTCCTGCTGCTCTCTGACCTTATTCCGATTATGAAGAAACGTCACGCGTATTCATCCTATTAGGATAGTTTTGTAATCAAATTGTGACTTGTTCAAATCATTTATTAATTGTCTCCTTCCTTTATATTAAACATAAAGGAACACGTGACCAATAGGGTATTTGCAGACAATAAGCCATATACTGCGATTTCAGTAACCTTTTACATCGGCGATTTAGAATTGCCCGAATTGAGCATTTCCTACTCTACTATTGAAATAGTTTCATGTATAAATAATATATATCAAATATCAGCCTACCATGGCATGTCTGTTTATCACTGTGAAAATCATTGTATCTTCCTTTTGGACACGGGACGCAAGGTCCGGTTTCATCTGTAATGTTGTCCCCATTACACAGGGATTGGTTAAAACAGGTTGTCACTGTGCAAGGGTCCTGACGAATCTCGCAATAATCACCATCGACGTATTTGTCACCATGACAATCGCATTTGGCTGCAAAATGAGGCCAATACACAAAAGTAAAAAGTAAAATTAATGTCTGTTACCAAAGTAGGTTTATATATTGCATTTTGAAAAACAAATGTCGTGCTTTAGAGTTGGCTGTATGTTTTGTCCTATGTTTTCCCATTCATGTCATAACCAACTGACAATCATAGCAAAGACAAATAACAGGTTAAATGTGCATGCATTTATTCTTTGGTATGCAATTCATTATTTAAATGTTCCATTACGGTGTACATATACATCCAGTGACCTGTTGATTCATAAGCATATCGATATAATCGTTGGTCAACATCCTGCAGTATAAGATGCAAACGAACATTTCATTTGTTATATTTGTTATAAACTGTCTTGATGACACCAGCTTTACATAAGATGTAATAACAAACTTCGGTATTTAAATATTTTAAAATCTAATTTATACATGATATAAAGGCTGACCATATGGCCAAATCTAATACAAATTTATTAGCACGACACGTCTAAATGTTCGTGTGATAATATAACAAGTTAGTGCCTTACTGGAATGTTCTGCATCACACTGAGAAGTTTTGTTGCAGCCGCAGAATTTTACAATAACATCTTTGACTACAATGCTGTCGAATCTGTCATAGACTGTGAACGTGATCTTGATGCTGTCATTTAGATCTCGAAGCGATGGTAGAACAGTCCAATTGAAGATTCCAGATACACTGTCTGAAGTTTGTAAGTAAGACACTAGGTTTTCAGTGTTTGATGTTGATTATATGTTATATACCCTGTATGAAATATTTTGCAAAATACTTTAATGGAATTTGGTGATAGTTTAGTATAAACTAGCATAGGAATATAACGACATAAATAGATATTTACTTTAAAATATGACAATGCCATTTCAGTGAAGCTTTAACCCTTTCTTATTGATGGATTACGATTCTTTCTGGTTTATCCGGGTAACTTGAAATATTTCGAAATTCCCACCTCTCCGACTTCAAAAACGTTGTGCATACTCTTCCTCTATTGTCGTGTTCAAATGATCCTGAGAACTTTTAAACAACACTCATCAATCTTCAACGTTTTCAAATCACATACGGGAATTTAAATATATTTAAAAGAACTTCTTCTGTCTGTTCGTCAGAAAATGATAGTTTTACTTTATTTTATAAATTATTTTATAACATGTTTTACAAATATAGATAGATACCTACCGTATTTAGTTTACCGAAAAAGATTTTAATACACGACACGGAATTTCTTTTAAAGTCCGGGGAATCTTTTTTTTGTTCCATGGAGAGACTTAAAATGGAAATATGCTGAAATCTTTCCACCGGTATATATATAGTATAGGCAAAGAAAATCTTGGTAACTATGTTTCGTACTTTACTCTACTTTGTAGATTTAGATGTATAGGTTTATGAATAACTTTAGAGAACGATTCTATAAAGTAGGAATGTAATGGCCCAGTAATGTGTATTATCAATGTCTAACCATTTCTGCTAGAAATTCAAAGGTTTTTGTTAGTCTTACCTAGCATGAAGTGTGTCTTCGGAAGATTAGCTTCTACCAGGAATGTCAGAATATCTCCGGTGTTGTTGTCGTGAACGTAGTTAGACAGATTAAGGATGACAGAGTCGTTGTCAGCCAGATACACATCCAAATCTGGTATCTCGTCCGTGAAGTAGGGAGGGGTGTTGTCTGTAGAAACAAGCAGAAAATTGAAATTTAAGAGGTGGTGGTTTGTACGGTAAGTAAACTTTCTACAGGGGATTTATATTAAATATATTAACTCTATTTGATGTCCGTTTACTTCCTACATCTCTCGTGAGCCAATAGGGCCGCCAGTTTTCAAAGTGGCCGCACTTTGTAGTCCAGTATGCCTTAATTGATTGCAGATGTTGAACATGGAAGTACTAACTTTAGTTTGCATTATATGTCGGACCTGACGATACTAATTCTCTAAAATATAATTAATATCTCAAAGAAATAATAACAATAGAATGTTCAACACATTTTTTTACAAATATATATTGTTTTGAGAATCTTAGCACCGTTTTTGAGATGAGTTAACCCTTATTGAACTGTCCCTAGTGCTCTTATGGCATCGCTTTAATATCAGAAGCCAAATATAGTTTACTGAATATGAAAATGGACCTATATTTTATATTGGAAGCCACTTCTCTCTAAGATGTTTGAGATTAATATATATTACATGATATTAAAAATATATAAAGTGCATTGTAGTCAGCATTTTACGACAAACAAGTGACAAACAACGTCAAACATTGATCAGTATTACTTAAAGTTTCGTCCTTACTTCAGGGACACTTTACCTTTTAGTGCGGACAACATTTTTTATATCAACCATTAACGTGTTATAGACAAAACGGTAGAAGCTTAATGTTAAACATTAAACATTACAACAATTGTTTTATAGGCGCGAGCATGTAACTACTTTATTCAAGAGAATGTAGTTTAGTAACAAATATAGACACAAACAAAACTAGAACAGTGTCAAGCACATTCCTGAGTGATCAGTGATCCCCATGACATTTTCTGGTTTTATTTGAATGCACAAGAACTATCACTATCAAAAAAGTTTAACATTGAACATATTTCATTTCTCACTTAAATGTTAGACATTTAAAAAATAATGCATATCTTTGTCATTTGCATCAAAATTAAATAGTCTATTTACGTTATCTTGTATTTTTTATGAAACATCATACACAAAAATCCGTACTTTCGCCTCAAATTGCATGTTATATGAATTTTCAGAATTTTAGCCAATTTAGACTTGTGAAACCTTAAAAGGCATTTACATTTAAGTCTTATCAGTGGCTGCTACATGTTTCAACAACATTTTCCTTCCAAAAAGTCGCATTAACAAAAATGTTTTAACATATAACTTTCACCAGTTGGTTGAAATTATGAGAAATCTAATTAATTTCTTTCTGACTATAGTTTGGTAAGACTACAACATTTACACATTATTTTCATACAGATCGATGCAAAACAGCGGGTTTAGAATAGCAAACTACATTTATGTTCTTGGTAAAGTATGTATCTTATGACAGTTATGGATTCTCTTGCATACATACGCTTCATATCATACAGGTATTGCTCGTGTCGGTAGTTTATGTTGACCGCCTTGCCTGCCCTAATATCGTCAGAACGGGCTATTGCCAGGAGGCACTCGTCTCTGACCTGTGTGGTATAGAGTGGTTACAATCATCCTGATCCTGATCCTCCTCCTTATCATCATCATCATAACCATTATCATCATCATCATCATCATAATCATCATCATCATCATCATCATCAACATCATCATCAATAGCAAGAATATTAACACAACTGTTAATAAAAACCTATTTAAACCATGCAAAAACTAAGTCATGATATTTGCTCGACTAAATATTGATTGTTACTGAGATAACCTTTGCACCTTTGATTCATTGCAGGTTTTATCAAACTCGTCAATGTCCGAGTCATCGTGCTGATGTCCATTCAAGTTGAACATGGCTGTAAGATTGGTCAGGTACTCTTCATAGAACGTGGGCCGGGAGAAGGTGTTGTAAATCGAATAGTTGCCTGATGACAAACTGTAGTTGAACAAAGACTCGTTCTCAGAGATGCGCACTGCGAGAGGAGAACATGCATCGTGATTTTTGTCATCATTAAGTTTACTGAACAACCTACAATCGCACTTCAGTTATTCGAAGTCGTCGGTACCGCCTATTTTCTTCGAACAATGGATGGATTGGAATAATCCAAATTGCCTTCACGGACGAAAAATTATCACATAGGAGTACGCCACTTTTAATTACATAATTCTGTGAAGTAATGTGCAAGGAGCAGAATACTTTTAACAATGAAACAAAAAAGAAATTATGTGTTTGCGTTTCTTTAAAAATAGCCATTAAAATTAATGCGCGTTTGTAGAAAGAATTATCGAATATACGTGAACATGTTATCATTGTTAACAAACTGCAACATAATATTACATAATAATTACAAGCCCATAGTATTAAATCACGGAGTATTAAATTGTAGCTGATATGGGTGTCCCCCAATTCCTTCTCCAGATTGCTCAGCTAAGATGTTACCCGCTTTGCTTGCCCTTTCCTTATTGAGATGACGATGATGTTGGTTAGCATTTATACCTACACACGCTGACAGTTTGCAACACCGGTATATAAGTTATTCACAACGGTATATATCCCAGCGTCTCTAGGACTCCTTTGGTACTGGACCTGGTAGCGGATTCGGTAGAGCTTCGTATACATGTACGGGAGACCCTGGGTTCGATACCGGGCCGCGATATACCAAAGTCGTAAAATGGTAGTGGCATAACTCCCTTGTTAACGCTCAAGCAAATATAAGAGTAGTAGCACGACTGGGTGACCCGGTGTCAGAATAATGAGACTGATATGCTAAAATCTTAGACTTATTGGTTTAAGTCTAGCATACAGCTGTTGTATGATGACATTAAAGTGTACATGTACCATCCAATGATGCTCGAATCACCATTAAGATATAAGAGTAACCGATATACTTTAAGTTTTAGAACGCTATTATCATCCATATATCACCATGCAACATTGTATACCAGACTAAAAAGTCACAGTTTATTATGTTTTCACGGGTTCTTATGTTGTGGATATTTTATCCCGATGCAAGTGCTTACTATTATTTGTCTCATTTTAATAATTGTTTTTACACATTTTGAAAAGAAACCTCCTATGGCAATACAACTTTTACCCCGGTTTAACCACTCAGGTCGGTTTAAGTCGGTCCCTTTGCCGAACGATCTTTTTGTTATGGCGACTGTTGTTTTATTCTTTCCTCTTTTTGTGTCATGTCTCGTTATCGTTTCTTTACTACGTTAACTACACTGTTTATAATTTACTAATGTTTTGGCGTTATCGTGATATCCTTTATGTCTTTATAAATAATAATTTCTTTATTGCTGATTTATTTACTTAGCATAGAATACATACACGATTCACCAAATGCGAAAATATCCAATGGTTTTGAGACATTGACCAGGGTGCCGTTTTGGCGTATTATGTTGACGCTACCTCCAGCCAGTCCAGTTACATTGTTGTGTAATGTGTTGTCCCTTATTCCTTCTAATGTTATGGAGATCTCTGCTCCGCCTTGGAGTGTAAGCTGGAATTTGTTTAAAGAACACATTACACCTTATGTGTATTTATTACGAAACGGACAAAAAGCACGTCTTATTAAATGTTAGAAAACATTGCAAAGTAGCAATAACACTTATGGTGAAAATGCATTAGAACCACTCTAAAAGAACATATATCTTCCAAAGATGGACAAACTTTAAACGGCAAAACGGTTGTGGTGGTAATTATGAATGATTATTGTGATGATGATGATGAGGAGAAAAAGGAGGAGTGTAAAGAGGAAGAGGAATATGATGATGATGATAATGATGATGATGATGATGATAACGATAATTATCAGCTCTTGTTTTTACCGCCTTCAGGTAACTCCCAAATCCTTTCAAGACGAAAATCACTTTTCCGTTGCCTACAAGAACCCCTCTAACAGGTCTGAGAGGCGTAGACGATAAGCCACACGGAAACATGGTATTGGATGGCACGCCCTGTTGAGGACTGTCGTTGCTGGAACATACGGCCACCCCGTCCTTGTACACGGTCACAACACCAGATGTCCGGTTGAGTTGAGCTTCAAACTTCCCGATGTCGTCCTTTGTAGTAAAGGTACTAAACGTTATTGTTGAATTTGAAGAAACATTTTACCTTAGAAAGTATACAGTGTTCGGACCTAAATAATGACGTTACTACGGCATCATTTATTTTATAAAATTATGCACTGTATTTGGAAATAAAAACCAAAGAGTAAATGAGACGAAAATGACGGGCTGACAAACCTTTATAGCCACTGCAACAAAGATTGTAATGTCCTTCTTCCCTTGGGTCATATAGTCTGTCCGGACTTGAACCGTTGTGTTTCTTGAAAAAATAATTCACAGTTACATTTGTAAATTCAAAATCAAACTTAGGCAAACAGAAGAGAACGCCATTAGCATTATACATGCAGATGAAACGAAAACAACATCAAATACTAATTTCTTTTTATATAATTCTAATTTATATTTTTAAACAAAAACAGCATTTTCTGTTACCCCGTGTGCAGAAAGATGTATTCCCCATGGCCGTTGAATTCATACTCGACATTATCTATCGTGGTTATGTGGGGATCCCCCCATGAACGGGCTGAAATAAATGGGACATATTTCAGTAATAAGTATTATTTCTGTGTCAGAAACTAATCAATATAAAGGCACGTATAAAGAAAAAAAATAACTAAGAGACGTAAGACAGGAAGTAAAATAGAACACATTTGTAAAGACAAGTGAGCTTGGAAACATAACAACATTATACTTAGCATATAAAGTTCTAATTAATTTCTGTGTCTTAATATTTATTATTTAATTGAATAGATTGGTATGCCAACTCGCATGCGTAAAAATATTCTTTACCCACCCGAGTAATCCGCACTCGTTACGTAGGTTACTTCACTCAGGAGAGCAACAGTCAGAACAAACAATTTGTATATCTTGATAATCGCCATCTGTAAATACAATTTGTAAAGTTTTCTTAAATGGCAATGTTTATGAAAATTTAAAAAGTAAGTACTTCTAGAACTTATTTTTCCGTTTCTTTTAATCATTGAAATAATAATCGATTATTGATTTAGGTCCGTGCGTTAAATAGTTACAATATATTTCCTTTTCACGATCGAAGCTTTTGATAATATTACTTAAAATCTTAATTCTTTAATTAGAAAAATGGAATAATAAATAAATATTGTGTAAATGAACTAAAATTTAAAAAATCACTGAATGAGTTGAATCACTTTTTGTCTTTATAATGAGAGATAAAAAAACACAATTTATATGTACACATTGACACCCAAAATTAATTTCTTCGGCACACACATTTTAATCATAAGTCTTGTTCCAAAATCTAAGTAGATTTAATCATACGAAGGAACATAGCCTGTCATGTTAAAAAAAAGATACAACTCAAAATCTTGCTGCATTGAAGACGAACCATGTGGGAGTCCAAATTATCCAGCTCGATGAACGATTGCCACCAAACTGTTGTCCAGCGGGTTTGGAGAAACACAACCTTTATAACACCTAGCGTCAGGGCCAATGCGCATGTCCGTAGGGAGATATGATTGTTTCCTCTTCAGGTGATTTGTTTTATCACGTACTGATAAGGTGGAACATATCGGGTATATCCTTTTCCATTCAGTATGAATGGAACGTATTTTCGCAGTAGGAAAAGTTCCTTATGTCATCAATGTCAGCAACATAGATCTATCACCAATGGATTTAGGTCAAGTTAAAAAATAGCAAGTTTGAATTATCGATAATATTTTATTTATTAAAGGATTGCTGATAAATGTCCACATGTATTTTAATATCAGTTGACTTATTTGTTTTTGTGCAGGTTTAACAGATTTGACAGTAAAACTTTAAAATCGTCCTTATATTAGTTTTACCTTGGCGGTAAACTCACCTACGTAGTTCAATACGGCTGTTTTAAATAAACATAAAATAACTATGACTCGAGTGAGAGCTAACCCATCAATTTATTAAACAAGTTTTATTCCTTGCTGGACCTTGTTAAAGAATATTTACGTTATTAAAATGATCGGATTTTAACTTTACTTGAAATGGGGGTATTTTTAGTCAAGAGTTGAGGCGCTATATATTGGGATGTCGCATTAAAAAATGAAACAAACAATTTTATTAAGGTTTATTAATTGTTTAAAGATATTACAGGGGTTTTCCTGCAAGGAATTGTTATAAAGGGGTAAAATTTTGTCGAGCAAACTTAAATTTTCAGCTAGCAGGAAGTGAGATTTTGTATCGCACAAAATTAGCTATTTATCCAATCCAATGTCAGATTAATTTCTAAAATCGCATATATTTAAGAAGTATATATTGACAAATGTTTCTCTGGTCAGACGTTAGACCACCACATGCTGAGAGTTTACTTGTTGATCTTAAATAAATTGCTTTGTATTATTCTAATAATAGTGATTGATTTCAATGTTTGAGATAATAAAGGTGTCAAAATATCATTTTAGATTGGCACACATTTATTTTAAGTTAAGCCAACTGTTTAAACCACGCAGTTTACGTCTGATTATCACTTGCAAAATGGCGAAAGGCTTATCCTGGAGACTTCTTAATGTAAACCTCGTCTTAAATGTTATGTACCATAAGCTTCCGATCGAATAACATTAATTTATCATAAAGCAGTCGTTAATAATAGTTACGTACACCTGACCATCTTATGCATAATATGTTATGTAAATATGACAAGTTAAAAGTTAGTTATAAGGGCTACAATTCAATTTCTTTATACCGAATATAAAAAAGACTAAGACTTTTATGAGAATTCCAAAATATATGAAAAATGAAACTTGCGTAGAGGGATGGGATGGGATTAGACGGCATTTTTGTCGATACTGCGCAGCGACATTTCTATCATTACAGCACAGGGGCACTTATGAGGTGCCCAGGGACTGAACCCGGCCGGTCCATTATACTGACACCGACGAGTCAGGCGTAATGCTGTCCCCGTAACCCCGAGCGTTAGGAGGGAAGCCACTACTACCAACTTTAAAGTCGTTGGTATGACCCGGCCGGGGTTCGAACCCACGACCTCCCGATCCGCAAGCCGACGCTCTACCATCTGAGCTATTGCGGCCGGTAACTTGCGTAGATACAATATGAAAGGTACGAAGGAACACTATGACAAGAAATTACGCATCTGGTTTTGATTGGAACGGTAAGTTGTCTTGTACCGACTGGCGAGCTTCAACCGGTTTATGGAACCTAATTAAAACCTATTGTGGGGAAACTACAAAAAAAATGTAAATACAAATATCATGTTAATGTGACGCAATGTACAATAAGCGCCAATCAGAAGTAAAAATGCGAGCAAAGAGTACTCTTATAAACACTACACAGTAAATGATATAACGATTTAAAGTATAACAAGTATAAAAGCTAAATGTTTTCAAGAAAACAGAGGTTTGCTTACTTTCATTTAACTTTGTTTTACTGCCTTTTTAGATTAATTCAATACTAAGCTACTCTTATCTGAAGCGAAAGTCTGATAATAAACACCAAATGGAAAATATTTCCAATAGTTGTGTTTACTTAATGCTACTTGAAAATATATCAAACATAGACGATTAGATAACTTAAACAACGAGAAATCAGTTCATGTTGCTGATTATGACGATGCTGCTGTTGACGATCTAGTGTAGGATCAGACTTTACTCAACATGGAACTTGCTGATTTAAATCTGCGTTATTGTATTAACATAATTATCATTATTATCCACCATCATCACCGGCATCCTTATCATCATCATAAAGGTCTTCATCATTTTCCTCACGACACTTGTTCAAAGAAAGTGGACACGTCAGAATAAAATCACAATCAGTATATTTTATTGAATTTATACAATAACAAAGTGCAAATCCAACGAAAAAATCAGTCATACTGTATACAATCTCTAAGGACTGCACTCTGTCTGTACTAATAGAATTGTGTGCAAACTAACATATTATAGAAAAAAATCGTTGAGACAGTAAAATGATTGTACATCTAAAACATAACAACTTAAAAAAAAACGATAGACCATTTTCATACGAATGATTTTGACGGATAACGGAAATCCACGAAAAGGTCTGACGATTAACGAATGCAAATTTGCGAACATTGGTCGGATGAGTCGTTCATGTTACAGAAAGTAACGTCACAGAAAACGAACAACCCCTCGTGGTTAGTCGTGTATTCAAACTCGGTGAAGACGAATCGGGTCTCGCGAATTGTCTGTGAGAGTATGTGTGTACTAGGGTCCACTTCACAGCTGGAGATAGAAAACTACTTATTTAACAATAGGCAAAATATAAGGCATACAGCGATTATATTGTCTATAAAAACGCTTTTTAAATATTTTCTGTCATAGACTATGTTACAAAATCAACATCATTGTAACTAGGTTTTGTGTACGTATTCAAAAACTGAGAGAATTGTTTGTATTTAATAAGTTTTCAGAGTCACGGCATCCGATGCATTAGATCAGTATAGATGTTTTATTTAAATATAATAATGAAGTTTATCAAGTAATATAATAAAATTAACTAACGTCATATGTACGTATATGGTGTAGTATGAGTTCGGGTGACATAATATGACAAAACCTACCCGTTAGATATGAGCATATATCTTTGTGGAGCCAAAGAATCTATCGATGGTTTCGTGTAGCACGTGTGCACGCGGATCTTCTGTGATGTCATAGTAAACACTTTGACGTAGACGTCAGCACCGACGGTGACGTGAAGAGGATTGCCTTCGATCTGGTGGGAAAATTGAGAATCACGATAGAAGGTCATGTTCAAATCATTTTGGTCGGCTCCTTGCACGCTGTGTACAGATCCATCCAAAGGAAGGTGGTCATTGTGTAGATGTCCTGAAAAATGGTAAACGAACTGATAAATAGAGTAAAATATTGATTCTCTAAAGGTTGACGCAGTACTTTAAATTTTACTCATAATGCTTAGTAACAGATATGAATGAGTTGATTTCGAATTACATTCACCAGTTGATAAATTACTACTGAAATTGAATCGACATTAAACCCGACATAAACGTCTACTCATAGTGGTACATCAAGCAGGTCATACCGGAAGTTGTCTTGTTCTTGTTCATGGTGCATTCCAGGTTAATTGTCCAGTTGAAGTGGCGGATGATATAAGGTCGGGTTGGGTCATGCTCTGCGTAGATCAGGTGGTTGGAATACACGGATTCTCCATGCTGGATCTATCTTGTATAAGGAGTCAACAATCAACAAGGATCTTTGCAAACAGTAAATGGTTAAATGTTTCCGTATAAAATAATCTGTACGTGTACATTAGAATAATACTTAAGACACAAATTTAAATCACTACGAGACACATTGCTATTAACTTGCATTGTGGACGTCCCAATGACAAGAGTTGCTGAATAATGATTATGTTGTTTGGTGTTCACGAATATGAACTATATTTTCACCAAAGTATATGCTTATAATATCATAGACAAGACTGAAGTACGTTGGATACAAGTTTACACATCAGCAAAAAATGAGAAGGCATGGTAAGTATGTGATAATGTGTGGTGTTCACGAATGTGACAATATATTTTTAACCTCAGGAAATCTTATCATAGGCAAGGATGAGCCATGTTGGATACAAGTAAACACCCTCTCCTAAAGAACGAGCAAATATGGAAAGTGTTTTAACATCAAGAAATACATGTGTTCCTAACCGACGCATATGTTGTGCATTCTTTCAGCCCCGGATTTAAGTGCAGATAACCATTCCATGTCTCCTGGCCAGTACACGAGTTATCTCCCATGTATATATTAGAAGCATTGGCGTTGGGGTACAGTTGACGTAACGTGTTCATGTTGACTCGGACGTCCCACCCGAACTCGGTACATTTAACCGTTACTGCATCTTCGACTCGCATTCCTAGCAAAAATGTTAGCAATAGGAATATATGACAAAGTCCTATGATCGTTGCTATATATAACAAAATTTGAAGATACAGGACAAAGGTACTCACATGCAGGCCAAATGTAAAAATAAGAACAAATCTGTGGTGAATCATTTAACAAAAAGAGCAAACCGGACAGTTACCGACTTGGAACGATCAGTTGGCAATATGGACCGACTGTGGTGCTTAAACCGGTTTAACAGAGCTCAAAACTCGCACTTCCTGATGTGTTTCTTAAATGCATGCAATGAAAAGAAAACTGATCCATTTGATGTCCAAGCGCTGATATTTCATTTGTAAGTTATGACGAAAGAAGTGACTTCATTGAAAAATAATGTCGATATAGTGTTTGGAAGAGAGAGGTATTCATTCGATTAGTAGAATTGCGCAAAAATTGCTGATTGTAAATGAAATAACTTTTTGAATTAAGAAAAATGACTCGAGAAGAGTTAATGGTTGTACCGTCCTGATCATATGAAAATGGAATTGATGAACCAAAGTCCAATGTCCATCAAAGGAAATACATTCAACAAGGATGAATTAAATGACAGCATAGATTACATGCACGAGGAGTTTGTGTATTGTGTAAAGTAATATAACAATCGGTGAGCACATCCTAGCTGTGTTACTATCCTTAGGTCGTAAAGTTTAACATAAGCAAGACCGTTTCACTGATAACTTACAAAACGTGTTCCAGTACATAAATGACATCACTGTATATACATGTTAGAGTTTGTCAATATAGATATTCTTTAAATTAAAAAGAACTTTTTTGTTTGCAAGCCTTTGTTTTCAATCTTTAAAACCTTCGAACTATTCAAACTATGCCATGTTTTGCAAATGCACTACAATTAGATTTCGTCATCTAGCACCATTATAACGTCAATGCGTTTTAGAAACATTCAATTATGTGCAACTTCAGGATGAGGAAAGCATTGCATGTCTCTCCATTCACAACTAGTAAATTCATCTGCATAGTTACTATAAAACTACAAAGCCAAACAATTGTGTTTCTTCGTTAGTAATACCAGCGTGTGTGATCGTTTTGGACAAGCCCCCATCTTATAAAACATAGGTTAAAAATACATCTGCAGCTCAAACGTGCGGAGGAATTGAAAAGAAACAATAAACACTGCATTGTTAGATCCATAACGCAGTTGTCTGGATTAAATTATATAACAAGCTATGTCTTTAAGATGTTGTGTCGTAGCCTCACACCGTAAAGAAAACACAATTCACTATTCACAGCTGCTACTTTTTTATTTTTCATTTTTAACTACCTTTTACAAACCTTTAGAAAGGTCGTCTGGTGTTTTTAACGTCATGTGCAATAATGTTGGTGTTGCAGACGATGTCGAGTTTAAAGTCATTGCTGCTGTGGCCGTGGTGTGTGAGGCAATCGTTCGTAATGTCGTCATTGGCAACATCGATGTTGCTGAGGTTTTTGTTGACGCTGATGATCCTGCAGTCGGTGGCTCGGTGCTTGCTGTCGTAATTATTAACGCGTTAATATATCCTTGTCTAGGGCTTTTATCAATTGCAATATTTGATAACAACAAAAATATATGTATTACAATATGTTCTTGTTATTGATATTATTAAAATTGCAATCGGCAAACGCTATCATGACTGTGGAAGTGTCAACGGTTTTTTGTAAATCTTATAAAGATTTATCCTCTTAATATAAACAGATATCTATCTATATACACATATATTACTTAAGTCTTAAATGAGTGTTTGGTTTGCGTTGTAGGAATGGGCACATTCGTATACATTCAGTATATAAAGATTGGGGGTGACGGGGGGTAATAATAAAAGTATGTATTTTGGATTGGGTGAGGTTTTCCTTTAATATACATGGTAATGTTAATAGTGAACACACAGCCCCGGTGGTGTCGATCACTAAAGATCTTCTACCAACACCTGCCATGCGAATCAGACTATTTACGATGTTTCACCAGTCGGCCCATCGTTAAAATGTCGTTAATGTTGATTTATTATTAGTTTTTGTTTCAAAGCATGGAATGATGTTGAAATTTAATATATAATCCTACTATGTTTCCGTATTGCCCATGTTACAAACATAAATGCGCACATGTCGAGTATCAACAGCACATCATGGAATCTCTTGTAAATGCATACGAGTGTCACTATTACTATTTACAGCAGGCTTAACACTGTGGTTTGAAAATATCTGCACTTACCGTGACATATGTTACGAATCATTTGATAAATGCGTTTGAATCCGTTTCGGCAGAAACATGCATATGTCCCGTTTGTATCCCTGCATTCTGTGCTAACTGGGTCACAATCCGTTCTTCCTGGCACACTGCATAAACCATCTAGCAAACGGAAATCAAGTTTAAACCAACTAGTAAGAGGAAAATAAAAAAACTTGGCAAGACACGGTATATAATAAGTACATGTATGGATTAGAAGGACCAGGAAGACAATCATTATAGGAAGGAACATAATGATACAGTAAGTTAAAGACTTAAGTTTAAGTCGCGTAAATGCGAAAGAAACTGATTTTTTCCGAACAGTATATCAAGAAAGTTAAGACAGCAGAATCAAACCGAATCACAAATGCCATCAATTTACATGATAGTACTTTAAGGTAGGCAGTAAAGTTGTAGACGAAGCAGATATGCTCCATGTCTTAACACAAATACTGCCTCTTTATGTCAAGGCTTTGCTAATTATCTAAGATCGTTAATTGGGCAAGTCTAAATAGCTCAGTTATATATATATATATTAGGCAACATTTTTACGCACATAGAGTCTTCATAATCGAGCACTAACCAAGCACCTCAACTCGCAACTTCTCGACCCATTTGGCAAAATTGGTATTGGTCCTGGCTAACAAGTGTTACAGCATCTGTTTCAAGATTATATATTGCTTCGTGGTTTACAATGTAAACATTTTCGTTTAAGATAACGTCATTCCCTTTTGGCATAATTCACCCTTGCTATGGCTTAACAAGCGGTATCACTTAGACAGGGCTTTTTATTTTAATTTAATTTGTTACATTTATCCGATGGGAAAACTTTTTTGTCCCGACTGAGATTACAATTATCCTGGACACCACACAGTGAGTGGCTTAATAATGGCAATGGTTTCAGATTTGTTGCTTGTTTATTGGCGCTACATACCACTACATAAATATACCGTGGAGTACTATGCCAGAATAAGTCGTTCTTGTGAATCTATGCATAAAGCATTTGATAGGCTCCGTGTATAATACAGCACGGAAATTCAGCCAATGAAATGACTGTAATTTGTAAACAACAGGCTTCACAGATTAGTGCAGCAATCTTGACACTGACAAATAGTTTTGTGTGACTTAAATTGAAGTCTGTGTACCGCTTATTTTCATAGGACTATATGTTTCTATGAATATTCATAAAAACTAACATTTACCAGCCTTATGTCTTGCAACCATCATGAAGCAGAATGGTATGAGTCAACGTGGGTTCCGACAATTATATAATATAGGACTATAAAATAGACAAAAATGCCAATGCATAATATATATTTTCCTATTATTTATATGGATAATATAAGTATGCGTTGTTTTCCTTACCTTTCTCTATTCCTATATACGGTACACTATGCTCTAAACGGATCTGTGGCATATCTGGGGGTGTATTGTCAAATTGTTTCGAAACCATGGCTTGTAACGTGGATTTGTCTATCGAGCTTACTAGATTAAGAATAAAGACGACGTTGAGTTGCTGACTTCCGGCGTTCCTGTATTTGAAAAACCATATATATATATATATATATATATATATATATATATATATATATATATATATATATATATATATATATATATATATATATATATATAATGATGCATATATTATTGCAGCATGGTGTTGCGAGTCACAGAATAACGTCAAGATGCTTGCGTAATACGGTAACACCCCGAGACCGAAGTTCGAGTGGTGATACGGTACTACACAAGCAAACGAGACGCGATTCTGTGACTGTAGCTGTGTAGTAAGGGTTAACATAGACAGTATTTTTAGTACAACAGAAGGAGGTATGTTATAAATGTGTATACACAAATAACAGATGAATGCTGTTTGTTGATCCAACTACATGTTTTGTTTTCTTATTTCCTTTGCTTTCATTATCATGTTGTTTGTTTGTTGTTTTTGTCATAATAGATAGAAAGGAAAAGGTAAATTGGTAGCACAGCTACTGACATTATCGTGACATTATCGTGACATTTTCGTGACATTATAGTGACATTATCGTGACATTATAGTGACATTATCGTGACATTATCGTGACATTATCGTGAATTTATCGTGACATTGTCGTGATATCGTGACATTATCTGGATGTCGTGACATTATCGTGACATTATCGTGACATTATAGTGACATTATCGTGACATTATAGTGACATTATAGTGACATTATCGTGACATTATAGTGACATTATCGTGACATTATAGTGACATTATCGTGACATTATCGTGACATTATAGTGACATTATAGTGACATTGTCGTGACATTATCGTGACATTATCGTGACATTATAGTGACATTATAGTGACATTATCGTGACATTATCGTGACATTATCGTGACATTATCGTGACATTATCGTGACATTATAGTGACATTATCGTGACATTATCGTGACATTATCGTGACATTATCGTGACATTATAGTGACATTATCGTGACATTATCGTGACATTATAGTGACATTATAGTGACATTATCGTGACATTATCGTGACATTATCGTGACATTATCGTGACATTATCGTGACACTATAGTGACATTATAGTGACATTATCGTTACATTATCGTTACATTATCGTGACATTATCGTGACATTATCGTGACATTATCGTGACATTATCGTTACATTATCGTGACATTATAGTGACATTATCGTGACATTATCGTGACATTATCGTGACATTATCGTGACATTATAGTAACATTATCGTGACATTATAGTGACATTATAGTGACATTATAGTGACATTATCGTGACATTATCGTGACATTATCGTGACATTATAGTGACATTATCGTGACATTATCGTTACATTATCGTGACATTATCGTTACATTATCGTGACATTATCGTGACATTGTAGTGACATTATCGTGACATTGTAGTAACAATAAATCGTGACATTATCGTGACATTATAGTGACATTATCGTGACATTATAGTGACATTATCGTGACATTATCGTTACATTATCGTGACATTATCGTGACATTATCGTGACATTGTAGTGACATTATCGTGACATTGTAGTAACAATAAATCGTGACATTATCGTGACATTATAGTGACATTATCGTGACATTATCGTGACATTATCGTGACATTATAGTGACATTATCGTGACATTATCGTGACATTATCGTTACATTATCGTGACATTATCGTGACATTATCGTTACATTATCGTGACATTATCGTGACATTGTAGTGACATTATCGTGACATTGTAGTAACAATAAATCGTGACATTATCGTGACATTATAGTGACATTATCGTGACATTATCGTGACATTATTGTGACAATGGATCCCAATTAACTGATCCTTCCATAGAATTTGAAAAAAAAAACTACCTGTACATCAGTAGGAACAAAAAGACATAAAAAGGAAATATGAAATCAATGATAACATGATAAAGTAATAGAAAAAGGAAATATGAAACTAATGATAACATGATAAAGTAATAGAAAAAGGAAATATGAAATCAATGATAACATGATAAAGTAATAGAAAAAGGAAATATGAAATCAATGATAACATGATAAAGTAATAGAAAAAGGAAATATGAAATCAATGATAACATGATAAAGTAATAGAAAAAGGAAATATGAAACTAATGATAACATGATAAAGTAATAGAAAAAGGAAATATGAAATCAATGATAACATGATAAAGTAATAGAAAAAGGAAATATGAAACTAATGATAACATGATAAAGTAATAGAAAAAGGAAATATGAAACTAATGATAACATGATAAAGTAATAGAAAAAGGAAATATGAAATCAATGATAACATGATAAAGTAATAGAAAAAGGAAATATGAAATCAATGATAACATGATAAAGTAATAGAAAAAGGAAATATGAAACTAATGATAACATGATAAAGTAATAGAAAAAGGAAATATGAAACTAATGATAACATGATAAAGTAATAGAAAAAGGAAATATGAAATCAATGATAACATGATAAAGTAATAGAAAAAGGAAATATGAAATCAATGATAACATGATAAAGTAATAGAAAAAGGAAATATGAAATCAATGATAACATGATAAAGTAATAGAAAAAGGAATTATGAAATCAATGATAACATGATAAAGTAATAGAAAAAGGAAATATGAAATCAATGATAACATGATAAAGTAATAGAAAAAGGAAATATGAAATCAATGATAACATGATAAAGTAATAGAAAAAGGAAATATGAAACTAATGATAACATGATAAAGTTAATACTTACCTTTCTGTTTTGTCTATTGTTGTTATCGTGATATTGACGATTTCTAATGAAAGAAAGCCTGGCACGTTCAGTTGTTTTTCATCAACTGCAAGGGACAGTATAACAAGTAATTGCTTATTACTTAAACCTGACCAGTATTATTGAAAACAAGTCATGTATTTACTTTTCAATTACACGCCAATTTGCACAAATATTAACTCACAAAATCATAAATATTGAAGCATATTCACGCATGCAGGCTCACGTGCACATAATATAGATGGGCATGTACACAATACAGATAGATTTAAATATATAAAACTAAGTAATAAAACGTAGTCTAGTAAAACACATACAATTACTTACAGACGTTATCCATGTATTAGTTCGAGGATAGGTGCCTATATACGACCTTTATACATACCCTGTATGGGTCCTAAATAAGAAATTACTCTCTGTAAATATGGTCTACCTAGGACCAGTTACTCTCTGTAAGTACGTTTACCTAGGACCAGTTACTCTCTGTAAATATGGTTTACCTAGGACCAGTTACTCTCTGTAAATATGGTTTACCTAGGACCAGTTACTCTCTGTAAATATGTTTTACCTAGGACCAGTTACTCTCTGTAAATATGGTTTACCTAGGACCAGTTACTGTATGTAAATACGTTTACCTAGGACCAGTTACTCTCTGTAAATATGGTTTACCTAGGACCAGTTACTCTCTGTAAATATGTTTTACCTAGGACCAGTTACTCTCTGTAAATATGTTTTACCTAGGACCAAGTGCTCTCTGTAAATATGGTTTACCTAGGACCAGTTGCTCTCTGTAAATATGTTTTCCTAGGACCAGTTACTCTCTGTAAATATGGTTTACCTAGGACCAGTTACTCTCTGTAAATATGTTTTACCTAGGACCAGTTACTCTCTGTAAATATGGTTTACCTAGGACCAGTTACTCTCTGTAAATATGTTTTACCTAGGACCAGTTACTCTCTGTAAATATGGTTTACCTAGGACCAGTTACTCTCTGTAAATATGGTTTACCTAGGACCAGTTACTCTCTGTAAATATGGTTTACCTAGGACCAGTTACTCTCTGTAAATATGGTTTACCTAGGACCAGTTACTCTCTGTAAATATGGTTTACCTAGGACCAGTTACTCTCTGTAAGTACGTTTACCTAGGACCAGTTACTCTCTGTAAATATGGTTTACCTAGGACCAGTTACTCTCTGTAAATATGTTTTACCTAGGACCAGTTACTCTCTGTAAATATGATTTACCTAGGACCAGTTACTCTCTGTAAATATGTTTTACCTAGGACCAGTTACTCTCTGTAAGTACGTTTACCTAGGACCAGTTACTCTCTGTAAGTACGTTTACCTAGGACCAGTTACTCTCTGTAAATATGGTTTACCTAGGACCAGTTACTCTCTGTAAATATGGTTTACCTAGGACCAGTTACTCTCTGTAAATATGTTTTACCTAGGACCAGTTACTCTCTGTAAATATGGTTTACCTAGGACCAGTTACTCTCTGTAAATATGGTTTACCTAGGACCAGTTACTCTCTGTAAATATGTTTTACCTAGGACCAGTTACTCTCTGTAAATATGGTTTACCTAGGACCAGTTACTCTCTGTAAATATGGTTTACCTAGGACCAGTTACTCTCTGTAAATATGTTTTACCTAGGACCAGTTACTCTCTGTAAATATGGTTTACCTAGGACCAGTTACTCTCTGTAAATATGTTTTCCTAGGACCAGTTACTCTCTGTAAATATGTTTTACCTAGGACCAAGTGCTCTCTGTAAATATGGTTTACCTAGGACCAGTTGCTCTCTGTAAATATGTTTTCCTAGGACCAGTTACTCTCTGTAAATATGGTTTACCTAGGACCAGTTACTCTCTGTAAATATGTTTTACCTAGGACCAGTTACTCTCTGTAAATATGTTTTACCTAGGACTAGTTACTCTCTGTAAATATGTTTTACCTAGGACCAGTTACTCTCTGTAAATATGGTTTACCTAGGACCAGTTACTCTCTGTAAATATGTTTTACCTAGGACCAGTTACTCTCTGTAAATATGTTTTACCTAGGACCAGTTACTCTCTGTAAATATGTTTTACCTAGGACCAGTTACTCTCTGTAAATATGTTTTACCTAGGACCAGTTACTCTCTGTAAATATGTTTTCCTAGGACCAGTTACTCTCTGTAAATATGTTTTACCTAGGACCAGTTACTCTCTGTAAATATGTTTTACCTAGGACCAGTTACTCTCTGTAAATATGTTTTACCTAGGGCCAGTTACTCTCTGTAAATATGTTTTACCTAGGACCAGTTACTCTCTGTAAATATGTTTTCCTAGGACCAGTTACTCTCTGTAAATATGTTTTACCTAGGACCAGTTACTCTCTGTAAATATGTTTTACCTAGGACCAGTTACTCTCTGTAAATATGTTTTACCTAGGGCCAGTTACTCTCTGTAAATATGTTTTACCTAGGGCCAGTTACTCTCTGTAAATATGTTTTACCTAGGGCCAGTTACTCTCTGTAAATATGTTTTACCTAGGACCAGTTACTCTCTGTAAATATGGTTTACCTAGGACCAGTTACTCTCTGTAAATATGTTTTACCTAGGGCCAGTTACTCTCTGTAAATATGTTTTACCTAGGACCAAGTGCTCTCTGTAAATATGGTTTACCTAGGACCAGTTGCTCTCTGTAAATATGGTTTACCTAGGACTAGTTACTCTCTGTAAATATGTTTTACCTAGGACCAAGTGCTCTCTGTAAATATGGTTTACCTAGGACCAGTTACTCTCTGTAAATATGGTTTACCTAGGACCAGTTACTCTCTGTAAATATGGTTTACCTAAGACCAGTTACTCTCTGTAAGTACGTTTATCTAGGACCAGTTACTCTCTGTAAATATGGTTTACCTAGGACCAGTTACTCTCTGTAAATATGTTTTACCTAGGACCAGTTACTCTCTGTAAATATGGTTTACCTAGGACCAGTTACTCTCTGTAAATATGGTTTACCTAGGACCAGTTACTCTCTGTAAATATGTTTTACCTAGGACCAGTTACTCTCTGTAAATATGGTTTACCTAGGACCAGTTACTCTCTGTAAATATGTTTTCCTAGGACCAGTTACTCTCTGTAAATATGTTTTACCTAGGACCAAGTGCTCTCTGTAAATATGGTTTACCTAGGACCAGTTGCTCTCTGTAAATATGTTTTCCTAGGACCAGTTACTCTCTGTAAATATGGTTTACCTAGGACCAGTTACTCTCTGTAAATATGTTTTACCTAGGACCAGTTACTCTCTGTAAATATGTTTTACCTAGGACTAGTTACTCTCTGTAAATATGTTTTACCTAGGACCAGTTACTCTCTGTAAATATGTTTTCCTAGGACCAGTTACTCTCTGTAAATATGTTTTACCTAGGACCAGTTACTCTCTGTAAATATGTTTTACCTAGGACCAGTTACTCTCTGTAAATATGTTTTACCTAGGACCAAGTGCTCTCTGTAAATATGGTTTACCTAGGACCAGTTGCTCTCTGTAAATATGGTTTACCTAGGACTAGTTACTCTCTGTAAATATGTTTTCCTAGGACCAGTTACTCTCTGTAAATATGTTTTACCTAGGACCAGTTACTCTCTGTAAATATGTTTTACCTAGGACCAAGTGCTCTCTGTAAATATGGTTTACCTAGGACCAGTTGCTCTCTGTAAATATGGTTTACCTAGGACTAGTTACTCTCTGTAAATATGTTTTACCTAGGACCAAGTGCTCTCTGTAAATATGGTTTACCTAGGACCAGTTACTCTCTGTAAATATGGTTTACCTAGGACCAGTTACTCTCTGTAAATATGGTTTACCTAAGACCAGTTACTCTCTGTAAGTACGTTTACCTAGGACCAGTTACTCTCTGTAAATATGGTCTACCTAGGACCAGTTATGTTTCGACATACTTACAAATTGTTGGATGTTCTCCCTGTTTTCGGGTGTGTCTAGTGGATTTTTTACATTGACTCCTGCACTTATTTGCCATACAGCAGATAGCACAAACGACACACCCTCTGTCAAAATCAATAACGACAACATGGTCAAGTTACTTTGCAATTTCTATTCTATTTCGCATAAGTATGCTTGCGTAAGGAGGCACCATCCTCAAACTATATGGGCACTTTGTTTACTGTTACATCGAATTACCATAATTGAATCTCCACGTAAGCTTTTAGTACCCCTCCGGTTAGTTCTATGTGTCTAACTAAACGGGTAGCTCTCTTTGTCTGACTAGAATAAAACTTTTGGTAGAAATTCTTACTTTATTTGCTTAATTTTTATATTTTGCACAAGTTTGCATTTTCACTAGCTGAATACTCCTTATTAGGTCACATTGCTTCAAGGCCAATTAGTTATCACCATTTACGTTGCAAGGTTAAGTTATTACTGTCTCAGTTTTCGACAAAACCCGGTAGACCGTGGTCCTTAAAATTGTATACGTTAAATGAACAGACGGTCTACCAGAAATTTAAGCCAAATTGTTTTCAAAATTCTGAATAATTATGAAAATACATACACTAAACTAAACAACGCTTTACTGAACCCAACCACTCGTGTTACAAAATTATAGCCCCAATCATACTGATCCAGTAACATTTGGTCCAGTCCAGTAGTTCTTGCTACCTTGGTGGACTGAAGTTCCAGTGTTTTTAAATTGTGTTCGTGAAGACTGCTGTCTTACAGCGATGTGTTAAAAATGTTAAATGAGTTAATAGTGAGCTGTCAGTATTTGTCTAGAGGTAAATTAAAGTTTAAATATCTGAGAAAATTTTAATAGGACCTTTTTCTTATTTACCTATTGGTCTTAAGCAAAATCTTACTGGAAAAAACGGATTGCAGAAATGGGTCATGTGCTTGAGCTATCTTTATAATAGATAGCAATAATTGTTTAGTTATTAATTAAATATTAACTCATTATTTGTTGCACAAATCTTGTGCAGTTGAACCAAATTTAATCAAGAACCAAGAACTGTAAAGAGCAACACAATGGCGGTTCCATTTGTGAAAACACCCGTGGTTGTTTCTATGATTTACAGGAAAGGACAAATGTAAATCTTATGATGTACCAGTTTTGGCACATGGTCCACCATCTTTTCTCCCGTAACCTGCGATACAGTCACACATATAGCTTCCAACTGTGTTTCTGCAGATTGCATTTTGTTCACATGTTGCTCCTTCATTACACTCGTCTATGTCTGAAAAACAAGTTCTTTCTATTTTAATTGCAGTACAAATTGCCTTTGGGCGCTCGGGAAAACTTTTGAATACAAACAACAACATAGATCATAAGATTTTACTTGAACATTACATTTACCCAAATTGAATAATGTCCGAAATACAATACATGAAAGCACTTAACATTTTAACAGAACAACAACATGGCGCCATATACAGGACATTTCCAGGAACGATTGTGCATGTTAGTGATATAAATGTAATTTATGAGTTTGGGAGTCTGTGTATAAACATTTACACGAGGTCAAGTGGAACTGATTGTATATCCTTTATGCCGACTGACCGTTTGTCACTTTTTAGACTAAATATGTTTACCTTTGTCTAGAATAAGTTCAAATTTGAATATCTGTTGAATGTTGCAATGCTCATAGGACTTTGTCATATATTCTTATTCTTATAGAGTCTTTCTTATTTTCTTGTATTTGCTTGTAATGTAAACCATGATCACTTATCAATTGGCCGACTTTATAATAAGTTGTAGAATCCAGAGTTTCAGCGTATGATTCAACAACTGTTACCGAAACTTTCATCAAGTTCTTTATACTTGAAAATCTTTCCATAATTCTGACTAATTATTATTTGCCTTCCAGTGTATGTAAATGGAGAAAATGTGGATGATCCTCGGAATTAAAATGCTTGTTTCGATCATTTTCTTACTTTTAGGGTGAAAATCTGACAGAACTTTAAATCAATTACCTTTATAAGGATTCACAAACGAATGAAGATTGTGCCAGAATTGTTTCTATTAATACTCACATAAATGTAAGCATGTCGTTATATCCACACCTAATCTTGGTAAAACAGTGTATACAACATGATATGCTGTTTGCGCTAATGGAAAACCCAATGTGTTTATCTCCTGTAAATGTCTTATGACAGTTTGTGTATTACTAAATTATATGAGGGTAGAGAAATAAGAGAACTTCTTTCAACTCTGTATAACATAAAATGAAAAGCTGTCCTTAAATTGTAAAATGCCACCAAACATTAACCACGAACTAACCTATATAATCTATAGCTGTTTTAGTTGTATTTAAGAAGACTAATATATTTTCAGTTATTTTAAATGTTCATGTTTTACTTGCCAGCACATTGGAATCCATTCGACATAAGTGTGTAACCATGGTGACACGTGCAAATAAACGACCCATCCGTGTTGGTACAATTACTGCTGACGTCACATGTATGGTCACCTTTGTACTCGAAACTACATTCGTCGATATCTGTCGACAGGCGAACACATTTGAGACTTAGATATACATGATATTTGTAAACATTTATTTATTAAGCTATTACAGTTTTTTCTTTGTATTCATACATGGAACTATTTTACAATACGAAAGAAAAAATCACCAAAATTAGTTTGTTGTGTATCGTTACAGTAGAGATGTGGCTTAATTATAGTCTATGTGAATTATGAATTAATTACCAAAAAGCAATCAATATGTACCTACCATGACACAGCTGAGTATCACGATGCAATTCATGGTACCTTCCCTTCGGACAAGGAGCGCAAGGTCCGGTGTCATATGTAATGTTGGTCGCATTACACAGAGATTGGTTAAAGCAGGTGGTCACATTGCAAGGATCTAGACGTATCTCGCAATAATCTCCGGTGACGTATTTGTCACCGCGGCAGTTGCATTTGTCTGTAACAGACAACATAAATTTATCAGCAAATTATACACGCGATCGTATTTATGTATTTATTTAAGGATAAGCTAACAATGTCATTTGCACAGAAAGATGTTGAAAGTAAAACTTTTTTGAAAGGAATATGTTATTATTTTTTTGGGTCGCTTGACAAACTATAACTATCGCGTTTTGCTAGTTTTCATTTAATGAACAACCTTTATATGGGACTGCAATATACTTCCAATTTTTTAAGAAGAAACAATAAAACGAAACTCTTCATCTATTTAACCATGTTATGTTTTCTTTGCAAATAAAAGTTATGTGTTGTGCACAATATGCCTCAGATAAAGTAAATCCCCTGCATGCTACCTGTAATTAGGGTTATATACACTCCTCAATCACCTTACGGTGTGGCGAAAAGAAGGACCAGATCATTGTTACTGAAATAGAATTTCGTTTGGAAAAATAAATCCACCTTGTTATAATTTAAATCCCATCGAACAATCCCGAAAATGATTTTCATTGTTTCACAAATAGCCGACTTTGTAGAATTGTGTGGACTGTTCACCGAAAGAGTTTAACGTTGCAAAATTCTAAAACAAACTGTGTTTATGTCAAGCAAATATTTAGTGGCGTAGTAGTTAAGGAGATTGAATGTTTTTGCGTGCACCAGTTTGAAAATAAGCGTTGCACTGTTAATGTTTATAAACATATTTTGAACAGAAAGCTTATCTAAGCATTTTGGATGGTCTGTTTTCGCTTTCTCTTCTTTAGGAGAAGAACTTAATAAGTACAGTTTCCAACGGAAGGTGTACCATAATAGTATCCCACTGTATAGAATGTGTAAGGAAAATAACAAGATGTCTTATGAAGAAAAATGATGTTGTTGTTTTTCAGGTTTCATATTTAATTTTATGACGACTTTGTTGCGTTTAAAGATGAAATCTGAAGTTATTATCTTCCAACAAATTAAAAGGGTCTCCGAATCATGTAATCTCATTTAGGAACTATAACATTGATAGTTTATTACATCACTAGTTTATTTGTATGTATATTAGTTCATTTGATCAGTTTTAACTCTCCATGCAGGTGCTTACTGTTAGTTGTCTCACTTTGACGGGATATTTCTATTTACACTGTTTGATTAAAAAACAAACATTCAGGAAGTGCGAGGTTGGAGCGCTCGACAAACCAGGTTTAAGCACCCCAGTCGACCCTTTTGCCGACTAACCGTTCCAAGGCGGTAACTGCTGTTTTTTCTTATTGTACGTTATGTCTCGTTCCTTTGTTTGTGTCAGTTTTACATTTACCCTATTTGCCTTTGTCTAGAAGTTTTATATATTTGGTAATTCTCACAGGAGCTTTTCTTATTTACCTATCATAACCTATGTATAACTTACCAGAATTGTATTAACTTCTGCAGCTAACACATGCCTACTGGCATCCCAGTGATGGATCATACTACAAAAGTACAGAAATACCTTACCAGAATGATCTTTATCACACTGTGACGTTTTGTTGCAGCCGCAGAAGTTAACATTCACATCTCTCACTACAGTGCCGTTAAATCTGTCATGGACCGTGAAAGTGATGTGGATGCTGCCGTTGATATATCGAAGTGATGGTAGAACAGTCCAGTGGAAGATTCCAGAGACGCGGTCTGAAAGCAACAACATTTTTCTTTAGCAATTATTGAACCGTCTCTATCCGATCAACTATCCCGTTTGTTTAGCTAAACTAAGTCAAGAATGTTAATCGGTTTTATGGAATGTTTTGGATAACCGAGTCTTGGTTGACCGTTTTATAAATTGATAATGATTGTCGGTTTACCATTTCCAAATAACAAAAGATTGCTGAATGGCAGTTGAAATAAATAAATAAATAAATAAATAATAATAATAATAATAATAATATAATTGTAATATAATGATAATAATAATAATAATAATAATAATAATAATAATTATAATAATAATAATAATAATAAACAAATAAAAGGTAATATGATTGCTAAGTTTGATAAAACAAAATGTGTAGATGTATTTGAGTAAGTTTTCTTGCTAACTGAACTATATTTTTCCATTTTGGAAGAGTATTATTATATTATATCTTCTATTCTTGATTCTTTCGTTCGTACACCGCCATGAGTCATAAAGCTTCCTGGTCGATAGGAAGTATCTGTATGGTCTCAGAACACCATCCATGACAGATATAAAGCATAAAGCTTCCTGGTCGATAGGAAGTATCTGCATGGTCTCAGAACACCATCCATGACAGATATAAAGCATAAAGCTTCCTGGTCGATAGGAAGTATCTGTATGGTCTCAGAACACCATCCATGACAGATATAAAGCATAAAGCTTCCTGGTCGATAGGAAGTATCTGTATGGTCTCAGAACACCATTCATGACAGATATTAAGCATAAAGCTTCCTGGTCGATAGGCAGTATCTGTATGGTCTCAGAACACCATCCATGACAGATATAAAGCATAAAGCTTCCTGGTCGATAGGAAGTATCTGCATGGTCTCAGAACACCATCCATGACAGATATAAAGCATAAAGCTTCCTGGTCGATAGGAAGTATCTGTATGGTCTCAGAACACCATCCATGACAGATATAAAGCATAAAGCTTCCTGGTCGATAGGAAGTATCTGCATGGTCTTAGAACACCATCCATGACAGATATAAAGCATAAAGCTTCCTGGTCGATAGGAAGTATCTGTATGGTCTCAGAACACCATCCATGACAGATATAAAGCATAAAGCTTCCTGGTCGATAGGAAGTATCTGCATGGTCTTAGAACACCATCCATGACAGATATAAAGCATAAAGCTTCCTGGTCGATAGGAAGTATCTGTATGGTCTCAGAACACCATCCATGACAGATATAAAGCATAAAGCTTCCTGGTCGATAGGAAGTATCTGCATGGTCTCAGAACACCATCCAGGACAGATATAAAGCATAAAGCTTCCTGGTCGATAGGAAGTATCTGTATGGTCTCAGAACACCATCCATGACAGATATAAAGCATAAAGCTTCCTGGTCGATAGGAAGTATCTGTATGGTCTCAGAACACCATCCATGACAGATATAAAGCATAAAGCTTCCTGGTCGATAGGCAGTATCTGTATGGTCTCAGAACACCATCCATGACAGATATAAAGCATAAAGCTTCCTGGTCGATAGGAAGTATCTGTATGGTCTCAGAACACCATTCATGACAGATATAAAGCATAAAGCTTCCTGGTCGATAGGAAGTATCTGTATGGTCTCAGAACACCATTCATGACAGATATAAAGCATAAAGCTTCCTGGTCGATAGGAAGTATCTGTATGGTCTCAGAACACCATCCATGACAGATATAAAGCATAAAGCTTCCTGGTCGATAGGGAGTATCTGTATGGTCTCAGAACACCATTCATGACAGATATAAAGCATAAAGCTTCCTGGTCGATAGGAAGTATCTGTATGGTCTTAGAACACCATCCATGACAGATATAAAGCATAAAGCTTCCTGGTCGATAGGAAGTATCTGCATGGTCTCAGAACACCATCCATGACAGATATAAAGCATAAAGCTTCCTGGTCGATAGGAAGTATCTGTATGGTCTCAGAACACCATCCATGACAGATATAAAGCATAAAGCTTCCTGGTCGATAGGAAGTATCTGCATGGTCTCAGAACACCATTCATGACAGATATAAAGCATAAAGCTTCCTGGTCGATAGGAAGTATCTGTATGGTCTCAGAACACCATTCATGACAGATATAAAGCATAAAGCTTCATGGTCGATAGGAAGTATCTGTATGGTCTCAGAACACCATCCATGACAGATATAAAGCATAAAGCTTCCTGGTCGATAGGGAGTATCTGTATGGTCTCAGAACACCATTCATGACAGATATAAAGCATAAAGCTTCCTGGTCGATAGGAAGTATCTGTATGGTCTCAGAACACCATCCATGACAGATATAAAGCATAAAGCTTCCTGGTCGATAGGAAGTATCTGCATGGTCTCAGAACACCATCCATGACAGATATAAAGCATAAAGCTTCCTGGTCGATAGGAAGTATCTGTATGGTCTCAGAACACCATCCATGACAGATATAAAGCATAAAGCTTCCTGGTCGATAGGAAGTATCTGCATGGTCTCAGAACACCATCCATGACAGATATAAAGCATAAAGCTTCCTGGTCGATAGGAAGTATCTGCATGGTCTCAGAACACCATCCATGACAGATATAAAGCATAAAGCTTCCTGGTCGATAGGAAGTATCTGTATGGTCTCAGAACACCATCCATGACAGATATAAAGCATAAAGCTTCCTGGTCGATAGGAAGTATCTGCATGGTCTCAGAACACCATCCATGACAGATATAAAGCATAAAGCTTCCTGGTCGATAGGCAGTATCTGTATGGTCTCAGAACACCATCCATGACAGATATAAAGCATAAAGCTTCCTGGTCGATAGGCAGTATCTGCATGGTCTCAGAACACCATCCATGACAGATATAAAGCATAAAGCTTCCTGGTCGATAGGCAGTATCTGTATGGTCTCAGAACACCATCCATGACAGATATAAAGCATAAAGCTTCCTGGTCGATAGGAAGTATCTGTATGGTCTCAGAACACCATCCATGACAGATATAAAGCATAAAGCTTCCTGGTCGATAGGAAGTATCTGCATGGTCTCAGAACACCATCCATGACAGATATAAAGCATAAAGCTTCCTGGTCGATAGGAAGTATCTGCATGGTCTCAGAACACCATCCATGACAGATATAAAGCATAAAGCTTCCTGGTCGATAGGAAGTATCTGTATGGTCTCAGAACACCATTCATGACAGATATAAAGCATAAAGCTTCCTGGTCGATAGGAAGTATCTGTATGGTCTCAGAACACCATCCATGACAGATATAAAGCATAAAGCTTCCTGGTCGATAGGAAGTATCTGTATGGTCTCAGAACACCATCCATGACAGATATAAAGCATAAAGCTTCCTGGTCGATAGGAAGTATCTGCATGGTCTCAGAACACCATGTTCGTACACCGCCATGAGTCATAAAGCTTCCTGGTCGATAGGAAGTATCTGCATGGTCTCAGAACACCATGTTCGTACACCGCCACGAGTCATAAAGCTTCCTGGTCGATAGGAAGTATCTGTATGGTCTCAGAACACCATCCATGACAGATAAAGTATTTTGTTTATATGTGTAAACAGAAATAAGAAATTATAATTCTTTCGTTCGTACACCGCCATGAGTCATAAAGCTTCCTGGTCGATAGGAAGTATCTGCATGGATCAGAACACCATCCATGACAGATAAAGTATTTTGTACAAATGTGTAAATAGAAATAAGAAAGAAATAATAATTAACAAACTCGTACTTAAAGTCCATTGATTTTATGTTGCTGCTACTACTTCTTACCAAGTGTAAAGTCCGTCTTCGGTATATTGGTTTCTACAAAGAATGTCAGGATATCTCCGGTGTTGTCGTCGTGGACATAGTTAGACAGATTAAGGATGACAGAGTGGTTGTCTGCCAGGTAGACATCTAGAACTGGTATCTCGTCCGTGAAGTAGGGAGGGGTGTTATCTCGAGAAACAAAGCCATCAAACTGCACAAAGTTAGTATCTATTGTAATCAGTGTTAACTTACAATATAAATACTTGAGTGCAAAATTCGAAATATTTAATCTCTTTTCTGCTTTTTACATATGAATTTTCCTGTCAATATTTTTATTGTATAAGTTCGTTATAGAGTCCGCTTATATAACACGTAATAATAAAAATATTATAAACATTTGTATTTTATCAAACTTACGCTTCATATCATACAGGTACCGCTCGTGTCGGTAGTTTATATTGACCGCCTCTCCTGCCGCTACATCGTCAGAACGGGCGATAGCCAGAAGGCACTCATCTCTGACCTTTGTGACAAAAAGAGTTTATTTATTATTATCACTATTGTCATTATTATGATCATCATTGTCGTCAAAAGTCGTCGTTATCATCATTATGGTCATCATCATCATCAGCAGCAGCAGCAGCAGCAGCAGCATAATCCTCGTCATTGTCATCATCACCTTTATCATCATCATCATCATCATCATCGTCGTCATCATCATCATCATCATCATCATCATCATCATCATCATCATCATCATCATCATCATCATCATCATCATCATCTTCATCATCATCATCATCATCATTATCATCATTATCATCATTATCATTATCATCATCGTCATCATGATTACCACCATAACCATCATCATCATCATCATTATGACCATCGTCATCAATTTATCTAGAGAAAATCAATACTGAAACACCGATGTAGAACAGGCAATCTTAAAGAACTGCTCGTATGAAACACAAGTCCACATGTTGATTGTTATGTAGATACAAGTGAGGTTAAGTGTCCAACATACCATCGTTTCATTACATGTCTGGTTAAATATCTCTATATCTGCCGTACTGTGGTGTTGTCCTTTCAAGTTGAACAACTGTGTAAGATTGGTCAAGTAATCTTCAAAGAAAGTTGGTCGCGAAAAGGTGTTGTAGTAGAAATAGTCGCCTTGGGACAAACTGTAGTTGAACAAGGACTCGTTCTCGAAGACACGCCCTGGTGAAGACAAAACAAACACATATGTAAAGACTATACCAATTCTTTTTTACTAAAAGGGTGTATTTAAGAGTTGGTCTAATTAAAAAGAATTTGGGTATATGAAACACAGTATGGGAATATCTTGACTTTGACAAAATGATGACTGCATAACAGAACTATTTTCCTGCCTGAGACTGATGCTGGGGTTTACATTTGAAAAAGAAATATCACGTACACGATTCACCAAACGCAAAAGTATCCGCTGGTCGAGTCACAACGTACAGGGTCCCGTTTCTAGCTACCATATTGCCGTTGACGCTACCTCCCGCAAGTCCAGTCAGATTAATGTGCGGCAAGTTATACTTGAGCCCGTCTAATGTTATGGATATCGCTGACCCGCATTGAATCGTAAACTAAAAATAAAATATTGACCATATTTTTTCAAGAAAGGATAGGCATATGGATAAACACAATGCACGTTTCAGCAGAAAACCTTACATATATTATATATTAGCATAATAACTATCATTTAGGTTAAAATCTGTGGTTCTGATTCTGAACCTAATTATACAAACTCAGACTAAGTGTTATCAACTCAACCCAACTATTCTTTTACTAGTCAAATCAATACAGGTGGCATATCAATGATCACTACAGGTGGCATATCAATGATCACTACAGGTGGTATATCAATGATCACTACAGGCGACATATCAATGATCACTACAGGCGACATATCAATGATCACTACAGGTGGTATATCAATAATCACTACAGGTGATATATCAATGATCACTACAGGTGGCATATCAATGATCACTACAGGTGGTATATCAATAATCACTACAGGTGGTATATCAATGATCACTACAGGTGGTATATCAATGATCACTTCAGGTGGTATATCAATAATCACTACAGGTGGCACATCAATGATGACTACAGGTGGCATATCAATGATCACTACAGGTGGCATATCAATAATCACTACAGGCGGCACATCAATGATCACTACAGGTGGTATATCAAGGATCACTACAGGTGGTATATCAATGATCACTACAGGTGGTATATCAATGATCACTACAGGTGGTATATCAATAATCACTACAGGTGGCTTATCAATGATCACTACAGGTGGTATATCAATGACCACTACAGGTGGTATATCAATAATCACTACAGGTGGTATATCAATGATCACTACAGGTGGTATATCAATGATCACTACAGGTGGCATATCAATGATCATTACAGATGGTATATCAATGATAACTACAGGTGGTTTATCAATAATTACTACAGGTGGTATATCAATGATCACTACAGGTGGTATATCAATGATCACTACAGGTGGCATATTAATAATCACTACAGGTGGCTAATCAATTATCACTACAGGTGGTATATCAATGATCACTACAGGTGGTATATCAATAATCACTACAGGTGGTATATCAATGATCACTACAGATGGCAAATCAATGATCACTACAGATGGCATATCAATGATCACTACAGGTGGTATATCAATGATCACTACAGGTAGCATATCAATGATCACTACAGATGGCATATCAATAATCACTACAGGCGGTATATCAATGATCACTACAGGTGGTATATCAATAATCACTACAGGTGGCATATCAATGATTACTACAGGTGGCATATCAATGATCACTACAGGTGGTATATCAATAATCACTACAGGTGGTATATCAATAATCACTACAGGTGGTATATCAATAATCACTACAGGTGGTACATCAATGATCACTACAAGCGACATATCAATAATCACTACAGGCGACATATCAATAATCACTACAAGTGGCACATCAATAATCACTACAGTTGGCATATCAATAATCACTACAGGTGGCATATCAATGATCACTACAGGTGGCATATCAATAATCACTACAGGTGGCATATCAATGATCACTACAGGCTGCATATCAATGATCACTACAGGTGGCTTATCAATGATCACTACAGGTGGCATATCAATAATCACTACAGGTGGTATATCAATGATCACTACAGGTGGTATATCAATGATCACTACAGGTGGCATATCAATGATCATTACAGATGGTATATCAATGATCACTACAGGTGGTATATCAATAATTATTACAGGTGGTATATCAATGATCACTACAGGTGGCATATCAATGATCACTACAGGTGGTATATCAATAATCACTACAGGTGGTATATAAATAATCACTACAGGTGGTATATCAATGATCATTACAGGCTGCATATCAATGATCACTACAGGTGGCTTATCAATGATCACTACAGGTGGCATATCAATAATCACTACAGGTGGTATATCAATGATCACTACAGGTGGTATATCAATGATCACTACAGGTGGTATACCAATAATCACTACAGGTGGCACATCAATTATCACTACAGATGGTATATCAATAATCACTACAGGTGGTATATCAATGATCACTACAGGTGGTATATCAATGATCACTACAGGTTGTATACCAATAATCACTACAGGTGGCACATCAATTATCACTACAGGTGGTATATCAATAATCACTACAGGTGGCATATCAATAATCACTACAGGCGACATATCAGTAATCACTACAGATGGCATATCAATAATCACTACAGGTGGTATATCAATAATCACTACAGGCGACATATCAATGATCACTACAGGTGGTATATCAATAATCACTACAGGTGGCATATCAATGATCACTACAGGCGACATATCAATAATCACTACAGGTGGCATATCAATAATCACTACAGGTGGCACATAAATAATCACTACAGGTGGTATATCAATGATCACTACAGGTGGTTATATCAATGATCACTACAGGTGGTATATCAATGATCCTTACAAGTGGTATACCAATAATCACTACAGGTGGCAAATCAATTATCACTACAGGTGATATCAATGATCACTACAGGTGGTATATAAATGATCACTACAGGTGGTTTATCAATAATCACTACAGGTGGTATATCAATAATCACTACAGGTGGCATATCAATAATCACTATAGGTGGTATATCAATAATCACTACAGGCGACATATCAATGATCACTACAGGTGGTATATCAATAATAACTACAGGTGGCATATCAATGATCACTACAGGCGACATATCAATAATCACTACAGGTGGCATATCAATAATCACTACAGTTGGCATACCAATGATCACTACAGGTGGCATATCAATGATCACTACAGGTGGCATACCAATGAACACTACAGGTGGCATACCAATGATCACTACAGGTGGCATATCAATGATCACTATAGGTGGAATATCAATAATCACTACAGGTGGTATATCAATGATCACTACAGGCTGCATATCAATGATCACTACAGGTGGCTTATCAATGATCACTACAAGTGGCATATCAATAATCACTACAGGTGGTATATCAATGATCACTACAGGTCGTATATCAATGATCACTACAGGTGGTATACCAATAATCACTACAGGTGGCACATCAATTATCACTACAGGTGGTATATCAATAATCACTACAGGTGGTATATCAATGATCACTACAGGTGGCATATCAATAATCACTACAGGTGGTATATCAATAATCACTACAGGCGACATATCAATAATCACTACAGGCGACATATCAATAATCACTACAGGTGGTATATCAATGATCACTACATGTGGTATATCAATGATCACTACAGGTGGCATATCAATGATCACTACAGGCGACATATCAATAATCACTACAGGCGACATATCAATGATCACTACAGGCGACATATCAATAATCACTACAGGTGGCATATCAATAATCACTACAGTTGGCATACCAATGATCACTACAGGTGGCATATCAATGATCACTACAGGTGGCATACCAATGAACACTACAGGTGGCATACCAATGATCACTACAGGTGGCATATCAATGATCACTACAGGTGGTATATCAATGATCACTACAGGTGGCATATCAATGATCACTACAGGTGGCATATCAATGATCACTATAGGTGGCATATCAATGATCACTACAGGCGGCATATCAATGATCACTACAGGTGGTATATCAATGATCACTACAGGTGGTATATCAATGATCACTACAGGTGGCATATCAATGATTATTACAGATGGTATATCAATAATCACTACAGGTGGTATATCAATGATCACTACAGGTGGTGTATCAATGATCGTGTTTCTTTTGGTGCCCTTACACTTTTCATGTAACTCCCAACGTGTAAGGGCAACAGACACCGCTCCAGTGCCTCGTTGTTGCTGCTGCTATTGATGAGGATATTGTTGATGTTGATGATGAGTTGTCGTGGTGAAGCTGCTGATGCTATTGTTGATAATAATTATTATTATTTCGTGTTCTTACCGTTTTCATATAACTCCCGAATCCTTTCAAGGTGAACGACACTTTTCCAGTGCCTACGAGAACCCCACGTATTGGTCTGGGAGGCGTAAAGGATAAGCCACACGGAAACATGATATTAGCGGGCAGGCCCTGTGGAGGACTGTCGTTACTGGAACATACTGCCATCCCGGCCTTGTACACGGTCACAACACCAGATGTCCTGTTGAGTTGAGCTTCAAACTGACCGATGTCGTCCTGTGTATTACAACAAGAGGAACTTGCAAATGTTGATTATAAGATTTCAATTTACTATAGCAACATGAACATTGTTTAAGGCTATATAACTGGCGGGATGGCGGGCAGCTTAATAATTGTAAACACCTCGCAGTTTTGTGGCTGTCACTAAGAAACTACTCAATTACAAATTCGAACAACAGAGCATTGTCCTTGGACAGAAAACTAGTTAATAAATTTCAGAAAATTGAAACAATGGCCTATAAACATACCTTGATGGCCACAGCAACAAGGATGGTACGGTCCTGATTCCCAGGAGACATATAATCTGCTCGGATTTGTACTGCTGTGGTTCTGGAAATAAACAAAGGTTTGGTTTTGCTACATTTGTGCTTCCAAAGCAATAAAACCTGTCAAACTGAAGATAACTTCTGTTAGTTCGGACATGCAGGTTGGTATATTTACCAATTACGGAACAATCTTTTATTCAAGTCATTCCTTTCGAACTTTTATATTACATTTTTTACATTTTGCTTTGCCAGAAATAATTCTCACTCTTTAATAAAACTCTCACGAAATGCTGAACTCAGCTGACACTTGGATTACAGTGTTCTAATGAAATTAATACTTTTCCAGTCCACGGAAATGTAGGTGTTGGCATCGGCAACTATTCTTTTTAGTTTTGATTCGATAATGTATATTTGGGTATTATGTTAACTGTAATATTTGACAAAAACTCTAAGATATTAAACAAAACAAAAAAATGCACTGAAATATATGTTTATAGAAGGATATATCAAATATCGATAAGTAAGTTAGTAAAAGGGAATTTGTGTTTTGTGATTTAAACATAATAACTTTCACTTACCCCGTTTGAAGGAAGATGTATTCTCCATGACCGTTGAAGTCATACACCATCCTGTCTACCGTGATGTAGGGGTCTGAAATCGAGGGCGAGAGTGGGCGAAAAGAAGGAGCAGAGGGCGGAGTCAGAAGAACACGAACAAAGGAAGGAAGAAGAAGAATAAAAGAAGGAGAAGAAGAAGAATAAGAAGAAGAAGAAGAATAAGAGAAGAAGAGAGAAGAATGAACAAGAAGACGAAGAAGAGAGAAGAGAGAAGAATAATAACAGTCTATAACGTAATAATAATAATAATAATAATAAGAAGTAAGAATAATTAATAATAAGAATAAGAATAATAATAATATATATAATAATAACAGTTATAATAATAATAGTAATAGTAATAATAATAATAATAATAATAATAATAATAATAATAATAATAATAATAATAATAATAATAATAATATACTGTATTAAAAAAATCACTAAATAAAGTTTCTAAAATTTAAATACTTTCTAAAATAAGAATAAATACTACGATAAATTAAGTGATGCAGTATGAGCTTGAGAACAAGAAACATGAAAATATTATAAAACATTACTTACAATAAATTAATTCAATTGTTTCAATGTGTCAGTTATATCAATGTATCAATGTACTCGTGTTGATCCAATAATTTGCGCCATGTGCAGCATATTTGTATCTTACCGGAGTATGTCGCATGTGAAAAACAGTTTTGGTCGCTCAGGAGACAAAAACATAAAACAAACAATTCCAATAACTTGATAAACGCCATCTGAAATTTAAAAAAAAACATTCACTATTTTCTGTCATTTTGGCATCGTTTAAGTCCAATACATTGTGTAATAGAGACAAACACAGTTGCCAACATTGTCTAGTTAAATTCCTATTGATTGGTGACTGTATTAAAACTTCTTCTTACTTAAGAAAAATAAACACATGAATTTATCATCGCATGAACAAAAATTAAGATTTTTTATTGACCATACTTGGTATCGTTTTAACAGGTTTTCTATTATCTTAACCATATTATAGACCCTTTCAGTTACTCGATTAATTTGCCGATTAGAGTAGCCCCCCTTGTTATGTGTGACGTAATCCGGTGATTGCTCTAGAAAACGAAAGCATCGTCTGCATGCTACTGAGAAGTGCATTAAACTGTTTTCAACGATTTCACGAACGTTTTGCGCATTATTAGGTAAGTTTTTGTATTCTGCAATATACTTTCATAAACCTTTTGCTTAATTATTGGAAATAATGTGTGTTTTTTTCGTATTGGATCTGTTAATGTGATTGTTTTTATAAAAAGGTTGAGGAGGCCAAAATGGCAAAATGATACACACAGCGAATGTACATGACCATGACTTATGCAATTTTATCCTTATCGAGCATGATTATTATTTTATGCCATCAATGTCGAAGTTTAAAAATATTATTTTGGCTTCTTAATAACGTTGAGGTCAAATTATTATTTGTAGGCCTATCTTATTTCATTTATTTTACATAACCAATTGTAAACAAATGATTGTTTAGATAAAATCTAAATATTAGTTATCTCTACTGAGATTATTAGTAATTGTTATGGTTATGCAGAATAGTGCTGAGCACATTAAAAAAGATAACGTACATATATCCAAACTTATGTGTATGCTGACAAAATAAATTATTTTTCAGGCATCATTTCATTCAATTTGGATGAGATTTAGCACTGTCACATGGTTCAATAAAACTATGCTGTGATGGCTACCCTGTCTGAGCATGTGAGTGGTGCTGGGCAGAACACAGATAGCAGTACTTTGCAAGGGGATTGCACATGTGATGCAGTAAGTGTTTTTTTTCTAAATAAACTTCATTTTACCTACTAGGACTCCTAGTAGGAGTAGGAGATGCAGCAGACAATAAGATCTTTTATATAATAAATCATGTTATGCTGGTATATTTATTAACAGATCTAGCAGAGCAAGGAAAAAAGTGGTGACATGTTTGCATGTTTGTCAATAAAAAATAAGATATTGCAGTGTTGATTTATAGCAGATTTTAATTGTACATATGTTAAAACAATCTAAATTTGGTCATCAGGCTTAATTTGAATTTATTATGATTAAAAGTATGAAGTTATTTACATCACATATTGGCAGATAATTTTAAAGTTGCTCTATGACTGTATTTCTTAGGTCTGATTTGTTTACATCTTACATTTTAACCTTATTTAAACAGTGAAACCTACATTTTGTACTCTCATAAATATGAAAAACTTCCAAATAATAGTAATCCATGCATGTAAAAATATTAAAGACAGAATGATTTTGTTGAAAATGTGTGGTCCGCAAATTTGGCTTATTTATTTACGATTGACCCATTGCATCAAAACAGTTAAATAGCTTGTCTACAAACATTACTCCGAGTTGACTGGTGGTGCAGAGGTAACGCAACTGCTTTGGGTGCGAGAGGTCCCTTGGTTTTTACTTTTTTTTGTCCAAAACCTTATTTGTCACAAACTTTTGCAATTTCTTTTGAAATATCAATAAATTAGGTATACTTAACATAAGGAAAGATTTGTGACTGATTATAAGGGTATAAAGATTCAGACCTAGCATCTTTAATCATACTAGCATCTACTGGTATGACTTATTTCTTTGCATTATTTTGCAAAGCAGGTGACCATCAAAATGTTAATGTGTCTTTAAATGTTTTCTCTTCAGCTAACAGTGGCTGATATACCTGGGGCTGTCTTACCTAGGGAACCGGACAAGTGCAAGCTGAATGAACTGCGTTTGTGGTTGAAAAGCAGAAGCCAGAGGGTTAAGTCCAAGGAGACAAAAGCAGAGTTAGTAGTGAGGTGAGACCCAGCAGCTTAAAAATACTATATTATTTAAATCTGTAATACATACCGAGATGTGTGATAAATTTGTGTAAGCATTAATTTAATGCAAGGGAAACAAAAAAAATTTTAACAGTACTGAGACATAAAAAAAATAGGAATAAGTTCTGAAAATCTAACTAGAAAGTGTACATTTTAGCTATAGAATTAAAATCCAGTTTTTTTTAAAAGCGATTAATGTAAAATAAATAAGACAAATGTAGCATTTTTAAGTCTTAAACTATTTTGAATAATTTATAAATTCAAGACAAAGTATTAAAAGGTGATTCAATTTGTCAAAAACACCCAAGTTTTATTATATCGTGAACTTTTAATGCTTTACGGCTTTTACATTTTAACATGAAGGCAGTTTTATGCATATTATATGCAACATTGACAATGTACAGAAATAGTTCCTAGTATTTTACAAAATTGTCCTAGGTTTTCCTAGTATTTTCCTAGTTTTTCATGTTGACTGTTCCTAGTTTTTCCTAGTTTTTTACCATGGTCCGCGGGACAGCCTGGTCATGCCTATCGCCAAGGTTTAAGATCATGGTCAAACTTGAAGGTCAAAAAAGCTTTAAATCTGTTGTCAACGTGGCATTTGGAGGCACTTGTGATAAAACTTTTGATGTTTTTGGGTAAATATATTTTTATCTTTTTTTGACAGAGTGAAGAAATGTCAGGAACTGGGTGAAAACCTTCCAGTTGTGGACCCTCACCCAGACCAGCCCTACCTAAGAAGAGCGAAGGCGAGCTGTGTGGTTTGCTCCAAACAACAGCAGTCCCAGGAAAGCCAGCAGCTTCTGACTAATACTGACACACTGTCATGGTCACAGGATACCGGTGATATTCCAAAAATGTTCACTTTTGTAGACATCCTAAATTACTCAAAAAAGTCTGGGAAAAACTACTATGTGGAAAAACCAATTGACAGGGGATATGCTTTTTTCCATGATGGTTATGTTCATAATCAGAGTGTAACTAATAACAAATCCATAGTTACAGTAAAAGCCAAGTGTTACAGGTCAATGAAGAAAAGTGAAAAGCCACATGACTTATTGGTGACTCTGAAAAGCGATGGTTCTGTGCAAGAAGGCAAATGTTCCTGTGTGGCAGGTGTAGGTGGACATTGTAATCATATATATGCCCTGCTGTACTCAATAGACCATACCTTGAAGCTGAAGTTAAAAACATTTCCAAGGGCAAAAACATGCACAGATAAGCCTGCTGAATGGACAAAATGCAGAGTGGATGGAATTCAGTCCGAGCCAGTCATGAAGGCCACTGTTGTTAAGCCCAAGTATGGAAGTTCATCAAAGGGAGTGAAAACTACTTTGTATGAAGCGCGTGCTGGGTGTGCAAAGGGAAATATGACTGTTCCGAACAGTATTCAGGAAAAACTGTCAAAAATAAACCCTTTGTTTGGTGTAGGCTTAACGACAGGTTTTCAGTCATCTGACATATCAACGCAAATGGGGTTGTCAGTCCCAAAGGGTTCACCACTCTCTTACCAGCTAGCCATAACAGAAGGTGATTTTTGTGTAATAGAGAATATTTCAATAAGTGCATCTGGTTTGAAAACCCAAACATGTACCAATCAGATTCCAAAATTTCCATGGAGTATTACAGATATTGAAAAAGTTGCAGATGACATATTGACAGAGATAGGGCTGGATATCTCCGCAGAGAAAGCAAATGAAGTGTATGAGGCAACTATGGAACAAGCATTGTCTGACACATGGCATGATGTAAGGAAAAAACGCTTAACTGCAAGTAAATTTGGCGTCATAGTGACAAGAAAAAAAGATAAGGAAAAGTTTATTCTGAATCAGCTGCTGAATGAAGTAGACTTATCTAAAGTACCTGCAGTACTGTTCGGGAGGGAAAATGAAGACAAGGCAGTTTTTGACTATGTTCAATACATGAATAATAGTGGCCGAAATGTGAGTGTGTATAGAGCTGGCTGTGTCATCAATCCTAATTTCCCTTGGTTGGCTGCATCTCCAGACAGGGTAGTTCATGACAGTGTTGCAGGATTTGGATTAGTAGAGGTGAAATGCTCCTTTTCGAAAAGGAATGTCAGCCCCAAGGAAGCCTGCATGGACACAGCATTCTTCTGTGAGATTGTTGATAGTAAATTTTGTCTTAAGAAAGACCATCACTACTATGCACAAATACAAGGTCAACTAGGAATAACTGGTGCAATGTTCTGTGACTTTGTGTTGTACACAAAAAAGGGCTTGGGAATCCAACGAATAATGTTTGATGAAATGTATTGGAGGACCATGAGTAGCAAGCTGAGATGCTTTTTCCTGAATGACTTTTTGCCAGTTCTTAGAGGTTAACATTCAGTAAAATAAGTGACAGTGCTAATGTGAATGTTAAACTGTTTTTATTCAAGGTGCATGTGTTCGATATTTGGACATAATTCTTTATGTTGTATCTAGTTAAAGATCACAATGTTACCATACTACAACTAGTAACTAAGGCATTTTGAACAGAACTAGATCTATTGTAGATAAGTTATTTTTCCTGTATTCTTAAACTTTTATATAACCTTAAAATGCTCATAAAACCATGTTCTTTGTTCTGTTATTTAAATAATCTTGTACGCATTGAAATTAAATTTAATGAAAAATAAACTTTGTTACAGTTAAGTAACTACTAGGTTATTAAATATTTTCAACACATCTTGTATCAGTTTTTCAAAGAGTCTACTAAGCAATTTTAAAAAAAATTGACCATGTTTACAAATTATTCCTGCTAGTAGACTGTTCATGTGAGTGACATTTATGATAATTTGACATTTAAGGCAAACAGAACTCAAGACAATCTGGTCTTTTCTTTGACTACTTTGTTGTTACATATTGTATATTGTCTAAGGCACATACATGTATAGTGCTGATAACCATTAAACTTTTGAAACTTTGTTGAAATGTTTCTTCTCTTTGTGATAATCAAGTACACACAAGGTATAAAAACCTGTATTGCTCTTACTTAAGTAATTAAATAAGAAGAGGATGTAAAAAATCCATTACAAATGTCAGAAACCATGTCTCGACAGGGCTAACAGTGTTCTTTGTTCCGGGAGAAGTAAGTCATGAGTTGACACCACTGGCTTTATTATACCCCGCCAAAGGCGGAGGGATATAGATTTGGCCATGTCCGTCCACATTACACCTTTCCCTAAATTTCTTCACCTCCCATCAATCAACAAAACCTGTTCGGCGGGGGATATCAATTCGAAGAATTTGCTTGTTCCATTTTAGGTTAGAAACGGATATTAAATAACACAAGTCTGCAAAGTTTTCAACATTGTATTATGTGAATCCGCCAGATTGTCATATAATCTTATAAAACAATAATGTATTTATCTACATAAATAATATAGTAATTAATTTGAGTGGCATTTCAGTCAACCTTTAATCAATATTTTATCAATTCTTTGAGATCAAATTTGCAGTTATAAAATGAAACATTATCTCTATTAAGCATCAATTAACATGTGTATTTACAACTTAACCTAAGCAAGTATTTTAGGTCATGATTTGCTTATCACATTTACAAAAATATAACACAGATGCAGGTGAAATGTACAATTGTCCCAATAATTGTCATCACACAAGCTATTGAAATTTTCATTATTGCCAAATCAACAAAACAAACAGTTTATATTAAGTATCTTCATTAATCCACACATATCATAAATCATTCAGTTTAACAGTAAAGTAATACTTGTCATACAAGTAGAATCCCATGTTAAAAATACATGCATGTTGATTAAGAAGCTATGTCTGCATTTTGGTACTCTTGTTATTGGTCAAACTTTTTAGTATGATATGTTTACTAAATGAAACAGCATTGTAAAGAATGAGAACCTTACATGACAAGAAATGATTAATAACAAAATCAGTTTTTTTTTCTGTAGAATTTGTACATGGGTAGATTATTAAATGTGCCATAAATAAAAATACTTGGCATTTTCTCATGCTTATGGGAGATGGATTTACTGCTTTAATGCCTTTTACTATGAATTAAAAGTAAAATGTAAACAATTTTGGTCACAAGATACAGACATGGCAACTTAAACTATCACACTTGTAAATATTACAGCCATTCAAATGTAGGCTATTGATTTCCTAGACATGATATGATGGGATCCTGAAATAATGTCAGAAGAGCACACACTGTCCAAATTTGGTTAATGCTTCCAAACAGTGACAGCGGAATCGCCTGATCAAAAATGTGAAATTTCTTTATCTTATTAATTGCCCTTTCCACATGAATGCGCTCTGCTGCAATACTTTGTGTTGTTCTCACTTCACAATCAGTCAATTGCCCGAACTGTCCTAAAAATGGTGGTATGTTTAGTTTCACACATTTGACATCTAGGAGGTCTTGGATGTCGAAGCCTTTATCAGCCATTACGCTATCACCACTACAGAAATCCAAATCCAGAAAGCCACTTCGCTTTGTAATTTCCCTGTCTGAAATACTTCCAAGGTACAATTGAGAAACAAATGTTATGCTTCCACATGGTGCAATTCCTATTAAACCCTTGAGTGTATTTGAACTTTTATAGTTGCTGTAAGTTTGACTTTTTAGAAGAAGAGAAGAGGCTATCTCAGTTTTTATCTCTGTACAGTCAATAATAACTCGTGTGGCAGGATATTTGTCTTTAAAACTTGCTGGCATTGTTTTGTTCACTTGGTCTCTCGAGGGCCAAATATTGAGGGATCCAAGCCGCAAATACAGAAAATTTGCCCAAGTTATGATTAACATGCTAACAGTTCCTATGGAAATATTAAAGCGTCTAGCCAAGTCGTATTCGAAAAGCCCAACTCGAACTCTACACATAAATAATAAAAACTGATTTGCAGGTGACAGTTTTCTAGGCTTACAAGACTGTTCTTTGGACCCTTCTTTTTTTGAGTACATGACGATGTTCTCTCCCTTTTCTCCCGGGTTTACAAGTTCTAAAACTGTATAGAACGTATCCTTTGATGAAAAACCTGTGTAAAACTGAACTTCAGATGCATTGAGATTTTCAATACAAAAACTATTTGTTTCCTGATCTGCTTTAAGCTGTCTAATTTTAGCTTTTAACTTTTCATTCTCACTTAAAGCTTTATTTGCTTTTTTCTGTAAAAACTCGATGTGTTCTAGAAGGACATGTTTGCTTATATTATCACTGTCTACTTGTGTTTGCAATGTGTCTTCAGATGCAGTAAGATCTGATAAACTTACAGGCTTATTTTCAGATATACTTTCCATTGCTTCATCAGAAGCATCATAAAGAATTGTGCTTTCTTCGCGTTGCTGTTGAAGCCTATTTTTCTTTCTTCTTGTATGGATCTTCTGCAGATGTACCTTGTTCTTCCAACAGTCAAATTTAGTTGGTACAGCTCCAGGTTTTAAGTATGTACGTTTGGCAAATCCAGATGTTTCCATGACCTCCTTCTCAAAGTGCAAACAGCAAACAAAAGTGTTGCATGTCACCTGAAGAAAACAAAATAACAAAATAACACAATGCTAAGGATCACCTTCTTAACTTAGGTTTACTGTAAAATTGTCTTCCTGCATGTAGCCGGTAGATTTAAGTACCAGACTAAGTCTACAAAGGATTTTCTAAAAATTAAAAATAAAAATCAAAATAACTTATGTTAATAAGAACTATTCAACATGGTCATATGATTTTCTAAATTTTTAACAAAACACTGGTGCATCAAGGTGTTTGCTACAGCATTTTCAATGATAAAATTACAAGTAGAGAACTTGAAAAGAAAACCATGGTTTCTTGAGACTGACTGAATTAACCAATGCTTCTTATATTGACAATCCTGCTACTTACTTTGAAATGTGGTCCTTCATCTCTTCTTATTTTGTGAAGCCAAACAGAACGAAGTGGGTCCCCTGGCCTTGGAAACCCATGGTAGCTTGGTTTGCCATATCCAGGTATAATAGCGTATCCAGTAGTGTGACACTCAGGAACACAGCAGATTCGGTTTGACTGCAATTGACATGTTTAAAAAAAATTATAAGCTTGTCAGTATGCAAATCAGTATGAATTATATATTTAACTTATTGCTGATTTATGTATTTGTATTTTAATGTGGTTGTTCTGAGTCAATATAAAACAATCAGAAATTAATAAATATTTGAAGAAAAAATACCCCCACCCCCAATCCTGCCTAACAATGACAGTTTGTAATTTAACATAAATATACCATAGATAACTTTATTACCTTGGTTCTTTTGATTGACTCTACTGCTGTTCCATCTGGCTTTGTTATTCTGAAGCCTTCCTGCTGATATAGCTGTTCAGAGTCTTGAGTAGCTTGCTGACAATACGTGTGGTCCGTTTGCCCGTCTTCTGTCATCTTTTGAACGTAAAATATTATTAAATAAACGTAAAATAAGCTATATACAATTGTCTAACAGAACTAATCAAATAATCTGTTGTAAGTATTATGTGAACTTCGTCGATCAATCGGTATCAATTTCTTTTTAAAAATAGCGAAAACATGTGACAAACGGAATTATGTCAAAACAACTCATTTATGGAAAAATCTTTTACTACTAAATGATGCCGATACTTCATATTTAATTAATTAGAGCCCATTTCATCTGTAAAATAAATGCGTTTTACCTTATTGTTTGCATTCCATTAGAAAATTCAGGTTTCTTCGTTATTATTTCTGTAGTAGCTGGTTTGCGCTATTATCACCGGATGACGTCATCGAAGGGGAGGTAATTAAAAACCCGTAGTAACTGAAAGGGTCTATATTAGCTCTTATAAGAATTAAGTCATTTCTAGGCCTCAATTAAATTAGAAAAAGCATCACACAAATATGTTCTAAAATCTTGAAATGAAGTTAAATTCTTACTGTCTTTGCTGAAGGACCAAAAAACACCGTATTCAGATCTCAGTATGTCTTGCTCGATGCATGATTGCTGGCAAACTTGTGTTGCTTAGTTTTAGACAATCATCATCTGATTACTACCAGTGCGCATGTCTGTACAAAGCCACGCCTTGTTTGTCCCGTTTGGATCAGTTCTAGCAATCGAATATTAACACAATCTGTCGGGACACCCCGTGTAATTCAGCACCTAGTCGGTCGGACTTTATCAGGTTGAAGATATACGTAGTGGGAGACATGTAACAATCGATGAAAGTCGCCTACATGACTTTTGAAATTCAAAAAGTGTTAATTTTCAAAATATTGTCATAAATGTGATATATTCACTCATTCATACATGTAAAAAAACATTTAATTGTATCTGTTAACTGGACAGAGGTCATAAAACTTTATTTTAATAAGAATATATGGCAAAGTCCTATGAACAATGCAACATATATCAAAATTTGAATACCCACAGGACAAAGGTATTCACATGGAAGCCAAATATAAAAGTAAGAATACATCTGTGATGAGTCATTAAACAAAAGAACAAACCCGACTGTTACCGGCTTGGAACGGTCAGTCTGATATTGTTCTCCAGCATCTGATTGGTCAGACTTTTTGCGTGGATATATTTCGACCAATGAGATTCTTAAACATAAAATCAGATTGAAGCGCAAAAAAAAACTTTGGGTCCTTGAATTGTCGAATAAATAATTTAAGCAAACAGAAATCAATAGTTTGTACAATTTCTTTAATGTTAAAACATACTTCCCCAATAATCAAACATATTTATTCTTTCAATGTCTCTTGGACTCTAATCATCTTTGCAATTTCCCACTAAATGACCTATTAATAACTTATCTTTTTAATGTATTTACGTATTCGAATGTGCACAGCCTACTTTCAGAATTATCCCACACACGCCTCTTGAACATGCAGTTTGATAGAACAAATAAATGTAAAAAAACTAAAGTCATTCTAAAGTAACAGGTGTTTAAAAGAAAGACAAGATTGCCTAATATGACACTAACGCTGTATCAGACTTTGATAAAGTGGGTCAATTATCCCTAGATAACAACCTCACAGAGTTTATTCATGGAATAAACACGTTTTGTTTTAATCTGGACGTCTATGTACCCATTTATCAGTTAAACTGTCAACAGATATTCTTGAACAGCACGTTTCGATCATTTGTATTTCGTAAAATGTGCTTCTTGTCAAAGATGCACCACAACCAATTGATGACATTTTGACATTTATTTGATTTAATACTTTTTGATCTCAGGTTTTAGTGAACAGCGATCTTACATCGTGGGTTTTATATAAATGTAATCAGATAATACATAAAACATATGACAAGTATCTGGGAGTCCCATAGTTTATCAGTTTGAATTTACATTAGTTTGTTTTTTATTTAGGTCAACTAAATGTTAGATTAGACTGTCATAAGATACTTTTTCATAAGTTTGTTTCTTGACAAGATCAACTCTTTAGGCAAATGATGAATAAAACAGATAGACTTGTATGACATAAACTCTCAAGATAGGAGTTTAAAAACAAGTGATACGGTTTTCTCTTTCTTGTCCTCTTCTACTCTTTTCTATTTTTTTACAAAAATAATTAACGCTGTGTATGTTTGTGCACTAAACCAATGTATCGGATGCGCACGTATCACCCTATCTCCTTTTGTCCAGTCCATCTATATTAATTTCTACTCTTTGACTTCCGAAGAAGCCAGTTAAAGCTCTCTACCGGTATAATAATCTTTGTCGACTCTTTTGCCGAATGACTTTTTCAAATCCGGTAAAGGTTGGGACCTGTAATGCCTCTAACACGATGTTTACAATATGCATAAAGTATTTCTTTTTCTTTGTTATTTTATCTTTTACACTACATTCATTTTAGACGAATAGAGGATCTTATGAGTATGCCTATTTAATACTGAATATATTAAACTAAATGGAAGAGAAGATAAGAAACGAGGCTCTGGTAATAAATGTATTTTCTTGAAGTGGCAAAGTGACACAAACTGTTTCTTGAATGCATCTGTTAACAAATATGTTATCATTAGTAATGTTTTCTGTACAGTTTAGAAGTTTAATTCAAGTGCTTCCTGTTAGTTGTGTTACTTCTACTTTTTGTGTCATCTTCATAAGTGGAGTCAATTGTATGGATTATGTCCCTTTTATAAGTTGTCTCACCTCGAAGAGTTGTTGTTTGTTGATTTGATCGTTCCATCAATATGTGAAGATGGTGTCCACTTGAAGCAGATCTAGTGTTGTTTGCATTTCGTTGATCGTATAACTTCTTTAGCATTATTTAGTGTTTGCAACTGGGTCTTTATCATTTTAACGACTGTGAAAAGGTTCGCCCGTACCAGGGGCCGATGCTTTACCAA
>CM017570.1:49706236-49730516 GCA_007844125.1 Sinonovacula constricta
ATTTTTAATCCAGATTTAATATTTAACTGATTAAAAATTGACATAAAATGTTAGTGTACGTTGTTTTAATATACATGCGTTATCTTGTTTGTATCTTCCACACGTTCATTTATAAGAAAATTATCTATAACAATAATAAATAAATTTTCACAGAAAGCTAAGTATTGCGAAAGGACAGATCTGTCAGTGAAGCACCCCCAGTCGGAACGCCTCAGACATTTCTACGAAACAATATTGATTTTATTGAAAAATTAATCGCCAAGAGGCTGCGAATGTTACAGCGTTTTTAATTTTATCTCCAAATGCAATCTTAACAAGTATAGTTACAAATATAAACTAAACAATCATTCCATTCAATTCTGATTACAATTAACGCATCATTTAAACAAAAAGTATTAAAGTACGCGCTCAATACCAGGGCGTATTATACTCTTAAACAGTTAAAATGAGGCTGGGTCTAAATATGTCCGAAACTTATTTAAATAATGTCCAAGGAGTACCAACTGAAATTGTGTAACACCCAACAACACCCACCCAACAACACCCACCCAACAACACCAACCCACAAAACCCCATGCGACAAGCAAACACCTCCCCTCACTCTCCCGCTCCGCCATCTAAAAGTTCTCCTTGGAGAAGGCAAAGTTGACATGCTCGCATTGTTCCTTGATTGTCTTGCCAAGAGCTGGAGCACCACAGAAGAATACTTTCACCTTCCCTTTGTTCTGACTCTGGATGTTCTTGAACACCTGCAACACATGAGCCAAAGGTCGTTAGGTAGCGGAGATGACGACAAATAGTTCTTTTTAACAAATGAGGAGAAGGTAGTGTAAAAAAAAAATTTCTTACGTAATAACTTTCATTTTCAGTTCGTCCAACCATTCATTGAAATCTAAGCTACGAAATGATCTCTTGATAGGTATAAAGTGCGCTCCGACAAAATATCTGAAAACGCAGCAACTGCGATAGCATTTGTTATGGTAGAAATAGTTGTTTAAACGTTGACAGTAATCGTTCAAACAAGAGGCACAATTTATCTGTGAAAGAGATAGCCAGAGACCTATAAACTTAACTTATTGATAGTTTAATAGATTCTTTTCATATCTAGCCTATGTTCTTACATAAACAGTAACGCAATAAAAAATCACGTGACTTTTCATGTAAAAAAAAAAAAAAAAAAAAAAAAAAAAAAACGTTAACATGATCGATTGTACACAATCCGTACAATATCTTTGCAGAAGGTTTTCGGACTTAATGCAACGCCACAATAGCTGTTGCTGTTTCTGATTATTTTATTAAAATGGCCAATGACTTACTTTCCGCCAGTCCGGTCTGCCAGGCTTTGTCCTGGTTTTCAGTCCAGTGATCATATCTCGCTGTGTCTTCTCGTGAATCAAGTCCAGCGCAATCTGGAACACAAGGAATAACACAAAACAATCAGGTCCAGCGCAATCTGGAACACAAGGAATAACACAAAACAATCAGGTCCAGCGCAATCTGGAACACAAGGAATAACATAAAACAATCAGGTCCAGCGCAATCTGGAACACAAGGAATAACACAAAACAATCAGGTCCAGCGCAATCTGGAACACAAGGAATAACATAAAACAATCAGGTCCAGCGCAATCTGGAACACAAGGAATAACATAAAACAATCAGGTCCAGCGCAATCTGGAACACAAGGAATAACACAAAACAATCAGGTCCAGCGCATTCTGGAACACAAGGAATAACACAAAACAATCAGGTCCAGCGCAATCTGGAACACAAGGAATAACATAAAACAATCAGGTCCAGCGCAATCTGGAACACAAGGAATAACATAAAACAATCAGGTCCAGCGCAATCTGGAACACAAGGAATAACATAAAACAATCAGGTCCAGCGCAATCTGGAACACAATGAATAACATAAAACAATCAGGTCCAGCGCAATCTGGAACACAAGGAATAACATAAAACAATCAGGTCCAGCGCAATCTGGAACACAAGGAATAACACAAAACAATCAGGTCCAGCGCAACCTGGAACACAAGGAATAACACAAAACAATCAGGTCCAGCGCAATCTGGAACACAAGGAATAACACAAAACAATCAGGTCCAGCGCAATCTGGAACACAAGGAATAACATAAAACAATCAGGTCCAGCGCAATCTGGAACACAAGGAATAACATAAAACAATCAGGTCCAGCGCAATCTGGAACACAAGGAATAACACAAAACAATCAAGTCCAGCGCAATCGGGAACACAAGGAATAACATAAAACAATCAGGTCCAGCGCAATCTGGAACACAAGGAATAACATAAAACAATCAGGTCCAGCGCAATCTGGAACACAAGGAATAACATAAAACAATCAGGTCCAGCGCAATCTGGAACACAAGGAATAACACAAAACAATCAGGTCCAGTGCAATCTGGAACACAAGGAATAACATAAAACAATCAAGTCCAGCGCAATCTGGAACACAAGGAATAACACAAAACAATCAGGTCCAGCGCAATCTGGAACACAAGGAATAACATAAAACAATCAGGTCCAGCGCAATCTGGAACACAAGGAATAACACAAAACAATCAGGTCCAGCGCAATCTGGAACACAAGGAATAACATAAAACAATCAGGTCCAGCGCAATCTGGAACACAAGGAATAACATAAAACAATCAAGTCCAGCGCAATCTGGAACACAAGGAATAACATAAAACAATCAGGTCCAGCGCAATCTGGAACACAAGGAATAACACAAAACAATCAGGTCCAGCGCAATCTGGAACACAAGGAATAACACAAAACAATCAGGTCCAGCGCAATCTGGCACACAAGGAATAACACAAAACAATCACGTCCAGCGCAATCTGGAACACAAGGAATAACATAAAACAATAGCAAATAATTTCTTGGTAGTTATAAGTTTTTGCTATTCTCTTTTCGTCTACGACATGATACTAGGATGCGAGCTGAAAGTCATTTGAAAAGTTTGTTTTATAAGGTTTTGCACTTACTATGCCATTTGAAAATAGTTTACGTTGTTCACATAGTTACTACCTTTCCGGAGCTTACTGTTTCCGTGTTGTTGTTTTTTCGTTTTGCGTAGTTGTGTAGTAAGGTCTTTCAATATAATCTTCAATATTTGTTGGAATTCTAACTCAACTTGTGTATATTTTAAGTCGGAACCATAGTCGGTGTCAGGCGTCCGCTTACACTTTTATTAAGCACATTACACACTAAATATCAATGACATGTCAAATAGTAAGGTCTAGAGAGATGTTCTGGTGTTTATGTTGTCTCATGATACAGAATGGACCGTTCCACACCGGTTAATTTAAACCAATCAGAAAGGGCCAATTCATTTTCCCCTAACAAAGGTCTTACATAAATATTTAAAATAAAAAATAAATAAAAAATAAATCATTAAACTTCCAGCCAGTGACTAAATATCCACTTTTATGAACACAAAATACTAATATATTAATACAGTTGCAGTCAGTAAATAGTTATTACTGTACACGGTGTGCTCGGCCGTGGTGTAAGGTGTTGTTTACAATTACGTATCTCCAATCAAAAGTAGCTCGCGAACAGACAGCAACAGTAACTAAGGGCATGGAAAGGTGTGGTATTTCATGCTGAGCTTCGAATTCACTTCATACCTGCAGTCCTATACCCTTCATGTCTGTCTTTTTCTGAGCAGCGGTCATGTACATATGGAAATCTATACAGTTGTCCAGCACACCTCCGCAAGTCGACTGTTCCAGCTCGATCTGACTTAACAATGTCAGGAACCACTCAAAGCTCTTCTGGTCCCGGTTGATCCAGATGAAATCAAGCTGAGGAACGACAAGAAGAAATTATGGGCCAGAGTGTATGCATGTGTGAAAGCATATGTATACACAGACAAGATTGAAAGTTAGGAATCTAAAATAACGTTAAAATAAATAGCGGAAATACTATCGAAAATACTCGGAAAATCTGGTTTTCACTGTAACTTTTAACATCACTTTTTACAGTGTTTTGTCAATTCAGTGTTACAAAAACAAAGAAACGGCAGAGTTGGGAATATGGATATGGTGAAACGCACTGGAAGATCTCACAACATGGTGTGATATAAATGTTCACGTCTTCGAGAACTCCTTGTAGAAATATCGAATTAAAGATGGACATTGGACGAAGATAATTAGAAGTTTGTAAACACTCCTCAATTAATGGCGATGATTGTTTCAAGTTTAGCCCGCATACCTTGCGAAGTTTCATGTCCATGCCATCACCGTCCGAGTAGAACACGTGTTTACAGCAGGGACACTTCTGTTTTGCGGCACTGAATCTGTACCAAACACTCTGCAAGATGGACGCCATGGGAGTGACACCGATACCGGCCCCGATCAGGACGGCGTGCTCCACGTCAAACACCTCGCGGGTACCGGTGCCGTATGGACCGTCCAGGAAACACTGTGGATAAGGAACACATGCAAGATATGTTACCGACAAACCTCTTGGAAAACGATGCGTCCATTAGAGAAACATCATAGCGTAAAGCCTTTTGCGGCTTCAGTGACTCCAGCATATCGGCCACACGGCCTTGTTATAGTTTTATTTCAGGTGTTCTTGATTTACGTTCAAAGAGTAGGTTCGTGTCCCTGACCTAATCAACTAAACCGACGTGTAATTTCTCAACACATCACCAGTCCACGCCAGGACGAAACCTTTCAGACACAGTGCTGTTCCAGCTGACCTGTGGTGCGCAGGATTTTCTCCCGGACGTTTGTCTGGAGTCTTCTGCCACCAATTATAACCATGTCAGTGTGATGGTTATGAAAACTACAAACCTCAACAATAAACATGAAACACTTACCTTTACTTTGACAATCTTATTCTTTGGCTTCGGTTTCTGCTTATGGGATCTGCTTCGTGCAGACTTTGTATGGCGTCGTGACATGGCCTGAAAGGCAATAAGAGTGTATTTCTAAGTCACTACTTTCGTCATAACATACCAAAGAAAACTTCAGCGCTTAGACATTTCTATTCACTCAGTCGGTTTTCTTTTAATAGCTGGTATTTTAGAAAACCATCAGGAAGTGCGAGATAAGAGTTCGGTAAAACCGGTTTAAGCACACCATTTAGTCATTTTTGCCGACTGACCGTTCCAAGGCAGAAACTGTTATGTTTGCACTTTTTTGTTAAATGACTCGTGGCAGATTTGTTCTTACTTTTCCATTTGGCTTGCATGTGAATATATATGGTATATATTGTAATGCTCCTAGGACTTTGCCATATATTCTTGCACAGGAAAACATGAAAAGGTCCTTTAAGAATTGTCGCAGATATTAACATATTAACTACCTCTAGGTAAATATATAAAGAGTAAATGTAAAAGAGACAAAAACACACAGACGATACTTTCTCAATATATCTTACTATCATGTTATTCCGTCTCTTCTCTGTAGCTGAAACAATACTCTAGTCGAATTTTGTTTCATTTTCTGTCTTGTGAGTATAAATGTGAGCGATTTCAAGGCCCTACATTTGTGTCAGTCATTTAACAATTTAAAAAGCAAACAGACAAAAACAATCTTAGTTTATAAACTACTTAACCTGTTTGCTTTTTTTACATTATTTTTTTAGTAAATGTGCATGGATTGTACAGAAAATATATTTTACAATTGAAGATGTTTAAACTTAACTAAACTTTTATATTAATTTCATATTTTTTACATTACATAAAAGGTTCTACGTATTTAATGAAAATATACACAATAATGATAATAATAATAATAATAATTTGAATAGAAGCTTTATTTAAAATTCATACCACCAAAGGAGTAAGCTTATTCCTGTCTATTTACAAAAATCCAACCAACCAGACACCTTGGCGTTACCACGAACTCAAGTTAAACTATATAACAGCCCAGCCGCAGGCTGTACCCAGGAACGTAAACACGTATAAAAAAATAAAACTTGCTTATTTCAATCTAATTAAAACAGGTTAAAGCAAAGCTACAGCAATGCAACAAATAAACATGACAGTTCTTTTTAAAAAGGCAATAAAATAATAAATCGCAAAAGAAAGATAATGCTACACACGCCTTGTACAGAAATAATATATAATTAGTAACCATTACAAACAGAAGGCCTGTGTAAAACACACAAAATGCTACAAACACATTACATTTCTTTGCAAAGAAGCTGAAAGTACATGTATTAAAGCGGTCAACTATAAAACATTGCTATAAACAGGCTGGCTTTTATGAAAACGAACAAGAATATAAGCTCTTGTAGTAATGGAGAAACTGACTCTATGAGTTTGATGGACTGTAGGCCTACATGTGCAAGTATATCTTTTATTCTAGTTCTATTTTATTTATAATGGAAATTCGAATATACCAAATATTTAACAACAAATAACTACAGAATGACCAGGTAGCTGATTTTAATCCGTATTAATTAGTTTAGTAGAAGTTGAAAGGAATAGAGTTCTGGTTCTACAAAAAAGAAAGAAAAGCATGATGAATCCTTGTTATGTTATAAAATCTCTAAACTTTCATTGGTTTGTACGCTTCCTTACATGCTGGCTGTTTCTTAATAATTCAGTAACAGATGCATTGGAATCCTCGGTTCTTATTGCTTCAACCATTTTAAAAAATTCATTGCTAACCAAAATAAAAATTAAAATTTATTTATGTATGATAAAAATAGGCACAGACATGTTACAACTTTTTATTTTTGCCCTGATTTTGTTTTTAATTCTAAAAGTATTCACCAAGAAGTTAATAATGTATACAAAGAAATAAACTTTCCTTAATTTGGAGCACTCGGATCTTATTGCTAAAACCGTTTGTACTATTTTTTTTTTTACATTTTTCATAGTTTAAATTACCAAATAAGCGTTGTATTGTAGGATCTATAAACTTGGTCCGAACGTTCGAGCGTTCAGATAAATAATGATCCGAACATTCGAATGCTTCAAATGAGTGACGTATGCCATCCCTAATTTCATTATGGCAGTTTTCCGAAAAAGACGTTTACATAAAAGCAGGTATAATGCTATCTCTTCAGTATAAAAAGCATACGTTTAACACCTGGCATGATACCACACCCAGTGACAGACTCCTGTAACCAGGACGGACTGTCAAAACTGCCCTCCAATTTGTCTGCCCCTCCTATTTGTCTGCCCCTCCAATTTGTCTGCCCCTCCTATTTGTATGCCCCTCCTATTTGTCTGCCCCTCCTATTTGTCTCCTCCTATTCGTCTGCCCCTCCTATATTACTGCACCTCTTATTTGTCTGCCCCTCCTATTTGCCTGCCCTCCTATTTGTCTGCCCCTCCTATTTGTCTGCCGCTCCTATTTGTCTGCCGCTCCTATTTGTCTGCCCCTCCTATTTGTCTGCCGCTCCTATTTGCATGCCTCCTATTTGTATGCCCTCTTATTTGCCTGCCCTCCTATTTGCCTGCCCTCCTATTTGTCTGCCGCTCCTATTTGCCTGCCTCCTATTTGTATGCCCTCTTATTTGCCTGCCCTCCTATTTGCCTGCCCTCCTATTTGTCTGCCGCTCCTATTTGCCTGCCTCCTATTTGTATGCCCTCTTATTTGCCTGCCTCCTATTTGTATGCCCTCTTATTTGTCTGCCCCTCCTATTTGTATGCCCTCTTATTTGCCTGCCCCTCCTATTTGTCTGCCTCCTATTTGTATGCCCTCTTATTTGCCTGCCCTCCTATTTGCCTGCCCTCCTATTTGTCTGCCGCTCCTATTTGCCTGCCTCCTATTTGTATGCCCTCTTATTTGCCTGCCCTCCTATTTGCCTGCCCTCCTATTTGTCTGCCGCTCCTATTTGCCTGCCCTCCTATTTGTATGCCCTCTTATTTGCCTGCCCTCCTATTTGTCTGTCCTCCTATTTGTCTGCACCTCCTATTTGTCTGCCTCCTATTTGTCTGCCCTCCTATTTGTCTGTCCTCCTATTTGTCTGTCCTCCTATTTGCCTGCCCTCCTATTTGTCTGCCCTCCTATTTGTCTGCCCTCCTATTTGCCTGCCCTCCTATTTGTCTGCCCCTCCTATTTGCCTGTCCTCCTATTTGTCTGTCCTCCTATTTGTCTGCACCTCCTATTTGTCTGCCTCCTATTTGTATGCCCTCTTATTTGCCTGCCCTCCTATTTGTCTGCCTCCTATTTGTCTGCCCCTCCTATTTGTCTGTCCTCCTATTTGTCTGCCCTCCTATTTGCCTGCCCTCCTATTTGTATGCCCTCTTATTTGCCTGCCCTCCTATTTGTCTGTCCTCCTATTTGTCTGCACCTCCTATTTGTCTGCCTCCTATTTGTCTGCCCTCCTATTTGTCTGTCCTCCTATTTGTCTGTCCTCCTATTTGTCTGCCCTCCTATTTGTCTGCCCTCCTATTTGTCTGCCCTCCTATTTGCCTGCCCTCCTATTTGCCTGCCCTCCTATTTGTCTGCCGCTCCTATTTGCCTGCCTCCTATTTGTATGCCCTCTTATTTGCCTGCCTCCGATTTGTATGCCCTCTTATTTGTCTGCCCCTCCTATTTGTATGCCCTCTTATTTGCCTGCCCTCCTATTTGCCTGCCCTCCTATTTGTCTGCCGCTCCTATTTGCCTGCCTCCTATTTGTATGCCCTCTTATTTGCCTGCCCTCCTATTTGCCTGCCCTCCTATTTGTCTGCCGCTCCTATTTGCCTGCCCTCCTATTTGTATGCCCTCTTATTTGCCTGCCCTCCTATTTGTCTGTCCTCCTATTTGTCTGCACCTCCTATTTGTCTGCCTCCTATTTGTCTGCCCTCCTATTTGCCTGCCCTCCTATTTGTCTGCCCCCCTATTTGTCTGCCCTCCTATTTGTCTGCCCTCCTATTTGTCTGCCCTCCTATTTGTCTGCCCCCCTATTTGTCTGCCCCCCTATTTGTCTGGCCTCCTATTTGTCTGTCCTCCTATTTGTCTGCCCCCCTATTTGTCTGCCCTCCTATTTGTCTGCCCTCCTATTTGTCTGTCCTCCTATTTGTCTGCCCTCCTATTTGTCTGTCCTCCTATTTGTCTGCCCTCCTATTTGCCTGCCCTCCTATTTGTCTGCCCTCCTATTTGTCTGCCCTCCTATTTGCCTGCCCTCCTATTTGTCTGCCCTCCTATTTGCCTGCCCTCCTATTTGTATGCCCTCCTATTTGTCTGCCCTCCTATTTGTCTGTCCTCCTATTTGTCTGCACCTCCTATTTGCCTGCCCTCCTATTTGTCTGCCGCTCCTATTTGCATGCCTCCTATTTGTATGCCCTCTTATTTGCCTGCCCTCCTATTTGCCTGCCCTCCTATTTGTCTGCCGCTCCTATTTGCCTGCCTCCTATTTGTATGCCCTCTTATTTGCCTGCCCTCCTATTTGTCTGTCCTCCTATTTGTCTGCACCTCCTATTTGTCTGCCCTCCCCATTATTCTACCTCCCATATTTGTCTGCCCCTCCTACTTGTCTGCCCTCCCATTTGTCTGCCCCCACTATTTGTCTGCCCCCCCCCCCTCTTACTTGTCTGCCTCTCCTATTTGTCTGCCCCCTATATTTGTCTGCCCCTCCTATTTGTCTGCCCCTCCTATTTGTCTACCCCCCTATTTGTTTGCCCCCCCCCCTATTTGTCTGCCCCTCCTATTTGTCTCCCTCCCCCTATTTGTCTGCCTCTCCTATTTGTCTGTCCCTCCTATTTTTCTTATTTGTCTGCCCCTCCTTTTTGTCTGTCCCTCCTATTTGTCTGCCCCCCATTTGTCTGCCCCTCCTATTTGTCTGCCCCTCCTATTTGTCTGCCCCTCCTATTTGTCTGCCACTCCTATTTGTCTGTCCCTCCTATTTGTCTGCCCCTCCTATTTGTCTGTCCCTCCTATTTGTCTGCCCCTCCTATTTGTCTGTCCTCCTATTTGTCTGCCCCTCCTATTTGTCTGCCCCTCCTATTTGTCTGCCCCTCCTATTTGTCTGTCCTCCTATTTGTCTGCCCCTCCTATTTGTCTGCCCCTCCTATTTGTCTGCCCCTCCTATTTGTCTGTCCTCCTATTTGTCTGCCCCTCCTATTTGTCTGCCCCTCCTATTTGTCTGCCCCTCCTATTTGTCTGTCCTCCTATTTGTCTGCCCCTCCTATTTGTCTGCCCCTCCTATTTGTCTGCCCCTCCTATTTGTCTGTCCTCCTATTTGTCTGCCCCTCCTATTTGTCTGTCCTCCTATTTGTCTGCCCCTCATATTTGTCTGCCCCTCCTATTTGTCTGTCCTCCTATTTGTCTGCCCCTCCTATTTGTCTGCCCCTCCTATTTGTCTGCCCCTCCTATTTGTCTGCCCCTCCTATTTGCCTGCCCCTCATATTTGTCTGTCCCCCTATTTGTCTGCCCCTCCTATTTGTCTGCCCTCCTATTTGTCTGCCCCTCCTACTTGTCTGCCCTCCTATTTGTCCGCCCCTCCTATTTGTCTGCCCCTTCTATTTGTCTGCCCCTCCTATTTGTCTGCCCCTCCTATTTGTTCCCCACCCATTTATCTGCCCCTCCTATTTGTCTGCCTCTCCTATTTGTCTGCCCCTCCTACTTGTCTGCCCTCCTATTTGTCTGCCCCTCCTACTTGTCTGCCCCTCCTACTTGTCTGCCCCTCCTACTTGTCTGAGCGTTAGGAAAGAAGCTTTGAAAGCGAAGTAGAGTAGCACAGAAGAGTACTTCGTAAATTTTAACGACCTTAGTAAGTCGCGGCTAGGATCTAAACAAGATTTATTTTGTACCCGTAGGGGACACTCAGTCGATTGCACTCACAATTCTGGCTGTGTGCCGTAAAGACTTGAGGCCGATAAATATCTAGTGTAACACTACAGCTGTCCACTACAGCTGTCAGTGGACAGCTGTCAGGAGGTCAGTACTGTCAAGAGGTCAAGTACTTAAAAACCACGACGCTATCACGAAATACAAGATAAAGGGGAACCTCACGTAGGGGACATATGTATAGAAGTATGTATAGGAAGTCGCATTGTAGTCAAAGTAGATAGACATGGTCCAACTTTAAAGAAAAACAAAACCTCTGCATATATATACTGAAACCAAACAGACAAAGATTCGCCTTTCCCACTTGCAAGATTCAAATTGGCCAGGAATCCGCACACGTTTCGTGGTTGGGACAAATTGATGGACACAGAAAAATACTAGATAAGTTACTTTGTATTATTGTACTTCTGTATTTTACAAATCTGTTACATACATTGTAATATTTGTTATTAGAAGAACATAGTAACTTTGTATTAATTCGACGTAGAGCTTTGAAACTAGCTAAATATTACTCGATTGCTAATTAAGATAGTGATTGGGTAATTATTACAGGATATTATGATTTGATGAAAGGTTGTTCGCTACGAACTTATAATAGATAATTATAATTAATTACTCAGCTGTAACTGACATTAGAATTACATATTATGTATGTATCGATCGTCATCATATGTTTAAGTTCATATAGATAAACTTGTTTACTAAATATATTAGTTAGAAGAGAATTGCCAAACGAATTGATATTGTTAAACATCAATAGTCAAGTGATACGGCAATTATAGGTATGCTCTGTATATTGTATTATGTTGATTAATTAAGAATTGATACTAAATATAGATGTTTAATTTGATAATTGAATTTGAACATTGTAACATATTTTATCACACATTTGATATTAATGACTATAATACAATTTTGTAATCGAACGTTGTTTTGGGTATTTATTTCTACCTTCGTATATAACCAATTGTAAAGTTTAACGAATCGCTAAAGTTACGACCCTGAATAGAAAATCGAGTCGTGAAAAATTAATAATAAAACACAACGCATTGAGAACTAATTGAAGACGTTCAAAAATCTAACCACTATACGATTATGAGCAAAGGCCACCATTGTAGCAGATTGGAGGAGTAACTGTAGTTAAACAGTACTTTATAAATTAAATAAGTAAGCTAATCAAACCATAAAAGGGGCTTGTGGGGCTACACTAGTAAGCAGCAAGAAAGAATAGAACACGTCTGGGTGAGCTAAAAATCTGTTCTTATAGCAGCATGTTAAAAACGAGAAGAAAATTAGAAAAACCCTGGGAGCTATTTATATTACCTACTTTCATTTTTGACAGCTAAAACAAAAATAAATGAACTGACTTGACATAAAACAGAAATAAACATTAAAAAAATATTCTAAGACGCATATTTAGAAATTAACAGGATAAGTGGGTGCTTCTAGTAAAATACATGTGTATCAGAAATGAAATGAAAATATAAAATGGAATGCAAGCAAAATTAAATCCGTCATTTAATGTTCACCTCTGCATCAGGACTTAGCGGAACACATAACTATAATTAAAAAACAATACACATATTTTTACTCGTTTAGGTCATATAATGAGAAACACGTTGTCATCACTTTTTGACATAGATATGACGTAACTTTGAAATGTATAGCAAAATGTATTTTTTAGTTTAAGTAGTTACTTGAACTATATTTCAACTATACGTTATATGTTAATGTTTATTAGCAAAATATGTTCTTATAATTCAATGATGGCTTTATACTTCCTTTTACCTTGCTTCTTTCCTTGCTTTCTTATACAAGAACAATTACTGTTATACTTACCATTGCCAGGGTATTTTGACTGCTCTCATCAGGTATCATAGTTTTCAAAGTTAAAATTGATTTTCAAGATTCTTATACGTATAAATTTTATTTAAATAAAAGGCGTTTTCTCGTACATTTCTTGCATATCTAATTTTAACATATTTGTTGCTTTTAGTAAATTAACTGCTATTTTTCCCTTTTTTACCTTCAATATGTTTTATTCATTCAATCTCTTAAGATTTGAAAGTAAAGACAAGTTTCGTGTTGTTGTTTTTTCCTTAACATCTCCTAGGTGCAATACTTCTGTTTCTAATATTGCCACGTCGTTTCTCTTCCTAATTATGTTGATTGATTTAAAACACGTCTGTCTCATTGTAGTAATATCTTACACTAGTAGGTGTCCTTTATGGCATGGTGCTTTAAACAACGTCAACAGTAACACAGCCAAACATGGCTTAAAATATTAACACTTCAACAACCAAAATAAGTTAAATTCAATAAACATAAACCTCAATAATTAAATCCAAACTTACCCTCTCGAATTTATCGAATTTTCCTGGAAAAAAAAATATAATCGTTTTATTTTCGGTATAAATCTCAAACCGTTTATATCATGGTAAAAATGGGAAACACAAATATAACTACTACTCAACCTGAAGGAACAGGTCTTGTTGTTGTTGTTTTTTGTTGTTGTTTTTTGCACTTACATGTAATTGATTTCTTTATTGCCACATGTTGTTACTTAACCTGTTTATAAAAAGTACAAACAAAATGTCTGAAAAACTGACCGACCCCATTCCTTTGCGTAATATCGGTCGTTTACATTGACATTTTAATTGCAATGCACGTGAAATGAACTGGTGTAACTGGATTAAGTCAAAATGCACAAACATCATACACCAACTATTCATTTTTGTCTTTGATTTTCTTTTTCTTTATTTAATGTATATAACATACAAAATGTACATCATTTATGCTTGACGGAGCTCTCTAAGACAATCGCTTATGGTAGCCGAAAGCAAACTTCATAGCCCGCGATCACGAAGGTTCTAATCCATGTTTGGGCAAATACTACACGGTAGGGCGTTCTTTTATGTGGCTTGTTATGTGTTTTTCTACCCAGATGTCTTGCAATGCTTTTAGTCTTGGAAAATAGCTGAACATTGTTCTAATGACCAAACAGTGTATGTTTGTTTATTGGGTTTACGACTGTTTAACGGTTTTCGTTTATAACTGATGTCTGCGCATGACGTAAATTAGCGCATGCGAAGTTCGGAGTTCGCAGTTTAAAAGACAATATGTTCATATATATCAACTGATCAGAGGTAAAATTCTATTCCATGTTCAACTTTTTAATAAAAAATGACAAGTTGCTACCAACTCGCTTTAAAACGTTTAAATAACCTAACCAACTAACGACCAATGTGTATAGTAAATAACCAAGCCTAACCTCTTGTTGACCCCACATTCTCCTCCTCGTCCACCTTCAGTTCATCGAAGTATTGATACAACTTGTTGGTCCAATGGCCCGCGGAACGCACGTGCAGCCACAGCCGACCTGCAAAGAAACAAACGGGTCACGTGATAGAATCAGGTTCGGACATTATTTCGTGTTAAGGAAGCTATTTAAAATGATGTATTACCACACCAAGCCATCAATAAATAGAGAGAGCAGATAAATGAACAGGTAAAGCACGATTAAATACCAACTCTACAGCTTTCTGAGAATTAATTCTCGTAACTTTCTTTCCAAGTCTAAGGGAATGCTAAATAGTGACGAAATTCCCCGAGGCCTTCCAATTGCAGGATCCAAGAGATCCGCAAAACGGAAATAGCCTCGTTGATCGGACTTCATCTAAGACGGATTTGGAAACTCCCTTGCTGAATATAACTGCATGCAAGACAAAAGACAAAATTGACCGAGGCGTCCTACTGTAAATAATACATAAGCCGGAACTTCCCGAGTGGTTCCTACTGTATCCGAGACAAATGACGGAACAACCCGAGTGGTTCCTACTATATCTTAGACAAACGACGGAACAACCCGAGTGGTTCCTACTATATTTTAGACAAATGACGGAACACCCCGAGTGGTTCCTACTATATCTTAGACAAATGACGGAACAACCCGAGTGGTTCCTACTATATTTTAGACAAATGACGGAACAACCCGAGTGGTTCCTACTATATTTTAGACAAATGACGGAACAACCCGAGTGGTTCCTACTATATTTTAGACAAATGACGGAACACCCCGAGTGGTTCCTACTGTATCTTAGACAAATGACGGAACACCCCGAGTGGTACCTACTGTATCTTAGACAAATGACAGCCCGAGTGATTCCTACCGCGACTTAGACAAATGACATATTTCCCTAAGTAGTTCCGACCACCAACATGACCTACCTTCCATCTCAGGCGCGGAGCTGATCGTGAACGGGTGCCACTCCTGTTTGGCGATGGCGGGAATCTGGATGAATAGGTAATCACCGGGCTGGTACTTGAAGTTCAAGGGCCGTGTGATCATCAGATGCGTCACCTACAGGGCGGGAATGGGAGAGAACTTGTGATTGTTTGTGTCTCATTCATGAACTGATTTATACATGTCGAACATTCTGGCGGAAAATATATCTGCGTAGCTCATGTCATAAGTAAAAGTTCAATTATCTAGATTGGGTTTATAAAAACTAACAATAGCGTGAAGCCGGTAACGAACGAAACTGATGCACCCAAGGAAAAACAATCTTCTTAAAGAACATTTTCATATATATATATATATATATATATATATATATATATATATACTGGCAGTCAACGGTAGAGTGATAATTTTGTAAAAACAATTTTTCTGTGTTTTTTGTCATTTTTCACATTAACTTTTTATCCCTTTTTCTAAAAGTAGTGCAGATGTAAACATATAGTAAGTCTTATAGGGGCCTTTTCATATCTTCATATCTTTTCATATTTAAATAAGAAAACTCGCCTATTTGTTTGAAAATATATATATTCGAAGTAGGCCTATACCATAAGAATGATTTGCTTTAAAGGGCGGAATTGTTCATACAAAAATACTCCAGGTATTTAATTCTTCTAACTATGAACTGTTGGAACTATTGGTGCAGATCCAGAGGACCGGACCTGGTAACGCAATCGGTAGAACGTCGGCTCCAGGTACGGGAGGCCCCCGGTTCGATCCCGGGTCGCGACATACTAAAGTCGTTAAAATAGTAGTTGTATAGCTTTCTTGCTACCACTCAAGCAAATATAAGTTTAGTTCCATGACTGGTTGGCCCTGTGTCAGGATAATGTGACTGCGTGTGGCATCATGCCAGTTGTTAACGGCATGCTATACACAATGAAGGCAGCACTATATCTGCTTAAAGTGGACACCGTCTCCAGATAAATGAAATACTGTTGGTGGGAAGATAAACCCAATAAACATAAACATAAACATCTAGATGGCCTGACTGTTAAGATCCATGGTCAAATGTTTCCACATTGAAATGAATGGTTGGGTGAATATTTGGATACATTAAATGTAAAATATTAACGTTCATTGTTTGGCGCCGAACTAAGCCACATACCCCGGATGGTAACAAGTTGACTTCCTCTATAAACGTGTCTCCGAATCGGGCCGTTTTGATGATCTTGGAGCGTGAGATTTTCTCCAGGATGAACAGAAGACCGGGAAATACGAACCATTTCCAGAAGTGTGGGCCATGTAGAATAACGAGAATCCAGAACGGTATGTACAGCATGTGGGTCCAGTAGAATACCTGAATTATCATCAGAATGGTATGTACAGCATGTGGGTCCAGTAGAATACCTGAATTATCATCACAATGGTATATACAGCATGTGGGTCCAGGAGAATACCTGAATTATCATCAGAACGGTATATACAGCATGTGGGTCCAGTAGAATACCTGAATTATCATCAGAACGGTATGTACAGCATGTGGGTCCAGTAGAATACCTGAATTATCATCAGAATGGTATGTACAGCATGTGGGTCCAGTAGAATACCTGAATTATCATCAGAATGGTATGTACAGCATGTGGGTCCAGTAGAATACCTGAATTATCATCAGAACGGTATATACAACATGTGGGTCCAGTAGAATACCTGAATTATCAACAGAACGGTATATACAGCATGTGGGTCCAGTAGAATACCTGAATTATCAACAGAATGGTATATACAACATGTGGGTCCAGTAGAATACCTGAATTATCAACAGAATGGTATATACAGCATGTGGGTCCAGTAGAATACCTGAATTATCATCAGAACGGTATATACAGCATGTGGTCCAGTAGAATACCTGAATTATCAACAGAATGGTATATACAGCATGTAGGTCCAGTAGAATACCTGAATTATCAACAGAACTGTATATACAGCATGTGGGTCCAGTAGAATACCTGAATTATCAACAGAATGGTATATACAACATGTGGGTCCAGTAGAATACCTGAATTATCAACAGAATGGTATATACAGCATGTGGGTCCAGTAGAATACCTGAATTATCATCAGAACGGTATATACAGCATGTGGTCCAGTAGAATACCTGAATTATCATCAGAACGGTATTACAGCATGTGGGTCCAGTAGAATACCTGAATTATCATCAGAACGGTATATACAGCATGTGGGTCCAGTAGAATACCTGAATTATCAACAGAATGGTATATACAGCATGTGGGTCCAGTAGAATACCTGAATTATCAACAGAACGGTATGTACAGCATGTGGGTCCAGTAGAATACCTGAATTATCATCAGAACGGTATATACAACATGTGGTCCAGTAGAATACCGGAATTATCAACAGAATGGTATATACAGCATGTGGGTCCAGTAGAATATCTGAATTATCATCAGAACGGTATATACAACATGTGGGTCCAGTATAATACCTGAATTATCATCAGAACGGTATGTACAGCATGTGGGTCCAGTAGAATACCTGAATTATCATCAGAATGGTATGTACAGCATGTGGGTCCAGTAGAATACCTGAATTATCATCAGAATGGTATATACAGCATGTGGGTCCAGTAGAATACCTGGATTATCATCACAATGGTATATACAGCATGTGGGTCCAGTAGAATACCTGAATTATCATCAGAACGGTATATACAACATGTGGGTCCAGTAGAATACCTGAATTATCATCAGAATGGTATATACAGCATGTGGGTCCAGTAGAATACCTGAATTATCATCAGAACGGTATATACAGCATGTGGGTCCAGTAGAATACCTGAATTATCATCAGAATGGTATATACAGCATGTGGGTCCAGTAGAATACCTGAATTATCAACAGAACGGTATGTACAACATGTGGGTCCAGTAGAATACCTGAATTATCAACAGAACGGTATGTACAACATGTGGGTCCAGTAGAATACCTGAATTATCATCAGAATGGTATGTACAGCATGTGGGTCCAGTAGAATACCTGAATTATCATCAGAATGGTATATACAGCATGTGGGTCCAGTAGAATACCTGAATTATCATCAGAATGGTATATACAACATGTGGGTCCAGTAGAATACCTGAATTATCATCAGAACGGTATATACAGCATGTGGGTCCAGTAGAATACCTAAATTATCATCAGAATGGTATAAACAACATGTGGTATAACAATATCGAATGGCGGTTAGTTGAATTTATGGTATATGCTGCACACAATAAGACAGACACCCGGCACATTCGGGGCAACAGGAAGAAAAGTGTAAAGTCACAATGTCACAGGTCCAGCTCTGTCGTAGGAGAAATGTGTATATGTAGCAAACTTACGGATTTAACTGTGTTAAAAGTCGTTAAAATAAAAAAAAATATAAAAAATCAACAAAAAATAGCAACAACAAAAACAACAAAAAAAAAACAACAAAAAACATAAGCACAACAGACAACAACAATAACAACAAAACAGTGCTATATATCTGCCGATAAATCAGACATCAAGCTGTTAACAAGCTTGCGATTTTTTTAATGTACAGGAGAATAAATGCGCAATAATAAAAGTAGTCCCGTTTTTGTTTTCATGAAATGATTCTTGTTTACCTGGAAATGTCCGGTCCTGCGCACAAACGGCATTGAGCATATCACCATGACAATGAGAATGACGTCAAGAATCCATCCAGTGATGAAAGCGCTCGCTCCGACGTAGCCGACACCCGCCTTCGTCGTGAAGAGTATCTCCCACATCTTTATATCCTTGTCGTCTTCGTCGTCGTCGCCGTCATTCTCAAACGATTGAGCAACGACAGCTTGGATCCGAAAAAGAGACATGTATTTCTTGCTTTGTTATTTGTTCCTTCGTTTCTTCGGTAATTTGTTTATCGGTACGACGATAGTTTACTAAGTAACGTGGAGACATAGTCCACTAGAAGCAGATATAATTGCACAGCTGTACCTTTAATAGTGGTATATAACAGTTTGGAACAATGAAAACTTCCTCATACAAAGAAATACGTTGTTGCTACCCGAACAGATCCTGCGGAATGCTGTATCTCGTTGTCATATAATATGTGAAATATGAAGAATAACACCCCTATCGACATTACAAGCATGTTTCCTATCTGAGCCACACTGTACAGTTATAAATATTTAGACAGAAAGTACGTGGCCACTTAGTTTTAAGATTACCATCCGGTTAATCTGCTCTGATGTCGTTTAATATTTAAGCAAAGTTCCAATAATGTTTATTTATAGATTTGTAAAAAAACACGAACATTTACGTTTTTACTAGTATAATGTCTTACGATAGTTTAGGTGTTTATCATCGTCTTTGCTAAAACTGAATTACGAGGTTCCGCAGAAATTATGCACTAATAACAGCTTTATTATTTGTACATGTATGTGATATAGGCAAGCTTTAAAGGCGGTATCCGACAGTTTGATTAAATAACTTATATATGTTACAATATCTGTCTTCTGTTTGGGGTATTTGTACATAATTTCTGCAGAAAAAAAAAGATATTTTTGTTTAAGCTTGGGCAATTTTTAACAGTATCTCAATTTTAGGGCAGTAAAACTCAATAATCAAAACTTAAATTCATTCTTTTCAAATCTATAAATAAGAGCAATTGTGATTCCTGTTAAAAATAGACGTGGACGTCACAACGGATGACGTGGATGTGCTGAAACATTAAGTGGTCACGTGGTTTTCTAAGTTCAAAAATAGCTAACTGTGCAGCGTGACTCAGATTGGAAATACATGTTTCTAATGACGGTTGTGGCGTTATGGTTCACTTTTCAGACAGGTGTAGGACATCAATAAACAAGATTTTGTGAGATCTGTTCAGGTAACAATGGTTTATTATGATGTTTAATGAAAATATTTTTGGTCCAAACTGTCGAACACCACCTATAATCAGTATGCTGAGAACACTTGCCATAAAACTAAACATCCATTCACATTATCCATGCCCGACCAGCAGGCTCAGCAATCAATTTACCGGTATTTTAGAGCCATCGAAATTCTGACACATTTATTAACCGTATCTATTAAGATAACAAAAACGTTTGAAAATATTAATAAATAACAAACAAAGGATAAGCATTTAATTTAGAATGAAGAAATATAATAACATAAGGCGTCGATTTATACGCTGCCTTTTCATGCCGTGGAGACGTGCTACACCACATCACTTTATCCGGACAGAAAGTCAATACACCTACCTGCATTGGCGATATGCGCAAGTGTGTGCACCAAACTGAAACCCGCAATGGCCAGCCCGGTCATCTTGTGAAACAGGATGTGCTGGTCTAGCGGAAGTATGTTACACAGTTTGGTCATGCGCAGAAACGTGATACATTTCCGGAGCATAAGAACTAATACCCACATACAGTTGAAATTAAGACAGAGGCCGCACCCGCGAGCGATCTGGAAGAAAACATAAATTATTATTATTATTAATTCTAACACTTGCGACCGAAAACTAGCAATTAGAAACTCAATTTGACAAATGTAGGTGTCCGTCTGGGCTCATTGCCCGCTTAAATATCGCTTTAAAGTAACGCCAATGTATCCTTTTTCATTTATTGATAGTTTTGTTTTAAGTGAACATGTCACTTCATTTTATATAGGCGTTATATTTACTCAACCATCGGTAAGGGACCAATAATAGATTTTTGTTTTCAAGTATAAACAATACCGAAGGAAAAACTCAACTCCAATTTACATGTCTCTCACCTTATTGGTTCGAGTCCCATTTGAGGATAAGGTTTGCGTTGTATTTCAGCTCACCTGCGTAGGGCCTCCGGCTCGATTTAGTCATGTGTCTGTTGTCATTAGTCGTCAATTATAACTTTACGCGGCCAGAATGGCCCTTAGTGTGAAAAGAGGGACATACATACATCATACGGTAACATAAAAGAGTACCTACCTGATACCACCCATTCGCTTCTCGATACTGCCACACGGCCACGGCAAACAGAATGATGTTCACCGCCCAGTAGACGAAGAAAAAACAAACTTTTCGGAGATTATTGCGCAAATAGTCCTTCGTGAAATACCGATGTCTGGGCTTCTTGCCTTTGTTTTGATCTGGGGGCTTAAGCCAGTTTGCTGCGCTGTAATGGTAAAGTGTACAATAAATGACTCGAATCCAGCTGGTATAATGAGAACTGATTAGCATAAAGGCATTCTATACATGGATCCAGCTGGAATAATGAGAACTGATAAGCATAAAGGCATTCTATACACGGATCCAGCTGGAATAATGAGAACTGATAAGCATAAAGGCATTCTATCCACGGATCCAGCTGGAATAACAAGAACTGATAAGCATAAAGGCATTCTATACACGGATCCAGCTGGAATAATAAGAACTGATTAGCACAAAGGCCTCCGCGTTGTAAAATAGCTCCAATCATAAATAAAAAATACAATAAAAATACAATTAATAAACCTTTATAAATGGCATGTAGGGTAGATATACATACATTCATGTGACCCATCGTCTTTGTGTAGAATGTTTATGTCAGCAAAGTTTAAAAGTACACCGTGTCTATAATCCTTTCAAACAGAGCGCTGAGTCCAGTGTTGACTTACTGCCACACATCATCTGGGATATCGTGACTGAGTACACAACGCGGTGCTGTACTACTTTCTTTAGTGCTATTTATTGAATGCCAATAACCTTACTGATTTGTTGTCGTTGTTGTTTTGTTTTTGCTGTTGTTGTTTTTGTTTGTTTTGTTTTTGTTTGTTTTGTTGTTGCTGTTTTGTTGTTTTAATACACATCTCTTTGAAACGCGTATGATCCTTTATACCGACGTCTAGCAATAACTGGCGGAGGAAGACCCCAGACAAAATGTCTGGATAGTCTCACAGGTCCACCACCGACAAACTGTAACACCTCCCCGACAGAACAGGCAATACATATTTACCTGATAGTGAGATTTTCTATGACCCCAGGATGCTTCTCCAGCTCGCATCTTAGCTCGTCAAACGTGATGGTGCCTGAATCGTCCGCGTCCGCCGCATCAAATAGCACGTCTGTCAGCTCGTCCACAGCTTCCTCTGACAGTGACAGCGAGCTCTCCTCCATGCAGGCCTGCAACACCGCGCGGAGCTCGTCCCGGTCAATACTCCCGCTACCTATCCGTCGGAAGATACACAAAATATTATCTAATAAACTTTTCTTTTTTATATTTTGTAACATCGCAGCCGACACAATTATGGTCATATGGGCGTTGTTCGGCTAATAATTGATGATAGAAGTCCCCAGACTTATGTGTGGGTAGAACCTCCTGCTGGAAAATCTACCCACTTGATAATCTCGACCCAACCGGGACTCGAGTCCTAGCGGTGAGGTACTGAGAAGTTACAAGTCTAAGACACTGACATGCTCGGCCACGGTAGTCCTAATACCATATTCGTGTAGACATTTTATTTAAATATATGACTTAAATGACTTCAACCACAAAATTCGTGTTTAGACGTATTTAATTATTTCTCGACATTTACCAAAATAGGCTTATCTGTACACTTGTGAGTCATACATAAACTTACGTCAGTATTAATTCAGTTTAAACTTATTTATCGATAGTTGATTGGGAACCAAGTACTTCCAACTTATATTTATCAGTCTCGACAGTCCACTATCTGGGTAGAACCACAACGTAGGTACTGAGTACCTTGAACAATCTGCAGTAAATATTCTTCCTCAAAGATTAACATTACGTGGTCAGTTTCGAGATTCGAACGGCGACCCTCAGATCCGGAGTTCCAAATCTTAACAATAACAGTAAGTCAAATTGACTTACGAGAAAAAAATGAACTATATACAAAACAACAAATCATAAAGTACATGGCACCAAAGATGGGCGAAAATACGGATTTGCCATTTCTTGGAACTGAAATGTGCAGGTGTAAATGTTACATAATACCACAGGTACATAAAACAAGCATTACTTGACTAAGTGGCACAGTCAATAATTGGATTGCCATACAAGAGACCAGGGTTCGAATCTATCAACAATTAAAATTGCCACTTTTAATATATTTTTCTCTTTATTTATCACTGACTCTCCAATTTACAGGTCGTTCATTTTGTTGACAAATAAATTCTCAACTATTATTTAAAAAACACAGCTCATTTGTGTGTGTATATATATAACTGCGAGCTGCCAACAGACAGTCCAACACTCTTGGCAGGGTACAACGGACTTTAAACGCATGATGATGATGATGATGATATATATATATATATATATATATATATATATATATATATATATATATATATATATATATATATATATATATATATATATATATATATATATAGTATGACTTCTAGAAATTCAGTCACCCAATGATTATAAATCGGATATATCCGTCGCTTACCGTCGGCATCGTAAACATCAAAGAGAAACTGAAGTTTCTGCGCTGGAGTTCCCTTCATGAGCATGCGCAGTCCGTCCATCAGTTCCCCGAACTCGATACTTCCGCTGTCATCCTGGTCAAAGAGGTTGAAAAATCGCTCCGCAAAGAACGACTGGAAAAACAGCGAAATGGTGATTAAAAAGATATATTGTTTTGATTCTGTTGGAAAGTGTTTTTTTTCTCCAGCTTCCTCCACCATTATCCCCCAACTACACCACCCTCACTCCCTAAAACGCACACACACACACACACCACACACGCACACACACAAACACATACACACGCACGCACACACACCAAAATTTCGTTTTCATAATTTACTTACAAAATCAAATAATAACAGAAAATAGTCTGTGGATATTCAGCCAATCAAATCAAGACAGAAACATGTGAACAATTACAACTCCTTCTTTCAATGTTTAGCGCACACAATAACTTTAAAGATTAGGATCTCTCAAATATATTTCCCCTTTATGGATAACGCTTAATCACAAATAACAAGGGTACTTCTCGCAATAAGTGGACACTGTCGCCGAGTAATTTAAATATTGATTTCGGGCCATACAAAATTTCTTTAAAAATCATAGCGATCAAAAAAATAATAACCGAGCTGTTTGTTTATTGTTTGTTTATTGGGTGTATCGTCCCACCAACAGTATTTCAGTTATCTGGAGACGTAGTCCACTTTAAGCAGATATAGTGCTGCCTTCACTGTGTATAGTCATGCCGTGAACACCTGGCATGATACCACACCCAGTCATATTATCCTGACA